>OVBL01000741.1:0-170162 GCA_900406555.1 Pseudoturritis turrita
GATGATTGGTGCAGGCTCTTCTTCGATTGGCGTGTCGTCTGCCCCTTGGACTCTTGAGGCTAGGTTTGCTGAGCTTTGGTGTAGTAGTGGCAGTCTTCCTCGGGTCCTCGGTGGGTTGAGCGGAGTTGTGAAGTCCAAGGCCGTTGGGTTGAGACGCCTCCCGACTCGTCTTGCTGGATCCAGACCTGATCCCGTGCCTCGGGTATGACTCGCCGTTGTGAGGGCCTTCAGCTCGCCCGTCATCGTGTTGTTCAGCTTATCTTGCTTCTCCGCCTTTTTGAGCAGTGTCTCCAACATGGCTTTCATCTCCGTGAGCGTTGTCGAAGTCTCCCCAGCGTCTTTGGATTGGTTCGCCTGATCATCCACGCCGGCTTTTCTGGTGTCAGCAGCGCTATCGTCTCCGTCGTTGGTCATCGTCTTCAGATCGGTTTTGTGGTGGTTCTTCAGTGTAAGAAAATTTCAATCCCCCTCCTTCTAGCACCAAATTGTGGGAGTATAAATCCACGCCAATTGAATTCGTTATGTCTTTTAGCGAGATCTGAAACTTCTGAGTAAAAACCACCAAAACACACAAACGAAGATCCAAAGATGGTGTTTTTTTATTAAGCTGTTTAGAAAGCTTTTTCGTATAAGAGCAAAAGTACAGAGTTCTGCTAGGTAAATTGCGGATCCCTTTTTCAAAGGGTGTACATGAGTATATATACAAGCCAGAGTCGGCTAGGTCAATATCTAAAGAGATAAGGAAGATTTTCTAATTCCTCGGGATTTCCTTTTAGCATTGCCGGCTACAATCATGGGCTTTGGCTTCGTCACATCTTCATTATGGGCTTGAACTCGTGGGCTCGTCGTCTCGGCTCATACGTTCATTTGCCCAGCTCGGCCCAACTCCCTGTCATTGAGCTTTGGCTCGGGTGGCATCGAGCTTCGCAGCTCGAGTGGCATCAGGCATCGCGGCTCAGGTGGCATCGAGCTTCGCAGCTCGGGTGGCATCGAGCTTCGCAGATCGAGTGGCATCAGGCATCGCGGCTCAGGTGACACCGAGCTTCGCAGCTCGGGTGTCATCGATTCTCGGTTCGGGTGATGTTCTTTATCACGGCTCGGGTGACACCGAGCTTCGCAGCTCGGGTGTCATCGATTCTCGGTTCGGGTGACGTTCTTTATCACGGCTCGGGTGACACCGAGCTTCGCAGCTCGGGTGTCATCGATTCACGGTTCAGTGACATTCTTCATCACGGCTCGGGCGACACCGAGCTTCGCAGCTCGGGTGTCCTTGATTCACGGTTCGGGTGATGTTCTTCATCACGGCTCGGGTGACGCACTATGGGTCGTGACCCCCGATCTGTCTGTCGTACCATGGATTGGGGTATACGTCCCAGCTTCTTCGCCGTGGGTCGTGACCCCCGATCCGTCTGTCGTCCCATGGATCGGGGTACACGACCCAGTTTGCCTTGTCTTGGTTCGGGACCCCGATCCAACTCTTCACGGTTAGGGATCCCGATCCAACTCCTTCACAGTCAGGGATCCCGATCCAACTCCTTGTCACTGTTAGGGATCCCGATCCAACTCTTTACTCATGGTTCGGGGTACCTGATTCAACTTGTCTTGGTTCGGGACCCCGATTCAACTCTTCACGGTTAGGGATCCCGATCCAACTCCTTCACAGTCAGGGATCCCGATCCAACTCCTTGTCACGGTTAGGGATCCCGATCCAACTCTTTACTCATGGTTCGGGGTACCTGATCCAACTTGTCTTGGTTCGGGACCCCGATCCAACTCCTCACGGTTAGGGATCCCGATCCGACTCCTTCACAGTTAGCGATCCCGATCCAACTCCTTGTCACGGTTAGGAATCCCGATCCAACTCTTTACTCACGGTTCGGGGTATCTGATCCAACTTGTCTTGGTTCGGGACCCCGCTGCTAGTACTTCTTCATACTTAGGCATTTTCCAATTGTTGATCTTCAAGAGGTGGAATCTGACCCCAACAATGCCCGTGAATAATGCCCTGGACGACCACACCTATAACATAATGGCAAGGATTCCATCGATGGAGTAACCCTACCAGCTCTATTACCCTTACCAAGTCCTCGACCATTGGTCTAACCTTGTCTATACCATTCCCTCATCCACATGTCTGGCCTCGGGTGGCAAGTTGAGTCCTTTGTTTTCTTGGAGCTTGTCCCTGTGTCCGAGGTTGCTGAGTCAGTCGGGCATAGAATGCTCGCTCTACTTATATACCTTCTTCCACATTAACTGTCAGCTCTATCAACTCGAATAGACTATGATATTCTATTACTAACAATCGACTCATGATTTTCGGTCTCAACCCCCGAAAAAACTTCCTAATCGCAGCTAGTCGTGGGCATTCGGGTCTCCGGGTCAGGTTCGATCAGTTTCTATCGGGTCCGGGTATTTCGGGTATAGGATTTTTGGACCCATATAGGTACCTGTAAAATTTCGGTTCTGTTTTGGGTTGGTTCCTATCAGGTTCGGATCGGTTTGGGTCAAAATTTATTGTACCCGTAAATACCCGAAATTTTTGGATATCAATCGGTTCGGGTATTTTCGGTTCCATTGTACCCGAAATTGCATTTATGTACCCAAACTGTACAAAAATAACCTGTAAAATTTTAAAAAATACCTCAACCAAAAGACAACACAAAACATTTGAAATACCAAGTCCAAAGTCCAAACTACATGTAAATGTGATAAAATAAGGATGCAATTGAGACATAAGACTTCATTAGTACTAAACTAAACATTAAAAAATCACAGAAAAAACATGAAACACTTAAATCAATTCATTAGTACATGGACATGGTCCATTGTCTCTTTTGGAACCAAAAACTTGAATGTTGAAACTTGAAACTTGAAACTTGAAAGGCATGAGGGACAAGTAAGTGAGTGTACATCCATCTCAGCATCTACAATTAACATATGTTCTCATCAACTTATCTACATCAAGTTTAACTAACATGATTACCAAATCAAGTTAAGTAGAAGAACTATGCAATATATATGGAAAAAATGTCTATTTTCCCATGAGAACTATGACATTACGATATATAGAGCCCAAACTTTACCATCTTTACAGAAGAAGAAGATGACAAAGAAGATGTTGAACGTTATGTCATGAAACTGAAGTTCCTTGTAGCTAATATCCCATCTACTGGTTCAAGAGTCATTGTCGACATCATTGAATATGCCGTGGATAAACAGCAGACCAAGTTTGACACAGTTATAACTATAATTGAAAATGCCAACTAGGATCAGCAATGATTAAACTTGGAACATCAACGAACCAGCATGGAACAGCATAAAGTTTTAGTGAAACCTTAAATAACTTGGCACAGGTCGTTGCAAAGCTGATGGAGAGTATGATTTTTTCGAGCAAGATACTCGCTTCTCTAACAACAAACTAAAACCTGACAATCACATGGTATGTCCAACTCAAACTGGCATGATCTGCGAGATCATGCTCTATCAGATCTGGTAGAACAATAGAGGGTGATGGCATACTCTACATGACCATGTTGTATCATTCATTATGTGAGACATGTATTTGTTATGGCAGACTAATATTGGGATCCTATATTATTCATTACTTGTATCCTTTAATATCCATTACGGCAGAGTATGCCTTTAAGGTGTATTCAATTGAAGATGAGTTCATGTCATTTCGGCATAGTAATATTAATTACTTTTAAATTTTGCAGAATGACGAAGAAGATACTACGGTGGATAACAAAGGAGATGGCAAAGACAACCAAGGAGAAGAAATCAAGGTTGTTACCTCTGCCTCTTTTTCAAATGATAAAGGAAGAGATGCCAAAGAAAAAATAACTGATAATGGCATCGAGGCAGAGGATGCCAAAGAAGAAAAAGTAGGAGAGGATGCAAAAATAGATTGGAGTGAAAAGGCAGACGATGCCAAAGAAGCACATCTTCAAGATATGTTCTATGATGAATGGGAGTGAAAAGGCAGAGGATGCCAAAGAAGAGCATCTTCTAGATGATGGTAATGATGAAAAAACAGATGGGAGTGAAAAGACAGAGGATGCCAAAGAAGAACATCTTCAAGATGATGGTAATGATGGAGATGGTGAAAAAATAGATAGGACTGAAAAAGCAGAGGATGCCAAAGAACAACATCTTCAATATGATGGTAATGATGGAGATGGTGAAAAAATAGATGGGAGTGAAAAGGCAGAGCATGCCAAAGAAGAAAAAGGCAAAAATGATGCCAACGTCTGCCTTCAAGTAGAGGATGCCACTGCAGCAGATGGTGGTAAAGAAGAGGTTAGTGATAAGGCAGTTGTTGCCAACGAAGCAACTGATGGTAAATAAAGATATGGGAATGAAAAGGCTGAGGATGCCTCTTGTAAAGCAGATGATTGCAAAGAAAACATTTGTGCAAATGATGATATTACGCTAGATGAAACTAATGTCTGCATTAAGGATGCCGCTGCAGCAGATGAAACAAATGTCTGCATTAAGGATGCCAAAGAAAAGGCAGCTGATGCCAAAAAAACAAAGGTGAGGATGATCCCGTTATAGCATTGATAACCAATGTCTGCATGGATGGAGACAAATGCTTCAATTGCAGCAGATTGTAATGATGGCTCAGTGATTGACATTGAAAATTTTGTACATACATCGGATCATTCAGTCAAAATCATTGAAAGAATAGGAAGAGGAAGATGAAGAGAAAGAGGAAGAGGAAGAAGAAGAGGAAGAGGAAACTCCCAGGCAATTAATGTCATTGAACCATCAGTGGATACAATCCACCCAAGTACATCTCAAATTGAAAGATACGAAAGCGACATGAATCTTCGGCAGACCAACAAACATGAGCAAACAACAAGGAGGAGTGAAAGATTAACTAAATCGGCAAAAGTTCATGTTATAACTAGTAACAACGTAAAACAAATAGCCTAGAAATCTGCTTATGATATTGTATATGGAGATGTTGACAAAGCACTGGTGGAGAGGATGAACGTATTCAGAGCCAATAAGTAAGTACTCACGGCCTCTCAGATCATCTATTTTATCTTGCAGTATAACTTGAATGTTGATTTTCTTCGACAGAACAAATATTTATCCAATTAGAGGGAATACAGAGGCCCATGTATTCTTCAACCTACTTTTGGAGCCGAGGGAATGGTTACACGATATGGTAAGTACATTCTTTCTTGTCAATAGTTGATATACCAAAAGTGTTTATTTCATGTTTAGCTGGCAGACCGTTGTTGTTGTGTATTTGGCAAACTCTGCTTTTTTGTTGTTGTGTATCGGGTAGACTCTGCTTTGCTATTGTTGTATGTCTAGTAGACTTTGCTTTGGTATCTAACATTTGTTCTTCTTTTATTATCAGAACGTTGACGCATCACTGAACTTGTATAGATTAAGGATAAAGAGAAATCATAGTTCTTTCAAGAGTCTTAGGATTGCTATATTGGATTCACCATTTGAAATGATTTGAAAGAATAGGTACGACGACTGACATACTCATGAAAGATGGCCTGGCGGTACACACAAACTACTACACAGTGTTCTTCCAGCTTGTGCCACAACAAACTTGGTCTGGTTCAAAGCTGTTGATACGTTATACTGCGTTCTACACGTGGACAAGAGTCATTGGGTTGGGACGGTCATATCATTGATTGACTGGGTTATTGACATATATGATAGCTTAAATTTGAGCCAAGCATATATTCTGGATGCGGCGAGGCCTTTTGCTCAAATGGTTTATGCCGCAGTTCAAATGTGGGATCGTGACTACGACAAAGCAGAGTACGACATCAGAATTGTTAAAGACGTTCCCAAATTGCATCCACTAGCAGGTGATTGTGGAGTATATGCACTCAAATAAATTGAGTGTCACATGTTTGGATTGCCGTTATCAGCACGTGAACTATGTAATGCAAAAATAATGAAGTGGAGGCTGAAGCTCGCTGCAGAGTTGTTGGATGAGACATCTTCGTATACCGAACAATCCATGTGTGATGAGCAGATTTTGGCAGCTAATGACGATCCCTACGAGGTTCAAATTTAATTGCATGGTTAGTATTTATATGTATATAGTAAATATTACATTAACAAAAGTCTGCGGCGTACAAGCATAATTTTTGTTTTTCCTTCGTTAGTAGAAGAGAACTTATCTTGGCTTACACACATCCGCCTTCTCTACTGATTTTCATCTACAAGAGTAAAAAAAAAAATCAACCCTTATAGATTGTAAACCGAGAAGACGCAGCTTCTACTTGTACTCTGCATCTTCTTTGCTTACACTCAACATAAACCAAGATGATATGCATATTCTTTGCTTACACTCAGCATAAACTGCACATTCTCTACTTATTTTCATCGACAAAGGTCTTAAAAAATAGCCATAAGTTTTAATACAAGTCTCAAAATAAACACCTCAAAATAAAGGGATTCATAGCAGCCTATGCCAGTAGTAAACTCTGCCAAACACCTTTCGCAGACTATGCCAGTAGTAAACTCTGCTTTTATCCTGTTTCAGACTATGCCAGTAGTAAACATGTAACATAAATTGAATTGCAATCACAGAACAGACACGAGTTCATTTTAAAAAAGGAGACACTAGTTCATTTTAAACAAAAAGACAGACGAGTTCACACAAATTACGTAAAAATTTTAAACAAAAGAGATTAACCAAAAAGACATGAGTTTAGTCTTCTGCGTCCGAAGAACCCTAAATACGTATGTTGAGCACATTTTCTCGGGTCAATACCATTTCTCCGTGTACTTCACCCAGGCATTTATCAAAAGAAAGATTACGGTCCAACAGTTCACAGGTTACACGCTGACTTATGTCCAATAAAAAATTATAATAGGACGCAGTGGTTGGAGGATTGTGCAAAATGAATTTCATGTAGAACTTTTCCATTCCTGCCACTTGAGGTGCAATGCAACTGAAACAAAACTTGTAAAAAGAGGGATCTTCTGACTTGAAACGCTCCACAACCAAAATTTCTCCTGCTTCCCTACTGTTTTCCCTGAGAACTGTCCTTCCATAATCTTCAGTATTAGGAAAGCGAATAGACACGGTTTAGCCACATTCAAACATCTGCAACTGCTCAGAATGTACAGTCCTTGTGTGGTCATATAGCATTTCGTACGTGCCACTAAATTTGCAGACCATAAAAGGACACGGAGATTGGGTGAACATGCACTTATCTAAATGCGTTGCTATTTCATCATAAGTGAAAGCCTCCAAGCAACCAAATTCAATATTTGGACATGGAACTTTAAGCTCCATGACTGAAGTGCATCTTACACATACATGATTCGTAACTATTTGTCCTTTAGTACCCTAGATGCCAAAAAAGGTCGACTGAAGTTAGAACCCTAACATAGTAATTAATCTCCATAAAAATGCAACTGAAGTCTGAACATTTAACTAATTAATATACATAGTCTACCAACTGAAGTCAGAACAATAAGACGAACAAAACATATATAGATAGTAAACGGTAAGAAAGGTAACTCCGAAGAAAGGTTTGTAGAGTTGAACGAGGTGATTCCTGAGCAATGATGAGTCTCTATCTCCGTCCATGTCGAGAGATAATATAGGTTTTATATTCGATCTAAGAGGTGCTGCAGGCATAAAAAGAAGAGATCTGATGAATGAACTTCTCCGAGACTCTGAAACCCTAATATATGTTTTTATATGGGCCCATGGGCCCATAAGTGTTATAAGAGTAAGCGTTTGCGTTCCATGCAGTATAATAAAAATCAGCAGAGTTTAATTTACATGGAATATCAAGCGTCATTACTCTTGTATTTAAGAAGTTGGTTTCCTCAACCACTCTAGTATTTATGAAGTGTGTCCACTCTTGTATTTATGAAGTGGCTTATTGTGGGAGTGTAAATCCACACAATCGAATTTGTCAAGACTTTTTAGAAGGATCTGAAACTTCTGAGATTTAAAGCCACAAGAACACAAACAGAGATCCAAAGATGATATTTTTATTCAAGGTGTTTATAAAGCTTTTTCGTATGAGAACAAAAGTACAGAGTTTTTGCTAGGTAATTTCTGGCCCCCTATTTTCCGAGGGTATACATGAGTATATATACAAGTTTTAGTCGGCTAGGTTAATATCTAAAGAGATAAGGAAGGTTTCCTAATTCCTCGGGATTTACTTTTAGCAAAGTCTGCCACCGCCATGGGCTTCCATTCATGGGCTCATTGTCTCGTCCCACACGTTCGTTTGCTCAGCTCGGCCCAATCCTTATCCTTAGGCTTTGACTCGGACGGCAGTGGCTGAATAGCTCGAGTGACATCATGGTTCGCAGCTCGGGTGACAACATGGTTCCCGGCTCGGGTGACATCATGGTTCATGGTTCGGGTGATATCACGGTTCACGGCTCGGGTACCCGGACCAACTTATCCTGTCATGGTTAGGGGGTACTCGAACCAACTTGTCCATCCATGGTCAGGGGTACCCGAACCCACTTGCTTATCTTGGATCGTGGGTACCCGAACCAACTCATCCACCCGTGGTTAGGGGTACCCGAACCAACTTGTCTCTCTCAGTTTGTGGGTACCCGAACCAACTTGTCCATCCATAGTAAGGGGTACGCGAACCAACTTGTCTATCTTGGTTCGTGGGTACTCTAACCAACTCATTCATCCGTGGTTAGGGGTACCCGAATCAACTCCACGTACAGTTAGGGGTACCCAAACAACTTCTTCTGGCCACGGTTAGGGGTCACGTTGCAAAGGCCTAAGCTAATGTTCTTTTCTACTTGCCCATTTTTCAATCGTTGATTCCCAAGAGGTGGGATCTGACCTCAACAGTTAGCCCCCCAGCTTGGCAGTATCAGTGATGTTATTGCCAAGCTGTAAGTGGTCGAGTCTGAGATCAATGATTCAGACTGTTTCTCCCAACTACCCCGAACCATCTCTTTGGTGATGATCTCGAACTGTCACTTGCGGATGGTCCCAAACCGTCACTTTCGAATGGTCTCAAACCGTCTCTTGTGGTATTTCCGTATTTGTAGTATTATTAGTGGAGAGATTCAGTTCGGGTTTGATATGTTACACAAACTCTGCTCAGGGTTTTCGTGGTTCCGATACGTCATCACTTTTATCGGGGAGTGTAAACATTTTTGCTGATTCCCTAGGCGAATGACGTCACTTATTTGCTTATATAACTTGCGATACCTCCCATTTCCTCACTACTTCATTTCTCCGAAAACCAAAACAGGTAATTCTCTCCTCTTTCTCTCTCTAGTCTTTTTTTTAAGTTTAGTTTTAGCCCGAGGCTCCGTTGTTCTTTCTCTCTCTAGTCTTATATAACTTCCGTTTGAATTTCCCGATCCATCTTCAACTAGTTCCGCCGCTGTCTTTGAGTTTTCCGGCTGTTTGTCTGAAGATTTGGATTTCTAAATATTTTTTAAAAGGATCTCAACCAGTTCTTCAATTCTTTAAAAGGCTTTGATCTGTTTTGATAGGCTGTTGACAACTCCGATCTATCCTCTGAATCCTAGAAAACTGTTGGGGTCAAAACCCACCCAGCTGTGATCAATGGGAACATGGCTAAGTGTGAAGATACGAAGAATCGGACAAGGCCGGAATTACGCCTAAGTCATTCCTGTGCAAGCCCACTTAAGCACAAGAGAGGCCATTCTAGCCAAAGCAGCTCCAGTTTCGGCCAAGGAAGCTTCATTTCGGCAAAGAAGGAGGCTTAGGCAAATTTTGTCTCCACTTAGGCAAGTCTTATCTCCACTTAGGCAAACCTTGAAAGAAGCGTCGCTTCGGCATGGAGGCTTCGGCAAAAGAGACTTCGGCAGGCCTAGCTCACTTCGACAAAGGAGACTTCGGCAAGCCTAGCCATGTCGGCAAAGGAGACTTCGGCAAGCATAGCCACTTCGGCACTGGAGACTTCGGCAAGGAGGACTTCGGCATTGGAAAGCCTAGCCATTTCGGCAAAGGAGACTTCGGCAAGCATAGCCACTTCGGCACTGGAGACTTCGGCACTGGAAAGCCTAGCCACTTCGGCAGGCTTAGCCGCTTCGGCGTTGGAGACTTCGGCAAGGGAGACTTCAGCGCTGGAGACTTCGGCAAGCCTAGCCACTTCGGCAAAGGGGGACTTCGGCAAGCCTAGCCATTTCGGCAAAGGAGACTTCGGCAAGCCTAGCTCACTTCGGCAAGCCTGGCTTCGGAACAGCCTGGCTTCGGCAAGCCTGGCTTCGGCAAGCCTGGCTTCGGCGCAGCCTGGCTTCGGCGCAGCCTGGCTTCGGCAAGCCTTTACTTCGGCATGGCCCTGGCTTCGACAAGTCTCCACTTCGGCACAACCTGGCTTCGGCACCGCCTGGCTTCGGCACCGCCTGGCTTCGGCAAGCCTGGCTTCGGCACAGCCTGGCTTCGGCAAGCCTGGCTTCGGCAAGCCTGGCTTCGGCATAGCCTCGCTTCGGCAAGCCTCCACTTCGGCACGGCCCTGGCTTCGGCAAGTCTCCACTTCGGCACAGCCTGGCTTCGGCAAGCCTGGCTTCGGCACAGCCTGGTTTCGGCACAGCCTGGCTTCGGCAAGCCTAGCTTCGGCAAGCCTGGCTTCGGCAAGCCTGGCTTCGGCCATGACCCACGGACACTTCGGCAAACAACTCGCGGTCATCGGCCATGACCCACGGTCTTCGGCCATGACCCGCGGTCTTCGGCCATGACCCACGGAGACTTCGGCCATGACCCATGGTCTTCGGCAAGCAACCCGCGGTCTTCGGCCATGACCCACGGAGACTTCGGCCATGACCCACGGTCTTCTGCCATGACCCGCGGTCTTCGGCCATGACCCACGGAGACTTCGGCCGTGACCCGCGGTCTTCGGCCATGACCCACGGAGACTTCGGCCATGACCCACGGTCTTCGGCCATGACCCGCGGTCTTCGGCCATGACCCACGGAGACTTCGGCAAACAACCCGCGGTCTTCGGCCACTTCGGCCAAGCTGGCCACTTCGGCCAAGCTGGCCACTTCGGCCAAGCAGTCCATTTCGGCCAAGCAGTCCACTTCGGCCAAGCTGGCCACTTCGGCCAAGCTGGCCACTTCGGCCAAGCAGGCCACTTCGGCCAAGCAGGCCACTTCGGCCAAGCAGTCCACTTCGGCCAAGCTGGCCACTTCGGCCAAGCTGGCCACTTCGGCCAAGCAGGCCACTTCGGCCAAGCAGGCCACTTCGGCCAAGCAGGCCACTTCGGCCAAGCAGGCCACTTCGGCCAAACTGTCCACTTCGGCCAAGTAGTCCACTTCGGCCAAGCAGTCCACTTCGGCCAAGCAGTCCACTTCGGCCGAACTGCCTTGCCGAAGTGAAAACCATACGAAACTGTATGGCCGAAGTCAAAACCATACGAAACTGTCTTGGCGAAGTCAAATCTATACGGAGCTGTCTGGCCGAAGTCAGAGTTGCCGAAGACGATCCTGGCCGAAGTCATTCCCATAGGGAGCTGTCCGGCCGAAGTCATTTCCATACGAAACTGTCTGGCCGAAATCAAGTCTACACGAAGCCAGAAGACGACGCGGCCGAAGTCATTTCTATACGAAGACAACAAGCCCATCTTCGGCCTACAACGATACAGAGGCCCACGAAGTCAAGCCGACTTCGCTAAAAAGGAAATCCCAAAGGATTAGGAAGTTTTCCTTATCTCTTTAGGATTGACCTGGCCGACTCAAACTAGTATATATATCTATGTACATCCTTTGAAAAAGGGATCCGCAATTTACTTAGCAAAAAACCCTAGACTTTTTTGCTCTCAAACTCTTGTACGAAAGCTTTTCGACACAGCTTAATAAAAACCATTTTGGATCTCTCCGTTCGTGGTTCATCCGCAGAAATTTCATCCCCCTTAACAAACCTCCGACAAATTCTAATTGTGTTGATTTCGACTCCCACAATTTGGCGCTAGAAGGAGGGGGCTTTGAAACTTTCTTACTCCAAGGAACCACCGCACGAACGATTCGAAGAAGATGACTAGCGACGGACGAACCGACGACCCGCAGGACACGGGGATCGATGGATCTGGAGCAACAGATACACCAACGCCTGCAGTCGTGGAGACGAGCCCAGAGGCCCTATCACAGATCAAGACGTTGCTAGAGACGCTGCTCAAGAAGGCGGAGGAGCAGGACAAGCTAAACACAACGATGACCGATAAGCTGGAAGTCCTTGCGACGGCGAGCCAAGTCCGTGGTAGAGGCTCAGGAGTTGACCTAATGAGGCGTCCTCTTCGACGTCTCAACCCAACGGCCCTCGATTTCTCAACACCCCACCATACGACGAGAACCCAGAGCGGATTGCTCCCTACAGACCAACCAATCACGACCGCAGAGCTGAACGCAACACCGCAGGAGGCAAACACGCAGACTATGGGCGGGATGAATCCAGTGATCAACCTGGAGGATAACCCAGAGGGTGAACAAGACTCGGAACACCGCCGCGAATATGAACTCACGGGTGCGACCAGAACTCGAAACGAACGAAGCAACACCAACCTTGGCCATGATCAGGACCTCACCGAAGAGGAGGAGAACATCCTCTGGGCCCAACGAGCCCAGATCGAGGAAGAGCGCAAAGCGATGATTCGAGCCCAAAAAGAGGAGATGGCCGAAATCCGGGCAGGCATGGAGTGAGCTGCCGCCGAGATGAAATTCGTTCGATCTCAGATGCATAGGGCTACTAGCAAGGCTCCCGAACTTGACCGAGTGCTTGAAGAAGCACAGAACACCCCGTTCACGGCTCAAATCACTAAAGCGAGGGTTTCTGACCTGGGGAAGATGAAGATACCAGTCTACGAAGGTAAAACTGATCCAAAGGAGCACTTGACCGCCTTCGCAATAGCGATGGGACGAGCAAACTTCAGAGAAGGAGAAGAAGACGCTGGACAATGCCTCTTGTTCGTAGAACATCTTAAAGGCCCAGCTCTCCAATGGTTCTCCAGGCTGGGAAGAAATTCGATCGACAATTTGAATCAGCTGTCGTCGGCGTTCCTCAGACATTATGCTATATTCATGGAACGCCGAACGTCCGACGCGGATCTGTGGACCTTGGGGCAAGGACAGAACGAGACACTGCGAACCTTCATCGGACGGTTCAAGTCGGTACTGTCGAAGGTAGAAGGGATAAGTGACGAAGCCGAACTGCAAGCGTTAAAGAAAGCCCTGTGGTTCGACTCTGATTTTCGGAAGGAGATTGCGCTGAACGCACCAACCACGATTCAGGATGCATTGCACCGAGCGACGGACTTTGCCTTCAACGAAGAAGAAGTAAAGATCCTAGCCCAGAAACACGGAAAGGCGAAGCCCACAAACCCACCTCCCTCCGCTCCAAACCCACCGAATAACAGAAAGGGCAACCAAGGTCCTGGATACATCCAACACGAAGGAGGATTCAAAGGAGCCCACAACTACCAAGTTGATTCGTCAAGCTATGGGCAAGGATGAGGTCAAGGCCGAGGAAGGGGTACGTGGAGCAGCACGTGGACCAGAGGCCAAGGATCTTACGATGAAATGGCTTATTGCGAACATCACCACATCTTCGGACACTCGACTGCAAATTGCCGCATCCTGGGTTTGAAACTCGCTGCCAAACTGGCGGCCGGCAAGCTCAAAGGGATATTAGCCTCAAGGACTTTGAAATGGATACCAACGCAAATTGCCCAGAACAGGCAAACAAAGATCTTCCTAAACGAGGAAGGCAAGATGACGAAGCGCCACAATCTGGCCCAAGAAGACGGATCAACATGATAATGGGTGGATCTCACTACTGCTCGGATACCGTCTCATCGATTAAAGCGTTTCAACGATGAGCCGATGTCAGCGTTAACTGGTCCGCACCCTCCAAGTTCCCAGACGACGTCATCTCATTCGCCAAAAGGGAAACAACCGGAATCGACAAACCGCACGATGACCCTCTCGTAATTAAGTTAATCATCAGTGGCTATGATGTAGCTCGGGTGCTGGTGGATACGGGCAGCACAGTGGATATAATCTTCAAAGAGACTCTCAAAAGAATGGATATCAATCCGTCCGACATAGTGGCTACCCCTAAACCATTGACTGGATTTTCCGGAGAAACGACAATGACAATCGGGACGATCAAGCTGCCTGTAGAAGCTGGAGGTGTCATCAAGCTCGTCGAGTTCTCGGTAGCCGATCACCCAGCGATCTATAACGTCATTGTCGGCACACCTTGGTTAAATTCGATGCGCGCCGTAGCCTCGACCTACCATCTCTGCGTCAAATTCCCAACACCGAGTGGAATCAACACGATTTTGGGAAGTCAGAAGGAGTCCCGCGTATGCTTCCTAGCTGCACACAAGCTCAGGAATCCAGTCTCTGATCCAATAGCCAAGTCAGAACGCAAGAAGATGAAGACAGACAGGGAGCCAGTAAAAGCGCTCTCCAAACTCTTATAGCAATTACAGATTACAGAGGATCGCGAAGACGAACCAGCTGAACAGCCCTGCGACCCCGTAGTATCAGTCTGCATCGACGACGAACACCCAGAACGATGCATAGAGATTGGATTCGGCCTCTATGAAAAAATCAAGGACGAACTGGTTTCATTCTTAAAAGAAAACGTGGACACTTTCGCGTGGGCAGCAGAGGATATGCCCGGAATTGATATCGGCGTAACCAGCCACGAATTGAACATCGACCCAACCTTCAAACCAATCAAGCAAAAACGAAGAAAGTTGGGCCCTGACAGAGCGAAAGCAGTGAACGATGAAGTCGAAAGGCTCTTACGAGTCGGGTCGATAATGGAAGTCAAGTACCCGGATTGGCTGGCGAATCCTGTTGTAGTCAAAAAGAAGAATGGAAAGTGGCGAGTGTGTGTCGATTTCACCAATTTAAACAAGGCGTGCCCGAAAGACAGCTTCCCACTACCACACATTGACCGACTGGTCGAGCAACGGCCGGTAACAAGCTCTTATCTTTCATGGACGCATTCTCTGGATACAATCAGATTCTAATGAATCCCGACGATCGTGAGAAGACAGCCTTCATTACGGATCGTGGAATCTATTGCTACAAGGTGATGCCTTTCGGCCTCAAGAACGCCGGCGCCACGTATCAGCGCTTAGTAAACAAGATGTTTGCTAGTCAACTGGGAAGAACGATGGAGGTTTACATAGACGACATGCTGGTGAAATCGCTAGAGGCAACGGATCATGTGTTACATTTGGGGAATGTTTCCGACAGCTCAACGCGCACAACATGAAACTCAACCCAACAAAGTGTAGATTCGCAGTCACATCCGGCGAGTTTCTTGGCTACTTGGTTACCCATCGCGGAATCGAAGAAATCCAAAGCAGATCGACGCCCTCACCCAGATGGCTTCCCCAAAATCAAAACGTGAAGTACAGAGACTGACTGGCAGGGTGGCTGCACTCAACAGATTTATTTCGCGGTCCACCGATAAGTGCTTACCATTCTATGACACTTTACGAGGAAACAAGAAGTTCGAATGGACAGAGAAGTGCGAAGAGGCTTTCCAGCAGTTGAAGAAATATCTCGCCAGCCCCCGGTGCTTGCAAAGCCAGTCGAGGGAGAGCCGCTCTTCCTATACACCGCAATCTCCACCTCGGCAGTAAGCGGAGTACTCATTCGCGACGAACGGGGCGAGCAGAAACCAATCTTTTACGTCAGTAAGACCCTCACCGACGCAGAGACAAGATACCCGCAGATGGAGAAGCTGGCTCAATCGGTGGTCATGTCTGCCAGGAAACTAAGGCCGTACTTCCAATCACACTCCATTGTGGTCCTTAGTCCTTTACCCCTACGATCGATTTTGCACAGCCCAAGCCAATCCGGGCGATTGGCCAAGTGGGCTATCGAGCTCAGCGAGTACGACATCGAGTATCGCGGATGAACCTGCGAAAAATCGCAAGTGCTTGCCGATTTTTTAATCGAACTCCCGGAGGAGAGCCTCCCGAAGGAAACCCGAATTCGACTTGGCAACTTCACGTTGACGGCTCATCATCCAAAAATGGTTCAGGGGTCGGAATACGTCTAACGTCACCAATGGGTGAGATACTTGAACAACCCTTCCACCTAGGTTTTCACGCCTCCAACAACGAAGCAGAATACGAAGCTCTCATTGCCGGGATAAAACTTGCACAAGGACTCAAGATTGATTGCATTCACGCGTTCTGCGATTCACAGTTAGTCGCGAACCTGTTCAGCGGGGAATACGCAGCTAAGGACGATCGCATGGAGGCATATCTGAAAGTTGTCAAAGATTTGACTGCACAGTTTAAAGAGTTCACACTCACGCGTATTCCACGCGGAGAAAACACTTCGGCTGATGCACTGGCCACCCTTGCTTCCACTTCTGATCCAGCCTTGAAACGAGTCATTCCGGTGGAGTTCATCCAACACCCGAGCATCACCCCTCCAGAAACAGTGAGTGTGGTTACGCGGTCTCAAGCCGCCAGGCTTGCAAGGGAAAACGCCGGTGCACCGGACAATGCTGTAGATGATGCTGACGAACGGGACGCAGTAATCAGCGACTCCATGGTCCAAGACGAGACATATGCGGCAGACGATGGACTCACATCTCGGATGGAAATAGATGCAGTCGACAAGGATGAAGATCCTGCGACTGCCGCAGAAGAAGCAACATCTATGGATGAGGACTGTACATCCCTCCCTTCCAACGTCGATCCCAGTCACGAAACTAGAGTCATCGAGATGAATGGGACATGTACGGACTTACAGTATGGCTGCGACAAAGGGTGGCTTGATGGCATCCGCGGGTACATCTATGACGGTACTTTACCGTCAGACAAATGGGCAGCTCGAAAGCTTCGGGCGCAAGCAGCGCGCTACGTCTTGCTAGACGGCAATGTTTTCAAATGGCGACTCTCGGGGCCTTTACTCACCTGCGTCGAGGGAAAGGAGGCAAGGGCAATCATGGAGGAGGTCCACTGCGGCTCCTGTGGCAACCATTTGGGAGGACGAGCCTTGGCAATAAAAATCAAACGACACGGCTACTACTGGCCCAGCATGATACACGATTGCGAGAAATACTCGTCCAGGTGCGAGAAGTGCCAACGTCACGCACCAATGATTCATCAGCCAACCGAGATGCTGTCTTCAATATCATCGCCCTATCCTTTCATGCGCTGGTCCATGGACATCATTGGACCTTTGCATCCATCAAAGCAGAAACGATTCTTGCTGGTCCTGACAGACTATTTTTCAAAGTGGGTGGAGGCAGATTCGTATGCCAGCATCAAGGACGCACAAGTCGAAAGTTTTGTATGGAGGAACATCATATGCCGACATGGAGTCCCATACGAGATCATCACCGATAATGGATCACAGTTCATTTCCACAAGGTTCGAAGCTTTCTGCGCAAAGTGGAAGATTCGGCTAAGCAAATCCACCCCACGATATCCACAAGGCAACGGCCAGGCTGAAGCTATAAACAAAACGATTCTCGACGGTCTCAAGAAACGTCTCGACCAGAAGAAAGGCCGGTGGGCCGATGAACTGGAAGGTGTATTGTGGTCTCATAGAACGACACCGCGACGAGCAACCAACGAAACTCCGTTCGCTCTCGTCTATGGGACAGAATGCGTCATTCCACCTGAGATAAATTTTCCTGGAGTCCGCCGAAGACTACTCCTAGAACAGGAAGGACTCAATCACTTGTTGATGCTTGATGAGTTGGACTTGATCGACGAAAGACGGGATCAAGCCTTGATCAGAATTCAGAATTACCAGAACGCAGCGGCAAAATACTACAACTCTCACGTCCGAAATCGACCGTTCTACGAAGGAGACCTGGTCCTACGGAAAGTTTTCCAGAATACTGCAGAGCAGAATGCCGGCAAACTCGGAGCAAACTGGGAAGGACCTTACAAAATCACGAAGGTAGTCCGACCCGGCGTGTACGAACTCGCCAACATGTCTGACGTTCCAATACCAAGATCGTGGAACGCAATGCACCTCAAGAAGTACTATTCTTAGGATACTTCAAATGAACTACGTGGCAGTTTGATCCCTGCAAAGGGTACGTAGGCAGCTCATCTTCGGATGGGTTCAGCTGCCCCCTCCTAAAAAAAAGGGGGGGGGAGTGGGTACGTATACTCGTATACTCCCACCTTTGTAACAAACTCCGCGTCTACTTAATCCACGCTTCTCGAAGCAATTTTCATCATATCACGCCCTCCACGAGTTACTACAGCCTTAACGGAAACAGGCACCACATACGCACTTTTCACGAATCACTTAAAGTCCTAACTAAAACAGGCATCTCTCTTCACCCTCGCTGCTGCTGGCCACAGCAACGAACTACTACATCCTTCGCAGATATAACTACTACATCCTAGCGGATTAAAAGCGCACGCTATATAAATAACTGTGTCCATTGTCGGAGCGGATATGCTTATGATAGCATACCCGTAAAACCGAAATGTTCAGCTTAAAACCCAACAACCAAATCGTTGGTCCTGACAGTACTACATGTCCATTGTCGGAGCGGATATGCTTACGGTAGCGTAACCGTAAACCGAAATGTTCATCCTAAACCCAACAACGAATCGTTGGTCGCAACAGTACTACGTGTCCATTGTCGGAGCGGATACGCTTACGGTAGCATATCCGTAAACCGAAATGGTCATCCGAAAACCCAACAGACAAATCGTTGGTCAAAACACCTATGCTCATAATCAAAGAAAATATGCTTGCACTGACGTAATCATTCCAAACGAAACAAACGAATCGTCGGTATTAACGCCAACACAAACTGCAGCAAAACCGATCAGTCCACCTTGGATAAAAACTACCATTCAAGCAACAAGTTTCGGTAACAAAGAAACGACACAACCAAAGCCAAAGCCACAAGGCAAACATAACGAGTCAATACAGATAAAGCCATCCAGGCACCATATCCAAATAACATCAAAGCATAATTAAAATGATGACGTGGGCAGTTCCCCATCATCATCATACCTTACCCATTAAAAACGCACCCTATTCATCATCAGAGGATTCAGCCGTCGTCTCGGATTCAGAGGCTTCGTTCGAACCAAGCTTACCCCTGTTGGATCCAGAGAATATGCGAACGCCGACATCCGCCGCTAACACCTCAACAGATTCGTTACCAAGCGCGACATCGGCCGAGTCTTCCGAGATCGGCGAGACCACTAGGTCGCTCCCCAGCGAGGCGACCAACTGATCGAACTCGTCATCAGCTCAGTTCGTACCTATAAGACGCGGCACATTGATCCCAGCTCGGACTTCTTCTACCTCGGCACCATCATCACTGAGACTACCGAGCTGGGGGGCTAACTGTTGGGGTCAAAACCCACCCAGCTATGATCAATGGGAACATGGCTAAGTGTGAAGATACGAAGAATCGGACAAGGCCGGAATTACGCCTAAGTCATTCCTGTGCAAGCCCACTTAAGCACAAGAGAGGCCATTCTAGCCAAAGCAGCTCCAGTTTCGGCAAAGGAAGCTTCATTTCGGCAAAGAAGGAGGCTTAGGCAAGTTTTGTCTCCACTTAGGCAAGTCTTGTCTCTACTTAGGCAAACCTTGAAGGAAGCGTCGCTTCGGCATGGAGGCTTCGGCAAAAGAGACTTTGGCAGGCCTAGCTCACTTCGACAAAGGAGACTTCGGCAAGCCTAGCCATGTCGGCAAAGGAGACTTCCGCAAGCATAGCCACTTCGGCACTGGAGACTTCGGCAAGGAGGACTTCGGCATTGGAAAGCCTAGCCATTTCGGCAAAGGAGACTTCGGCAAGCATAGCCACTTCGGCACTGGAAAGCCTAGCCACTTCGGCAGGCTTAGCCGCTTCGGCGTTGGAGACTTCGGCAAGGGAGACTTCAGCGCTGGAGACTTCGGCAAGCCTAGCCACTTCGGCAAAGGGGGACTTCGGCAAGCCTAGCCATTTCGGCAAAGGAGACTTCGGCAAGCCTGGCTTCGGAACAGCCTGGCTTCGGCAAGCCTGGCTTCGGCGCAGCCTGGCTTCGGCAAGCCTGGCTTCGGCGCAGCCTGGCTTTGGCAAGCCTATACTTCGGCATGGCCCTGGCTTCGACAAGTCTCCACTTCGGCACAACCTAGCTTCGGCACCGCCTGGCTTCGGCAAGCCTGGCTTCGGCACAGCCTGGCTTCGGCAAGCCTGGCTTCGGCAAGCCTGGCTTCGGCAAGCCTGGCTTCGGCAAGCCTCCACTTCGGCATGGCCCTGGCTTCGGCAAGTCTCCACTTCGGCACAGCCTGGCTTCGGCAAGCCTGGCTTCGGCACAGCCTGGTTTCGGCACAGCCTGGCTTCGGCAAGCCTGGCTTCGGCAAGCCTGGCAGTCCACTTCGGCCAAGCTGGCCACTTCGGCCAAGCAGGCCACTTCGGCTAAGCAGTCCACTTCGGCCAAGCTGGCCACTTCGGCCAAGCTGGCCACTTCGGCCAAGCAGGCCACTTCGGCCAAGCTGGCCACTTCGGCCAAGCAGGCCACTTCGGCCAAGCTGGCCACTTCGGCCAAGCAGGCCACTTCGGCCAAGTAGTCCACTTCGGCCAAGATGGCCACTTCGGCCAAGCTGGCCACTTCGGCCAAGCAGGCCACTTCGGCCAAGCAGGCCACTTCGGCCAAACTGGCCACTTCGGCCAAGCAGTCCACTTCGGCCAAGCAGTCCACTTCGGCCAAGCAGTCCACTTCGGCCGAACTGCCTTGCCGAAGTGAAAACCATACGAAACTGTCTGGCCGAAGTCAAAACCATACGAAACTGTCTTGGCGAAGTCAAATCTATACGGAGCTGTCTGGCCGAAGTCAGAGTTGCCGAAGACGATCCTGGCCAAAGTCATTCCCATACGGAGCTGTCCGGCCGAAGTCATTTCCATACGAAACTGTCTGGCCGAAATCAAGTCTACACGAAGCCAGAAGACGACGCGGCCGAAGTCATTTCTATACGAAGACAACAAGCCCATCTTCGGCCTACAACGATACAGAGGCCCACGAAGTCAAGCCGACTTCGCTAAAAAGGAAATCCCAAAGGATTAGGAAGTTTTCCTTATCTCTTTAGGATTGACCTGGCCGACTCAAACTAGTATATATATCTATGTACATCCTTTGAAAAAGGGATCCGCAATTTACTTAGCAAAAAACCCTAGACTTTTTTCCTCTCAAACTCTTGTACGAAAGCTTTTCGACACAGCTTAATAAAAACCATCTTTGGATCTCTCCGTTCGTGGTTCATCCGCAGAAATTTCATCCCCCTTAACAAACCTCCGGCAAATTCTAATTGTGTTGATTTCGACTCCCACAAAAACTTAGATCTTTTCTCGTGAGCTGTTAGGGATCCCGATCTATTCTATCTTCTAAAGTCCCCGATCAGTTTCCAAACTCAAAGGATGTCTCGGTTATCCGCTTCTGCGTCCCCTGATCCGTATACCCATTTGTTTGGGAGTTCATGACAGTCTTCACTTCCCGAACCATCTCTCTCCTCTTATCCATTTCTCGCCCAAAGCTGTAGCCGAGCAGATTCTTTTGGTGCAAACATTTCAGAGGATCTGGATGATTCAAGTGGTTCGGGGGTAGGACCTTCTGTTCTCGGCAGGAAAATGGTGCTCTCCGAGATCCTTTGAAATTTGAAGTGCCTCATCTTCGCGACTCTCCTTTCGACGAGGCGGTGAACCCTTTCACTGATGTAATGGATCCCGATCTGCCAAAAGTTGAACCAGAAGATTGGTTCTTCGATCCTACCGTGGCTAGACAGGAACTGGAGCGTTTGATGGGTCCTATCCGACCAGCTCCAAGGAAGAAGAAGACTAAGAGGTGACCCGATCCACCCGGTTCGACCCTTTCAATCTTGGATTCGTTAACAGCCCTTAGGCATAGGTTTGGAATTTCAGAGGAAATCGAGCTTGTTCTTCCCTCACCATCAGGCCGAGCCAGCAATCCTCCCCCCTCATCATTTTACTCTCTACGAAAGCTTCTTCTACCGCTGCCTGTTGTGGTTCCCGATCCCTGAAGTTATTTTACAGTTTCTATGGATGCACAACTTAGCCATTGCCCAAATCAACGCTCGGGGAATCAGACATATGGTCGGCATTCTAGTTAGGAGTTATGAATGCGACGTGGAAGTTGGAGTCGAAGATTTGAGAAACTTGCTCGAATTCAGACGTCGTAACAAGAGAGAGTTAAAGTATTATGTGTCGGGTAAAGTCAGTAGGAATATCATAAAAGGTTTCCAGACCAAAGATGACAATTGGGAAGACTACTTTTTTGTCCCTATCACCGAAGCGTCGGTGGGTCCGAAGTGTCTTCACTTTGTCAAGTCAGACTGGGGAGAAATTGTTGGCCGATCCGTTGCTCGGGTTTTTATTATTTGGTGATTTTCCTTTTTTAGGTTTTCTGACCTTGCATATATATATATATATATATTTTTTTTGTTGTGCGTCATCTCCGCCTTTCATTGCCTCCCGATCTGTCTGAGGTTTACGAAGCGCTTTCGACTCGAAAATGTAATTGGTCCAGAGATTTCAATCTTCGACGAGTGGAGAGAGCCCGAGCCCTTTCCAAAGGACAATCGGTTGATCGATCATCCTCTTCTCATTCCTCAAGAGACACCATGGGAAGACCTACATTCAGGGATCAAACTGCTACGAAAGCCAAAGCGGAGGCAGAGGCAAAAAAGAGAGTGAAGCAGGCAAGGGCATTGAATCAGTCCCATCCCCTGAACCCCCAACTTACCACTGCTCTTGTTCAAGAACCAACCTCCGCTGATAATCTACCCAAACCAACTCCTGACTCCTTGGTTCCTCATAGGGTCGTCCTAGGACTTTGTCCGGCTGATTCTCAGATGTTGCCGTACAAGGACAAGGGCAAAGGAAAGGCTAAGGAGAGAAAAGCCCCGAGCAGAAAATGACAGTCATCGGTAGATGACAAGGGTGAAGAAGCATCGAACTGACTAGGACGCACTGAAATACCTCGAGCTATCCCCAAAGCAATCCCTATCTCCGCCGTTCCCATAAATGCTGAGGGGGCTTACAATGACACCTCAGCGTCTGCGGCTATCTTTTCTAAGATCACCTGTCTAGGTGATCGTTTTCATACATCCGACACCTTGCTTAGCGACAAGGCCTACAACGAGGTGTCCCTTTGGGGTGTCAAGGTATATTGGATGCTTTGTTTTGTTTTTGTGACCCGGACCATTTAAGCTTGTTTAATAACAGTATTCTTGTTGTCGTGTAGTTTATATCCCATCTTAACAGGATGGTCATCGGGTACGAATCTGATGTTCGTAAGGACCGGGAGAGGGTCGAAGACGCTAGGCGGAAAACCATTAAGCTGGATGGAAAGCTCAAAGAAGGCGAGGCAAACCACACCACTAAGTGGATCAAGGATCTTGAGGCTGACGCATCAGGGCACATGAAGCACATCAAAGAAGCCGACGAGTGGAACATGCGGCTGGAATCTTGCAAAGTAAGACGAGATGCTCACATAGCCAGTTTGACGAGGCAGCTAGAAGCAGGGAATGAGCTCCATGAGAGTAAGGTCGAGCAAGCCGTTTTAGAGGCCAAGCGTGAGACGATGCTGATGCTTGAAGGCAAAATATCTCGAGCTGAAAGGAAAACATTCTTGGCCAGATTGACGGTGAGCCGAAGGAAAACATGCTTGACCTTTCTCAGATTGAAGGCAATCTTCAATTCATTGGGTTGCTTCAAAGTGAAGAGCCGCCATCTCTCGATGCCGAGGCGAAGAGTCTAGGTGAGCAAAAGGAGGATTTGAGGGGAGCTCATGAGGTGTTTGCTCAGCTTGTGGCAGAAATGAGGGGGATTGTGAGACTGTCTCCCGTCCGTTCTGATATACTGAAGAAGCTCAACGATGGCGAGCCCATCGGACTGCTGCTGCAAGCGTTGGTGTCTAGGACTTTTCTGGCTCGAACAAGGGCACGCCAGGTTTAGTTGCATTTAGTTTAAAGAGGGTTGCAGACGACCCAACCCCGAACCATCTCCTGAGAAAGGTAACAATGCCGTTCTTGAGGAAACCATCATAGATTCTTTTGAGACGGTACCAGAAGTAGGCGAAGCGCCAGGAGGAGAGATAGTTGAGCGACCGATGGAACTAGAGCAGAGGGTGGTCACGAACCCTGATATAATGGAGGATTACGATCCTCTCTTCTTTGTTTAGTCTAAAACTTCCCCCTTCTCCTTTTTTTTTGTTTAACGCCTCGACGGCTTTATCCAAGTTTTAGTCTTTATAAGAACTATTGTTATTGTTTGGTTGTTGATTGGCTAATCCTTGCGGTCGAGGAATATATATCTTTTTGTTCGACAAAATTCTAAGCGTATTGCTTTCATGCGATAAATCTATAAATGATTTGCTTGCATTGTCTTTGTTGAGAAGTAGTTGTTCTGACGAACGGATACAAGCACATGTTTGCATAGTTATGAGATGATCAGTCTCGGGATGATCATTTAGGTTCACAGATAGGTTACCATAAACTTATCTGCTCCGATGATGAACATTTGTTTGCATAGTTTAGTTTAAACATTTTGGTTTACGGATGAGTTACCACGAATGTATCCGCTCCGATAATGGACATATGCTCTATATAGTTTAGGATGAACATTTCTGTTTACAGATACGTTACCGTAAACATATTCGCTCCGACAATGAACAAATATTTGTATAACGCGCTTTTAATCCTGAGACGGATGTGATAGTTTAGATCCGAGATGGATGCGAGAGTTCACTACTGTGGCCAGCAATAATGAAGATTTATCGAATATGTCTATTTTGTTAAGACTTAGTGATCCTTGAAGGATGTTAAGTAAAACTTATCTTTGAAAGCTTTGCTTTGATAAATAGTAGAATCGTTTATAAAGATGGGAGTATACGAGTATATGTATACGTACCCACTCCCCCACTTTTTAAAGGAGGAGGCAACTGAACCCATCCAAAGATGAGCTGCCTACGTACCCTTTGCAGGGATCAAGTCACCCTGTAGTTCATGTAAAGTAGCTTAGTAATAGTACTTTTTAAGATGCATTGCGTTCCATGATCTCGGTACTGGAATATTTGTCATGATGGCGAGTTTGTAAACGCTAGGTCTGACTACCTCTGTGATCCTGTAAGGTCCTTCCCAGTTTGCTCCCAATTTTCCGGCGTTTGTTTCCGCGGTATTTTGGAAAACCTTCCTCAAAACTAAGTCTCCTTCGTAGAACCTTCGTCTTCGAACATTGGAGTTGTAGTATTTTGCTGCTGCATTCTGGTAGTTCTAGATTCTGATCAAGGCCTGATCTCGTCTTTCGTTGACCAAGTCCAATTCGTCGAGCATCAAAAGATGGTTGAGCCCTTCTTGCTCTGGTACTAGTCTGCGGCCAATTCCTGGGAAATATATCTCCGTTGGGATGACCCACTCCATTCCGTATATGAGGGCGAATGGGGTTTCCCCCGTTGCTCGTCTTGGGGTAGTGCGGTGAGACCAGAGTACTCCTTCCAGTTTTTCAGCCCAACGTCCCTTTTTCTCATCAAGACACTTCTTCAGACCGTCGAGAATTTTTTTGTTGATTGCTTGCGCCTATCCGTTTTCTTGCGGGTATCTTGGAGGAGATTTGCTCAGTCTGATCTTCCACTTCTCGCAGAAAGCTTCGAAACTATTTGAGATGAATTGCGAGCCATTATCCGTCACGATCTCGTATGGTATTCCATGTCTACATATGATGTTCTTCCAGACAAAGGCCTCCGCTTGTGCGTCTTTAATGTTAGCATAGGAGTCGGCTTCGACCCACTTTGAGAAATAATCTATCAAAACCAAAAGGAATCATTTTTGCTTTGAGGGATGCAGCGGTCCGACGATATCCATGGACCACCGCATGAATGGATATGGTGATGAGATTGATGAGAGCAGTTCCATCGGTTGGTGAATCATTGGCGCGTGGCGTTGATATTTCTCGCATTTGGCTGAAAACTTCACTGTCTTTGATCATCGTAGGCCAATAATAGCCGTGGCATTTGATTTTTATTGCTAGTGCTCTTCCTTCTGAATAATTGCCGCACGAACCGTTGTGGACCTCCACAATCACTTGCCTTGCGTCCATTCCTTCTATGCAGCTCAACAATGGTCCCGAGAATCTCCACTTAAAAACATTTGCATTGAGTAAAACATATCAAGCCACCTGGGCTTGAAGCTTACGAGCTGCCCACTTCTCGGTTGGTAAGACACCGTCGTATATGTATTCTCTGATTGCGCTGAGCCACTTCTTATCGCAGCCATATTCTGCTTCATTGTTGATCTCGTTCGCTTCTTCGCCGGGTTGCGGTTCGATGACAGGGTCATCGCTGCTTCCGATGATTGGTGACTCTGCGAGTATGTCTTCTTCTATTGGGGCTGTATTGAGCTCAGCGGATGGTTGGTTTGCCAGATCCTCCTGCATTTCTTTTGTCTCCTCTTGCCCGATTGTGACTTATGTTCCTTGTTTAGCCGCTTATGAACGAGTTATGGCATTTAATGTGTTGGAAAGATTGATGCTCGGGTGCTGGATGAATTCTACCGAGATAACTCTCTTAGATCCGGATCGGAAGTTGATGCGAGGGCTGCAACTGCGTCGGCTGAAGTGTTTTCTCCTCGTGGGATGCGTGTTAGTACGAATTATGTGAATTGCGAAGCGAATTCCTTGACGATATTCAGGTAAGCCTCCATTCTGTCATCCTTTGCTGCATATTCGCCGCTGAATTGATTTGCGACCAACTGCGAATCGCAGAAAGCGCGCAGCCGCTTGATCTTCAGGCCAACAGCGAGTTTCATCCCGGTGATGAAGGCTTCGTATTCTGCTTCGTTATTGGATGCACGAAAGCCCAAGCAAAATGATTGCTCTAGAATTTCACCGGTTGGAGAGGTTAGGCGTATCTTCAGTCCTGAACCGCTTTTGTAGGATGAGCCGTCAACGTGAAGCTGCCAGGGCGGTTTCTGTGCTTCCTGGACAGTGCTCTCCTCAGGGAGTTCGATAAGAAAATCGGCTAGGACCTGGGATTTTGCACATGTGCGCCCGCGATACTCGATGTCGTATTCGCTTAGCTCGATTGCCCATTTTGCCAGCCTTCCTGATTGACTAGGGCTGTGCAGGACGGACCTTATCGGAAATGTGCTAAGGACCACGATCGAGTGTGACTGGAAGTATGGCCTCAGTTTCCTTGCGGACATTATGATGGATAATGCCAAATTTTCCATCTGCAGATACCTCGTCTTGGCGTCTGTAAGAGTTTTGCTGACGTAAAAGATTGGCTTTTGTTCATCGCGTTCCTCTCGAATCAACATGCCGCTTACTGCTGTGGTGGAGATTGCAGTGTACAAAAAAAACCAGCTCTCATGCCACTAGTTTCGCGAGAACTAGAGGGGTGGCCAGGTAGGTCTTCAACTGTTGAAAGGCCTCCTCACATTTACCAGTCCATTCAAACTTCTTGTTTCCTCGTAACGTCTCGTAGAAAGTGAGACATTTGTCCGTGGATCGTGAGATGAATCTATTAAGCACAGCCACCCTCCCGGTAAGTCATTGCACTTTCCTTTTCGTCTTTGGAGACGTCATATGGATGAGCGCATTGATTTGCTTAGTATTTGCCTCTATGCCACGGTGAGTGACTAAGTATCCGAGGAATTCTCCTGACATGACCGCGAATCTATACTTGGTTGGATTCAATTTCATGTTGTGAAAGTTGAGCTGTGAGAAGCATTCCTCGAGATGAGCTACGTTATCCTGCTCTCTTAGTGATTTCACCAGCATATCGTCTATATAAACCTCCATCGTCTTTCCTAGTTGATCGGCGACATCCTGTTCACCAGCCGCTGATATGTTGCTCCTACATTTTTAGGCCGAAAGACATCACCTTGTAACAGTATATTCCATGATCCGTTATAAAGGCGGTTTTCTCCCGATCGTCGGGGTTCATTAAGATCTGGTTGTAACATGAGAAGGCATCCGTGAAAGATAAGAGTGCATTCCCTGCGGTTGGTTCGACTAGGCGATCGATGTGTGGAAGGGGAAAGCTGTCTTTTGGGCAAGTTTTTTTTTAGATCAGTGAAGTCCACGCATACGCGCCACTTTCCATTCTTCTTCTTGACCACCACCGGGTTAGCCAGCCAGTCTGGGCACTTGACTTCAGTTATTGACCCGACGCGTAGGAGTCTCTCTACTTCATCGTTGACTGCTTTGGCTCTGTCTGCCCCAAGCTTTCTTCGTTTCTGCTTCACAGGTTTGAACGTTGGGTCGACATTCAGTTCATGGCTAGTTATGCGGATGTCGATGTTGGGCATGTCCTCCGCCGCCCACGCAAAAGTGTTCACATTCTTTTTCAAGAACGAAACGAGCTCTTCCTTAATCTTTCCGTCTAGTGCTGCTCCAATCTCTACGCATCGCTCCGGATGTTCATCGTCAATGCAAATTGGTATTACGGGGTCGCATGTTGCTTTGGTTACTTCTCCTTTCCGATCCTCTGCAATATGTAATTGCTATCAGAGTTTTGAAAGCTCTTTAACCGGTTCTCTATCGGTCTTCATCTTCTTGCGCTTCGAATTTGCCACATGATCGGTCACCGGATTTCTGAGTTTGTTCGCGGCGAGGAAGCAGACGCGAGACTCCTTCTGTTTTCCACGAATTGGTTTTACTCCGTTTGGAGTGGGGAACTTTAGGCAGAGGTGATACGTTGAAACCGCGGCGCGCATAGAATTCAACCAGGGGGTCCCCACGATGACGTTGTAGACGGCATGATGATCAGCCACAGAAAACTCGACGATTTTTGTCACCTTTCCAGCTTGGGTAGGAAGTTTGATCATCCCTGTAGTCATTGTAGTTTCCCCGGAGAATCCAGTCAACGGCTTCGGGGTTGATACCACTTCAGAAAAGTTGATATTCATTCTTTTGAGTGTCTCGAGGAAGATTACGTCCACGTGCTATCGGTGTCTACGAACACGCGAGCTACATCGCAATCATTGATGATCAATTCAATTACGAGAGGGTTGTCGTGCGATCTGTCGATTCCGTTCGTCTCCTTTTCTTTGAATGAGATTACGTTGTTTGCAAACTTCGAGGGTTTGGACCAGTTGACGCTGACATCTTCCCTTCGCTGGAATGCTTTGATTGATAAGACGGTATCCGAGCAATAGTGAGATCCTCCCATTATCATGCTTATCCTTCTTCTTGATCCGGAGGGTGGTGCCTCATCATCCCTTCTATCACGCTTGGAATGATCTTCCTTTGTTAGGTTGGGTTTGTATGTTTTCACGTCCATCTCGAAATCCTTAAGGCTGATGTTTCCTCCAAGTTCGCCCGCTGCTAATTTTTTTGGCGAGTTTCAGGCCAAGGATACGACAGTTTGCGGTGGAATGTCCATCAATGTGGTAGTGTTCGCAGTAAGCCGTTTCGTCATAGGAACTGTCGCTTTTGGTCCATGTGCTCCATGCATTTCTTCCATGGCCTCGGCCTCTTCCTCGACCGTACCCAGGGACATCGATTTGATAGTTATGAGCTCCTCAAAAACCACCCTCGTGTTGCACATAGCCAAAACTTTGGCTACGCCTCTTAGCGTTAGAAGGGGTTGAAATTTGGGGAGAGTGGCTCACTATCTTTGTCTTCCCATACTTCTCGGTTAGAATCTTCATCTCTTCTTTTTCGGTAATAAAGTATGTGGCTCGATGCATTGCATCCTATATCGTTGTGGGGGCATTCAGCGCGGTTTCTTTGCAAAAATCGGAGTTGAACCAAAGTGCTCGCTTCGGGGCCAGTAAGGCTGCTTTGTCGCTCAGGCCTTCCACTTTGGACATAACGGCTTTGAATCTTCCGATGAAACTTTAGAGTGTTTCATTCTGCCCCTGAGCTAGGGTCCATAGGTTGGCGTCAGACGTTCCAGGATCCATGAATATGGAGTAATTCTTCAAGAATGCTGTAGATAGTTGGTTATAGCTGTTGATAGAGTTCCGCTCTAGCCTGGAGAACCACTGGAGCACCGGGCCCTTGAGATGCTCCATGAAGAGAAGGCATTGTCTGGCGTCTCTTTCGTTTTCTTTGAAGTTAGAGTGTCCCATGGGTATAGCAAAAGCCGTTAGATGCTCTTTTGGGTCGGTTTTCCCTTCATAGATTGGAACTTTCATCTTTCCAGGATCTGGAATTCTTGTGCTGGTAATCCGTACGGTGAACGGGGTGTTCTGTGCTTCCTCCAGTACGCGATCTATCTCTGGCACCTTGCTAGTCGCTTTGTGCATCATGGATCGGACGACTTTTATATCGGCAGCTGCTCGGTCCATATCTGCTCACATGATAGCCATCTCTTCTTTCTGGGCTTGGATTCCTATTCTTCGCTCTTCGTTGAACCGTGCTTGCTCGGCCCAGAGGATGTTTTCTTCCTCCTCGGTTAACTCTTGATCTCCTTCTGGGATGGCCTCGCATCCTTTAGTTCGGGTATGACCGGCTGCTGGAGTTCGGGGTCATCATGACTCTCCGTGTTATGCTTTACTCGATTCTCCTCCTCTAGATTGATGATGGAGTTGCTCCATGCGTTCCGAAAATCAGGTTTGCTGAGCTTTGATATAGTGGTTGCAATCTACCATGGGTTCTCGGCGGGTTGAGCGGGGTTACGAAATCTGGGACTGTCGGGTTGAGGCGCCTTCCGATCCTCCTTGCTGGGTCCAGACCTGATCCCACACCTCGGGTTCGACTGGTCGTTGCCAAGGCCTTCAGCTCGCCCGTCATCACGCTGTTCAGCTTGTCATGTTCCTCCACCTACTTGAGCAGCGTGTCGAAGTCTCCCCGGCATTTTCGGGTTGGTTCGTCTGATCCTCCATGCCAGTGTTTCCGGTGTCAGCAGCGTTATCGTCTCCGTCGTTGGCCATTGTCGTTGGATCGGTGATGCGGTCACTTTTTGGTGTAAGAAATTTTCAGTCCCCCTCAGACGGCGCCAAATTGTGGGAGTGTAAATCCACACAATCGAATTTGTCAAGAATTTTTATAGGAATCTGAAACTTCTGAGATTTAAAGTCACAAGAACACAAACAGAGATCCAAAGATGGTATTTTTATTGAAGCTGTTTAGAAAGCTTTTTCGTATGAGAGCAAAAGTACAGAGTTTTTGCTAGGTAATTTTGGCCCCCTATTTTCTAAGGGTATAGATGAGTATATATACAAGTTTTAGTCGGCTAGGTTAATATCTAAAGAGATAAGAAAGGTTTTCTAATTCCTCGGGATTTCCTTTTAGCAAAGTCTGCCGCCGCCATGGGCTTCCATTCATGGGCTCATTGTCTCGGCCCACACGTTCATTTGCTCAGCTCGGCCCAACTCCTTATCCTTGGGCTTTGACTCTGACGGCAGTGGCTGAACAGCTCGAGTGACATCATGGTTCGCGGCTCGGGTTACACCATGGTTCACGGCTCGGGTGACATCATGGTTCACGGCTCGGGTGACACCATGGTTCACGGCTCGGGTTTACTCTGTAACATGGTTCGGGGGTTTTCGAACCAACTCATCCCGTCATGGTTTGGGGTACCCGAACCAACTTATTCTATCACAGTTAGGGGGTAATCGAACCAACTTGTCCATCCATGGTCAGGGGTACCCGAACCCACTTGTTTATCTTGGTTTGTGGATACCCGAACCAACTCATCCACCCGTGGTTAGGGGTACCGGAACCAACTTGTCTCTCTCGGTTCGTGGGTACCCGAACCAACTTGTCCATCCATGGTTAGGGGTACCCGAACCAACTTATCTATCTTGGTTCATGGGTACCCGAACCAACTCATTCATCTGTGGTTAGGGGTACCCGAACCAACTCCACGCACGGTTAGGGGTACCCGAACCACTTCTTCTGGCCACGGTTAGGGGTCCCGTTGCAAAGACCTAAGCTAATGTTCTTTTATACTTGGCCATTTTTTAATCGTTGATTCCCAAGAGGTAGGATCTGGCCCCAACACTTATCCTCCACACTCTTGTAAGTATTTAAGAAGTAGGTTATCTTCAACACTTCTTCTTTATTTGCAAACACATATAGCCAAATTTTAATGAAGCTATTTGTAGCCTCTGTCTTCAATCATGTCTTCAATCTGATTAACGATAATGAATCTTCTGTGAGTTCAACAAATATATTTGAATGATCTGGATTGAAGATTCCTTCAGTTTTACTCATGAACCATAACCCGAGATATTTTCAGCGGTCCACAAAGTTTTACTAAGGTAAAGGTGTTGCATGCTTTTTTAGAATTTCGCGTTGCTGTTCCTTATGTATCTATTATTTAATTTATGAGCAATAAAGACTCACGAGAACATCATGAAGAAAAAGGCTAAACTTGACAAGAAACAGACGAGAATCGAGAAGATGATAAAACGGCTCGAGGCCCATCATTCAGAACAGGAACATCTCTGATTGGAGAAAATAGCCCCTATCCCAGAAATTATTCACCACGTATTTCACCATGATCAAGACGAATAAGAACATCTACCAGTAGCTCTACCATAATATGAGAACATATAACCGTTTTTTCTCGAAATTTTTGTAATAAATTTATAAATGGAATATGAAGACTTAGCCCGTTTTCTTGCTTTTTTATTGACTACTATATATGTTTAATTTTTATATAATAATTACGTATACATTATCGTGATCGGGAAGTTAATATCATGTTAGTATAAATGTAGAGAAGAGGCATTACTAAATGCAGAGAAAGTACAGCTTTTTCTAGTACTCTGCAGTTGGGATATTTGAGTTTAACTTATCTAATATAAAAAAGACAACAATAAAAGTACATTTTATATAAATCTTATGAGTCATCAAACCGAAACAAGAGTACAAACAACAAACATAAATTGTGTATACTAACGAGTTTAAAATCTGCCCGTGTTTTGCCTAAACTTTACTCCAAATCTAGGTTTATGCTTCCCATACTTTGTTGGTACTCTGCTTCTAAATCCAAGTCTATTTGTTCTCTGCTCCCAATTCTGCCCATACTTTGCTTCCAAATATGTCAGTAGGTTGAAAGACACAACAAACAGAAACACAAATCCAAAACAAGAGTACAAACAACAAATCCAAAATAAACATAAGTTCAGATTTAAAAGTTTAAAGTTCAAACACACGATGCAAAAAAGGATAACAAAAGTTCTAAATAACTTTAGTCCTCCATAAAAGAAAGATCAAGTTTGAACCAATCAATATGAGGAACTGTAATTCCTCTCAGCTCCTCCTCAACAATCTTTTCTTTATCTGCTAACAGTTGCCGCTTAGCATCCATGACCACTTGTTCTTCATGCATCATCTGCTCCAACATAGAGCGTTTACCAGGTCTTTTTCCCAACTTGAGTTTGCCGCGGTGAGCTTCGTTATTTGCTCTCATTTGAGATTGCACCATCAGAAGAATTGCCCTCAGGTGATCATTTCCTTCCTTTTCCGCCCCCATAACTGCATTGTTCTGCTTCTATTCTGCTTCCAACTCCAGGTCTGACATTGGTGCTTTTCTTTTCTTCGAATGATTTGCGGCCATAATGTCTTGAATCTGTGCCTGTAAAAGAGTAAAATGCAGATAATGTGCCTATTAAAAGTAGGAATCAACTGCACAGAAAAAAAGAGATTTAGTAGAAGAGAAGCCGCAAGTTATTTTTAGGGTTCTTCTTCTTTTTATAGATGGGAGTGGAACAGTTATGAAGTGAGAGGGATAAATTGAAACCATATACATTATTTTTTCGCTTAACTGTCATTTCAACGGTCCACCTTCCCATCATTTCAACTGTCCACCTTTCCATCATTTCAACTGTCCACCTTTCCATCATTTCAACCATTTATCTAGTAGAGTATATGCAGAGAAGGTGCGTGTTTTGATAATAAATCAAAGCAGAGTGCTAATAGAAGGCGCGTAAAAAGAATACTATTACAAGGCGCGTAAGCAGAGCACTATTAAATTTATTGCAGAATATAAGGAGAGTACTCGCATTACTGCCATTCCTTATTTATCGTGTTGCATAATGCGATGATCGACACGTGGTGATAACTGTAGAGTATGAAGTTGGAGTGGTACAATTAATAATGTACCTTGTTTCTCGTGTCTAATCATGCGATGATAGACATGTGGCGCTTTGCAACCCGCAGTATCATCGTAGAGGCGTCTAGTAATAACTGCAGAGTATGACTAATTAGGACTTCCATACCGATTCAGTTTCCCTTCCACGAGTATAAAGATCTCCTTTTTTTGGACAAACAAAGATTATCCTTTCCTCCCTTCTAACACAACGCAAGCGAATCTTTTATTCTTCTTTTCTACCCATCAGTCTCACCAAGCTTCTTTGATGCTGATGTCTGCCTTTTCCTCATCTGCTTCTTCCTCTGGCAGGAGCGAACCCATTAGTGTTCATCCTGTTGTGTTTTAGAAGTCAGACTGGTTCAAATATCTAGAGGTTCAAGACGTGCCCGGTATTCCTCCGGTAGGCTATGTCACCATCTATTGGTCTTCTTTTTGGGCAGGTTTCCACCATCAGTTTATCACATAAGTAACAACCAATAGTTTCTTTAGACTGTATTGTTCCTCTGACAGCGTTCTCAACTTCCCTGATACATCCAACAATTTCTCCAGATTATGTTGCTGCTATGACATTCTTCACAGACTCTGTCTTTGTTAACATATTATGTCTTTGTTGTAGATTCACTTGCTTGATATCCCAAACCCCAGTTTTTGTCAAACATTTTCCATTGTGAGACTCTTATCAAGATCGTTTGTTCCTCTCGTGAACATCTTGATGTTGCACATCTGATCATTCAACTGAATTTCCAACACTTTAAACATTTCACATTTTGTTGCTAGGTCCAGTTGCAGCTTGTTGACTTCAATTTCCAAAAACTTTTTATCTTTTACCAGCCTCATCTCACTGTAGTGTTTTGCAAAATCTCACATGCTGGTTCAGAACCTTTTATCAACGCACAAAGTTTCTCTTCAACAGCCTTGAGGGATATTGACATGATCATGTCGTTTCATCTTTCCATATGCAATTCATCATCTGTCCATTCTTCTGTGTTTTCATCACACAGTGACCATCAGTACTAACTTTCACAGCTTCTTCCCAACCTTGATGCGTCAAAATCCCAGCATCATCAACATATTTGATATGTTGCTTCATCCTCTGAATCCAGTACCAGCAGGTCTGTTGGTCTAACCTCATCGAATTCATCATTGTCACGAACCCAAATTCCGCCATCACTTGTCTCAAGATCTAACCTGTTCAGGAAACAACACGCGGGTTTTCCAGCAGAAACCTGCTCTGATAGTAATTGAAAGTGCGGAGGGGATAAATATTCGTTCGTATGATGAATAATAAAATAAATAAGTGCGCAAAGTAAACTTAAGACACGAGATTTGTTAACTAGGGTTTAGTTTTCCTAATCTCCGGGACCACGTCCAGAAATGAATCCACTATAGAACAAGAAAGCAATTACACAATTGTAAACATGTAATCAAACTCAACGGTTCTGATATACCGTCCTTTTCTATAACATGAATTATTTAGCCTAACACACAGCAGATTCTAGACTTCAAATAGGATGATCTCCGCTTACCTAGAAAGACCAGTGCACCACTACTATCTCTTCCAAGAATGATCTTCTTTGTTTTGATCTCCTTTGTTTTGATATCCTTTGGTGTGACGACACCGCACTTACACACCTAGGGTTTCATGGTAGAGGCACACACACATGTGTGCCTCTACCATGAAACCCTAGGTGTGTAAGTGCTTTTGGCTATGCCCCTAGGTATAAATACTCACTTCCTTAAACCCTAATGATTCTCCAAGTAATGTGGGCTTCAAGGCCCATGAGCACCAAGGCCTACGGCCAATCCTGTCGTAGATATCTTGACACATACATAGTTCTGTAAAGTCTTCTGCTTCCGCAACATCCAGAACTTCCATATGTTAATCACGTACATCCATCTTCTCCAATATATGTCAACGTGCATCAAATATTAAGTTCCAAATCTTCATCATCGTTATCGCCCACAATTTTCTTCTGGTTTGTGTCGGTAACTGTAACAGCACCTGTATCAGACAGACTTGTGGTTGATCCAGTCAGCAGATCTCTTGACACATCAATTCATGTCAAGTGTTCTGCTTCTTGATCTGGGTTCAGCGAGTTGATCCAGCCCAGTAAGCCTCGTGATCAAGTCTTGCGCTTTGCTCCAACTTTACAAGTCCCTGGATGCAATAGCCTTCTGTTATCCATCAAGCCTCTGCAAGCTGAGCTACGCTTGATGCTTTATCTGATTCTGAAGCCTTCACTCTTCCAGTCAGACATACCTCATCCTGGTCAGTTCTCAGGTTATCAGCTGCCTTATCCAGCTTCTGATGTAGGTTTTGTTTCTTTAGCTTCTAGCTCACAGTCACCTCGCATCGTAATGCTTTGTCTGATTCCAAAGCCTTCACGTTTCTAATCAGACATACCTCATCCGGGTCTCATGTTCTGTTCTGATAACTGTATCAACATCTGTATCAAGTACTGCTTTAGTATCTCTGACTCAGTGGTTATGTCTCATTCTGTTTTAACAACTTCTCAAACCAGTATGCGATACACTAACAGCCCTAAGATAGTATAGTAAAATTATCCAATGATTGATTTCAACATTTTCTGATGTCTTTATCGAATCCTCCAAGGAAAATCTCTAGAAATAAAGAATGATTCAATTTTTAAGATACCATATAAACTGTAAGTTTTTTAGATCAGACACGTAATTAGTGGATACAATAAGCGTTGTTATTTATACACATTGTCATAGATCATTGGTATTATGATCTATTCCTTAGAACTTGTATAAAGTTAGATTTGTGTTTGTATAGAAAATATCCTAATAAGGACCGAAGAAGACAAGTTTCCATCCATGGCCTAGCCGAGCAATACTCTCTCTTCTTCCTTCGACTTTTTCGAGTGGTCGTGGCTCTTTCTTGCATAGCAAGAAATTCGTTACATCCACTGAACCTATCTTCTCTTGTGGATCCAAAACTAACACCAAAACAATCATAAAAAAAAAAAAATCAAACTACTCTTGGTAAGTACTTTATACCATAGTTTGTACACACATCGTTAAAAGATGTAAACCATTAACGTGATAAATGTTGAATCCAAATCCAAACTAATACAATTTCATGTCATTCTAAAGGAACAAGTAAAGAGTGGAGGAAAGAGTTTGTAAGTAAAATACTGTTAAATCCGGCATTATTGGAGTAGAAAATGAAGTTATTAATGTTAAACCCTATAACCGGGATCCTGCCTTGACGAGCATAGGCTTTCAAAGCTGTGTTAATAACACTTGAAACTTCATCGTCTTCATTGGCCAAAAACCTTATAGGACCAACACTTCCAAGAACATTTACACTCACCAACAACCTTTTCTTCTTCCCTTTCATCACTCCTTTTACATTCCCATTTCTATTCATCTCCTTATTCTTCTTTGCATATAGATCAGTAAAGAAGAATGGAGCTCATCAAATTCTTAATGCTTGCATTTTATAGAGGCAGAAAGTAAGAGATATAGAGATTAGAAAGAGGGCATGAAAGGTAAGTGTTAGGAGTTTCATCCATTGAGAGACTATTGAGAAAAAGAACCTATGATATGCTTCATTCAAATATAAGTCCCGAAAAAATAAGTTAGAGAGATTTTCTATCAAGACCATGAAATTTCTATTTATGGGGTTATTCATAGATATGTGTAGAACCACCAAAGCGAGTCCAGATTTGTTAAAAGATTGATGGTTATTGGTTACTGGCTACTGGTTACTGGTTAGTCTATTGTATATGTACGTTTATAAAATTTGGAGAATCTAATGTCCTTGGCTTGTTGGCTCAAATGTGGTTGAGTGCCGGGTGGAATCTCTTCTGGAGGTACTCCACCACTAAAACATTGTTTCTAAATCATTTCTACGACTAATATGCTGGAGAATTTAGCAACGAATCGGAGTACATAAATATTCTCCCATGCAAAAGTCAACAATGGCCTATCAGAATTAGAAAATAGTTGACCGTTTGAGAAAGTCAAACAGCTAAATGCTTCACTGTTATATATTAGTGTGGTTAATTAGGTGTATAGCCAAATTATCGGTGGGGATTAGGTAAATTAGTGAATGACCATGGCCCTTTTTTTCTTTAGCAAACTAATAACTATAATCTAATTGTAGAAAAGATTAATACACCCCTCACATATAAGGCGGAAAATCAAGTTAAGCGAAATACAGCTAAAGCCAAATGAGGCGAGATAACTAACACATGAAACGTGGTTCGGATCAATCAAGGAATACATTAAATAACAATTAAAAACGATAATAAATTTGGGTACTTATATGCGTGAAGAATATATCTCACATCATAATTGGGAAGAGATTTGAACTAATATATAATGGAAATTTGCTATCCATTCATGGCTAATTGGTTTCGAGTTGAAAGTCCATTAAACTTAACATGGTATCAAAACCCGAAAACACAATGTCTCACCTGAACTGAAATCGATATGGTCCTGAAAGAGACCCGATCGTTCTGACCCGAAATCGACCCGACCCAAAATTAGTCCGGCTGATCTTACCCGAAATTAATCATCTGGATTCTTTCGATATTAATGGCTAAAAAAACCATTATCTCGAGGGGGCATGTGAAGAATATCTCCCACATCGAAAGTGGGAAGGGACATGGGCCAAACCACTCATTACCAATTGATTTTGAGTTGAAAGTCTATAAAACTTAACATGGTATCATAGCACGAATACACGTTGCCTCATCCAAATTGAAATCGTTTCGGTTCAATACTAGCCCGATTGATCTAACCTGAAATTAATCCTATTGCCTATACATGGATTCTGTCGAGATTAATGGCTAGATGTGCCATTATCTCGAGAGGTCACGTGAAGAATATATCCCACATCGAAAATGAAAAATGATGTGATCATGGATGGCACAAGGAGTGAGGAACTTGAACCAGAGCTTGAAGCTGAGCTTGTTGTCGTGGATGAGCTAGAACCTGAGGAAGCTGAGCTTGAACCTGAGGAGGCCTTGCAAGTACCAGCTGGAGTTATGAGAAGGGCAAGGTCCAAGAGGTTCTCCAAGGCACTAAGTTCTTTACTTAGTACAGCAGCTGATCACTTGGGCTTTATGGAGGAAGAAGTGAAACACACCACTTTGGTGTTACAAGCCCAAGTTAATCAAGGGGCCTTAAGATCATTTTCCTAAGCCCATTCTTCTATTTCTTCACCAAATTTCGTCCAAGTCTTCAACAAACAAGGCAAAAACGTGTTGACTGAACCTGAGGGGTCATACAAACTTAGAATTAATTCAGTCTTCATTAGTTAATGCCTTAGTTTCTGTGTTGCTTTGTTTTTAGCATTATTCCACAAACAATTTCGTTTATATAAGGCAACACCATCATAAATCAATAACAACTTTTCTTTTGATCATTTTTGACTTCCTTGAGATTGATTCTCAATTGTTCTTCTTGAACAAATCTGTTGCTTGGTGAGTCATATCCAAACAACAAAACCTCATCTTGGCGTTGAGTGTGTCATATCTTGGGCTGAGTTGAGTAGGTAATCAGAGGCCAATCCGCACCCTCTGTGCGATCTTTCAATCCACAACACCTTGATCTTGAGTTAGTAGCTTAGATTGAAGGCATATCCATCAAACCAACTTAAGAGTGCAATAATCCGTGGGAAGATCTTATCAAGTGGTATCAGAGCACACTCTGAAGTTTGGTATCTATTTCTTTTTCATCTTTCTCATCTCTTCATTTTTCTTCCATCAAATTCTTATCTATCGATCTATTCTCTGGTTGAGCCAGCCTATAAAAACAAAAAAAGTTAAAAGGACCGGGAGAAATCGGTTCTTAGGCTTGGTTAATCAACCATAACCAGAAATCTTGCAATCTACCTATCTCTCTTCTTTGACTTTGTTCTTTGGATTGATTCACTGAGTTTGATTGGATTCTGTTCTCCCAGAACCTTTGAGAGATCATTGAGTAACTTTCTTAAAAAAAAAATTACTTGAGAGAACAAACACCAATAGAGAAACACTTGTGAGGATTGTTTTTGTTGCTTGATCTGTTTGCTTTTGATTTCAGGATAAATTGGCTGATAGCAATGATGAACAGGGAGATCACACAGGAACTGGCCTTTCTAACATTCAAATGAAAGCTCTAACTGGTGAAATGTCACGTCTTTTCAATACAGGGCTAGAAGAAATACATGCTAGGTTGGACATGGTTCAGGAGGACCAACAAGGGAGGCCTCGAGATGTGCCTACTAGGAGAGCTAGAGCTCCTCAGAGACATACCAGGATAGAGGAGGAAGAGTACTATAACAATTCTTCAGCTGGAAGCCAGAGACCAACCAGGATAGGCAGGAGTAATAGAAATCGTGAAGAAGGCAATACCACTAGATGAAGGCCATATGACAACCTTGGAGGCCTCAAGCTCAAAATTCCAGCATTCTATGGCAAAAATAATCCAGATGCCTATCTGGATGGGAGAGGAAGATTGAGTTGATCTTTGATTGCCAAAACTACACAGAAATCAAAAAGGTTAGATTGGCTGCCACTGAGTTTTATGGTTATGCTATTAGTAACATGTCCTAAACTTTTTTCTTTGATCACTGTGGAAGTGTAAATCCACACCAATCGAATTTGTCAAGACTTTTAGAGGGATCTGAAACTTCTGAGTAAAAACCACGAAAGCACAAACAGAGATCCAAGGATGGTGTTTTATTAAGCTGTTTAGAAAGATTTTCGTATGAGAGCAAAAGTACAGAGTTTTTGCTAGCTAAAATTGCCCATCATCTTTTCAGAGGGTATACATGAGTATATATACAAGCCAAAGTCGGCCAAACCTATTCCTAAGAGATAAGGAAGATTTCCTGTTTCTTCGGATATTTTCCTTTCTAGTTAGCTCGGCCTGCTGGGCTTCTTGTCCACTTCTGCTTGTGGGCTTGTCATGAATTCCTTGTTGCCTTGGGCCTGGCTTGGTTTCTTCAAACCCATCATCTTCAGCTCGGGTCCACTGGGCTTGACTCTGGTTTGGATTGGGATTCCCTAAACTAAATATCGTGGGTTTGCCTTGGGTTGCTCAATCCAGCTGTTCCATTACGGGTCGGGGTACCCGACCAACGTGTATAGCTACGGGTCGGGGTACCCGACCCACGTGGATAGCTACGGGTCGTGGTACCCGACCCATGTGTATTGTTATGGGTCGGGGTACCCGACCCACGTGTATAGCTACGGGTCGGGTACCCGACCCACGTGTATAGCTATGGGTCGTGGTACCTGACCCACGTGTATAGCTACGGGTCGGGTACCCGACCCACGTGTATAGCTATGGGTCGTGGTACCCGATCTATGTGTATGGATACGGGTCGGGGTACTCGACCCACGTGTCTCATTCCGGATCGGATCGGATACCCGACCCACGTGTATGGTTATGGGTCGGGGTACCCGATCCACATGTATGGTTACGGGTCGGGGTATCCGATCCATGTGTATGGCTATGGGTAGGGGTATCCGACCCACGTGTATAGCTACGGGTCGGGGTACCCGACCCATGTGTATAGCTACGGGTCGAGGTACCCGACCCACATGTATGGTTATGGGTTGGGGTACCCGATCCACGTGTATGGCTACGGGTCGGGGTACCCGTACTGATTTTCTCCCATACTTGATCACTCTGAATCGTCGATCCTCAGAAGGTGGGATTTGATCCTAACAGTTAGCCCCCCGGCTCGGCAGTATCAGTGATGTTGGTGTCGAGGTGTAAGTGGTAGTCTGAGATTGACGTTTCAAATCTGTCGAAAATCCCGTGCCATTTTTGGAGTGGATACCCGAGCCATTTTCGGAGAGGATACCCAAGCCATTTTTGGAGAGGATACCCGAGCCCCTTTCGATGGAGACCCTGGGCCATTCTAGGTGTAAATTCCCGAGTTGTTTTCCTCATGTAAAGGTACCCCGAGCCGTTCTTTGTCTTTGAAGTACCCCGAGCTGTCTTACTCTTGTAGCTTATCCTACAGCTCGGGTATGTCATTGGCTCGGGTTTCTTGTCGAGGAGACACGGCTCGGGAATTTATTGAGTTAGTGATTTTTATGCTTTTTTCTGGAAGCGCAAGCATTTTTTCGCTGATTCCCGAGGTAAATGATGTCATCAAAGCCTTAAGTGACTATATAAGTGCGGAGCGTAGGAGGCTCTTCCTCACAATCTTCATTTTCCAAAAATCCTCCAAAACAGGTATTCTTCTTTCTTCTCTTCTCTCTTCCTTTATTGTTTTAGTTTTGGTTCGGGTTACTTCTTGCCGCCGTCCCTCTTGAGTTTTCCGACCGATCTTCAACTACGCCACCTTTGCCTTTGGGTTCTTCGGCGAACTATTTGAAGATTCCGATCCATCTTCAAAGGAATCTCGATCCATCTTCAAATAGAAAACGACCCATCTTCAAAGGGAACCCGAGCCATCTTTTTTGAAGATAAACCCGATCCGTTTGATCCGTTCTTGAGGAAAAAATCCCCAATCCATCCTTGAAGGAGTCCCAAATCTGTTTTTGAAGTACCCGACCCGTAAAGGCTATGTTGTTCGACAGTCCCAGCAGATCTCCGTACTGCGAGCTATCTCCTTCTCGAAATTCAACCCGAGCTGAACCGGCATGTACAATTGCCGCCGAAACCCTAGATGATTCAGCAGGATCAATTGTCGGGCCTTCGGGTTTTGGTAGAAAAATCATATGTTCTTCGTCAGAAGAAACCGGGAGCAACGCCCTGAGCCGTTTCGAAGTGGTGGTGCCTTCGCTTTACGATTCCCCTTTTGACAAAATAGTGAATCCATTCGATGAAGTAGCGGATTCTGTAAAGCCCGAGCCGAAAGATTGGTTTTATGACCCTGAAGTTGCGAGGCAAGAGTTGGAGCGTCTTGTCAGTCCATTGAAAAGAGCTCTTGAGAAGAAGAAGAAAAAGTTGATACGACCCAATCCTCCTAGGTGGAGTCTATCCACTGCCGAGTCCTTGGAAGATCTTAGACAACAATTCGGGATTTCGGAGAGTGTTGAGTTTGTGCTTCCTTCGACTTCAGATCATGCCGAAAAGCCTCCCCCGAACCATTTTACTCTTTATTAAAGCTTCTTCTACCTTTGTCTTCTCTGCTTCCCGATCCCTGAAGTCTTTCTTTGGTTTCTATGGGAGCACAATCTTGCTCTTGCTCAAATCAATACCCGAGGCGTTCGTCACCTAGTTGGGATATTGACTCGTTGTTATGAGTGTGATATAGAGATCGGGGTTGATCACCTGAATTGTCTCCTGGAGTTCAGGTGATGTGGTCCGAAAGAACAGTTGAAGTATTATATTTTGAAATTATATTTCGAATAAGACCAAGAGGAAGATTATCCGTGGTTTCCCGAACAAAGATGAATTCCCAGAGGATCGTTTCTTTTATGTCTAGATTTCTGAAGCTTCAATAGATTCAAGCTGTCTATGTTTGGTCAAGATGAGTTGGGGAGCAATCGGTAGCTGATTCATAGCTACAGCTCGACTTAATGTGCTACTTAGTACTTTTCTCATATTCTAATCTTTGTTTTCCTTTTGTGCATTTCGTCATCTTCAGCTTTCATTACGCCCTGACATGTCTGCTATCCATCAAGAACTCGCGGCTCGTAAGTGTAACTGGAAGAGAGACTTTCACCTTTGGAGTATTGAAAGAGCACGAGCCCTCTTGGACAGTTACTCTGTTGATCCTTCTTCCTCTTCGAACTCCTCGACAAACTCAATGAAGAGACTAACGTTTCGTGATAGAGAAGCCGTTAAAGCCAGTGCAGAAGCTGAAGCTGCAGAGACAACAAAACGAATGGAGGCTCTTGAAAAATAGAAACGAGCTGCTTTTTCTCAAACTCGGGACCCGAGCCATACTATATGATAAAGGAAAACTTCCTTATTCTTCGGGATTTTCTTTTCGTAAGTCGGTTATGACAGCTTGGGCTTTACTGCTAGGCTCAGCTTCCAATTTCTCTCAAGCTCGGCCCATCAATGTTTCTTCATTGCGAACTCAACCTCTCAAGTTATCTTTCGCAACCTTGGGCTCGAACCACGATCACTCAGACGTTTCCTTCATAGCCGAGCTCACTGGCTCATCGTTGTGTTGCCGAGCCCGCCTGCTTGCCGAGCTTGTCAAAGTTTTACCGAGCTCGTCTGCTTGCCAAGCTTGTCAAAGTGTTGCCGAGCTCACCAGCTTGCCAAACTTATCAAAGTGTTGCCGAGCTCACCAGCTTTCCACTGTCTTTTGGTTTGTTAACAACATGTTGGCTCGTCGCCGTTTGTTGGTTTGCCAACATGCTGGCTCGTCACTGTTTGTTGGTTCGCCAACATGTTGGCTCGTCACCGTTTATTTTGGCTCGTCGCCAAGATATATGTTGGTTCGCCAACATGTTGGCTCGTCACCTTTTGTTTGTTCGCCAACATGTTGGCTCATCACCGTTTGTTGGTTTGCCAACATGTTTGGCTCGTCACCAAGATGTTTGGCTCGTAGACGCTTCCCTGATGCCCAGCCGGAGGAGTTGGCTAGTCACTATTTATTTTGGCTCGTCGCCAAGATGTTTGTTGGTTCACCAACACCTTGGCTCGTCACTGTTTGTTGGTTTACCAACATGTTGGCTCGTCACCGTTTGTTGGTTTGCCAAAATGTTTGGCTCGTCGCCAAGATGTTTGGCTCGTAGACGCTTCCCTGATGCCGAGCCGGAGTAGTTTGGTTCGTCACCTCGGCCTTTGGCTCATATGTGCTCCTCCCTGATGCCGAGCCGGAGGAGTTTGATTCGTTTTAGCTTTGCCGTATCTCCGCCGTCTCAGCTCATCGTCGTCTTCACCGTTATGGCTTGTTTGGCTAGGCTTTCTTCCCATTTGGCTAGGCCTAACATCTACACTTAGTGTTTTTAGCAGTTGATCTTGATGGGATGAAAACCGACCCCAACAGTTAGCCCCCCAGCTCGGTAGTATTATTGATAATAGTGACGAGGTGAAGAGTCGAGATTGAGATCAACGTTCTTTGGGTTACCGAGCCAAATTTGCGGTGAAGCCGTCATTCGGGCATTGAAATATGCCGAGCCAAACTGATAGTGTTACCGAAGCCATCTTTGTCAGTCATGCAGTTTTGGCTCGTCGTGAATACTTCAGGCTGCCATGTTGCCGAGCCATATTTGGTTCGGCATTATTACCAGATTGCCTAGGCAACTTTCATTGCCAAACTGTCTGGGTTGTCTGACTGCCGAGCCATCCTTGGTTCGGCATGATTGTATAATTGTCTTGGCAGCCGATGTTTCCGTGCCGTCTGGGTTGTCTGACTGCCGAGCCATTCTTGTGCTGCCGAACAATTGCATTATGCTACCGAGCCATCTTGCTGAGTTTGATTTGTTTTTGGCTCGGCAATAATATTGGCTCGATGACAGAGTATTTTTCTTATCACAACCATAACTTTATTTGGAACTGCGAATGTTTTCGCATGTTCCCGAGGCCGCGTGGTGTCACGCGCCGTGCTTTTATGCGTCTATAAATTCAGATCCTTGTCTCTCTCATAACTCATTTATCCAAACTTCCGAAAAAGCAGGTAGCTCTCTTCTCTCTCTTCTTTTCTCTATTTTTATGTTAAGTTTTTGGCTAGGGTTTTATTGATTTCTCATCTTCCACCGCCGAATCTTTGAGTTTTCCGACCTATCTTCAAACGTGGATCGGCGGTTCTTTAAATTATCCGATCCATCTTCAAATGCATATGGATAGCGGTACTCCCTGGTCTTCCGAAATTCTTCCCATTTTTGCTAAGTGTTGGCGTGCTTCCGAGCCGAAATTTCTCCAATTTTTGCTGAGTATTGGCGTGTTTCCGAGCCGAAATTTCTCCAATTTTTGCTGACTATTGGCATGTTTCCGAGCCAAGATCTTTGATGTCTCATACCGCCGAGCTGGAAGATTATGTTGGGTCGGCAAACTCTGCTTCACTGCTTGGTCGTAAGATGGTGCTATCTCCTCAAATAACCGAACCAGTTGAGCCTAGTTCTCTGCTGGATCGGCTGCAGATTGATAACCCATCTTTGGTTGATGACGCCTTTGATGCCGAGGCTGATACCGAGACTTTGATACAGAAGGCTCTTGAAGAAATCAAAGCCGAGCCAATAGAAAATACTCTTGACGAGGCTGAAAAGGTGCGGTTGGAGATACTGTTTACGAGCCACCAAGCCTGCACATCGACGAGGCAAAAACCTAGGAGAAAAGCTTCTAAGAGACAGGCCGACCCACCTAGTTCATCTTTGTGCACAGCTGAATCCTTGGCAGCTTTGAGGCATCGATTCAACATTTCGAAAGATGTTGATTTGATTATCCCTGCCTCAACAGACCGAGCCGAGTCTCCACCGAGCCAAATTACTCCTCGAGGGATGCGTTACTTGGTTGGTATTCTAGTTCGGAGCTACGAATATGACGTGGCCATTCGCGTTTCGCATGTTCGGCATTTCCTCAAATTTTGGAAGATTAAAACTCCAATGCCTACTATATCTCTAATAAGAAGCAAAGGAAAATTATTGAAGGCTTCCGAAGCAAAGATCACGACTGGGGGAGCTACTTTTTCTTTGTTCCTGTTAATGACGCCACGGTGGAAGCCAAATGTGTTGCCATGTCAAAACGGAATGGCGAACTATTGTTGGGCGAGCCGTAGACTTTCAGGAGATCTGTCAGGTTTTCATTTTGTAGCGAGCTGACCACTTTATTTCCTTTGTTTTTGTAGTGCGGCAGATTCTCCCAGATTTCCTAGAAGATACGCTTACGCTTCGGAACACGCTTCTGCAGAAAAGTGCCATTGGGAAAATTAGTTTTCCCTGAAGAGAGTTGAAAAGGCCCGAGCCATCTTTGCCGGTGTTGAAGTATCCGACAGCTCGAAATCTGAATCTCTATCTCAAAATCTTCAAGAAAAAGCCATGGGAAAGAGGTTGACGATCCGTGACAAGCACGCTTTGAAGGAGAAAAAAGAAAAGGAAACTACCAGCCGAGCCACTGATGGGGTTGGACAAACCGTCGAGCCAAACCCCGCAATGGTTGGTGAGATCGACGCCGGGACAGAACACCAAATTCTTCCCGAGCCTACAATTCTTGATGCCGGAGCTAGGGAAGTTGCTTCAGCTCTTGTTCCAGTTGCCAGGCCTTCTATCTCGGTGATATCGCAGCACAACGAGGGTAGGAAGCCAACTTCTGGTAAACATTCCACTGCCGAACCTGACAAGGAAAAAGCCAAGGAAAAACAAGAAAAAAGGAAACGCCAAAAGCCTACCGACCCAACTTCTGCCGACCCAACGCTAGCGTCATTTAGGCACGAAGGATCCGAGCCGATCTGTAATGACGAGGCAGCCTCAGCGACTCTCTTTTCACAGGTTTGCTGCTCGGGAGATAGACTGCCGCCACTTGATGTGCTATCTTACTTAGTCTTTTTACTCAGCGAAGTATGCAATTTTCTCCCTTCGATCATTTTGTCACGTCCATCAACAAAATTGTTGCTGCCTTCGAACAAGATATGCGAAAGGACAGGCTGTCGGATCGAAGATGCCCGAAAAGACGCATCCTTCTTCAAGAACCAGGTCGCCGAGCTGGAGAGTAAACATGCTGACGAGCTGGCAACTTCTTCAGCTCAGATTGAAGCTCTTGAGAAGGACAAAGCGTTTCTCAAGGATGAGTGGAACAAGGCAGGCGATCTAGCTATGAGGTTGGACCGCTCTAAGCAGAAAAAGGCCACTGAAATTGAGTCTTTGAAAAGGCATCTTACTGCCGCCCATGCCTTGCACGAGTCAAACGTGAAAAAAACTCAAAAGGTAGCGAGGCGAGAGATGGCGGAAAAGTTTCAAGGGCGGCTTACTAAAATTGAAAGGAGCATCGATGAGCTAAAGGCGGCGAAAGAGAAGGAGCTCGATATAGCCTAGTTGACAGCAACCTATAGCTGCTCGAAATCCTTCAGAAAGACGATGCGCCTGCTCTGGACTCCGAGGTGACAAAGTTGGCAGGATGGAGAGTTAACTTGGCCGACGCGAATGATGAGTTTGAGAGGATTGAGGCCGAGCTAAAAAAAGATCTGATGCTTTCTCCAGTTTTATCTGACTTCGTAGACACTCTCCTTGGGACCGAACCAACGGAGAATGCGGCGGCAACAGCCGGGATCACCGACTTTGCAGGCTCGAATGTCGGCACACCCGGAGTTGCCAATCTTGCCAAGGAAATGACTGCCGAGCTGGACCCTCCCAACTGACATTTCTCTTTATGTTGTTTTTTTTTATTCAAAACTTTTCTCTGGTATTTCGAACATAAGTGCCTGGACGGCTTTATCCACTCGGTTTTTGTGCATTACTGCTAAGTTTTGTAATAGTTGCCGTCTGTTGGCGTGACACATTTCATCTTTGTTGGATTTTTGCTTATTTGTTTGCGTATGTCTTGTTAGCATTTTGTTGTGATATGTCGCGAACCATCGTGTTAGGAAACATATGGTTGTCTTTGTTTTGAGTGCTTTGTTATCAGTTTTAGGGTTTGCGGTGTTTCGACCTATATTCCTGTTTTTTGACAATGAAACATGTTTAAAATCTCATACTAACCGGTGGGTTTAGTATTATGCTTCAGAGATGTTTATGACCAGTGTACCAAGAGGTGTTCACTTGGTTTAAGAGTTTACTTCGAGTTTTAAGACTTGCGAGTTTTCGACTTACGGGTCCCTCTGGAAGGTAAATTTGTAATAATATCGTTCAGGATATACCTTTCGGATATTAGACCAGGATATACCTAGTCAGAATTTATATAGCGCGCTACTATACCCGTGGGAGGGTGTTGGAGAACCCTATTCCGTATAGAAATAGTGGTTTAGAATCCATAAAGGATGCAATAGTTTGTCTATTGTGGCCAGCAACGGAGAGGTGATAGAATATCCGTGAAGGATGTAAAATTGTGATTTGCGTAGACCAAGTGACACGAGTTTGGAATTGTTTTCTTTGAAAAGTGTACTGCGAAAGATCACGTTTTTGAGACGTGGGAGTATGCATGTATATGGGAGTATGCATGTATAAGTACCCACTCCCCCCTTTAAAAAGGAGGGGGACAGCTGAACCCATCCGAAGATGAGCTGCCTACGTACCCTTTGCAGGGATCAAGCTGTCCCGTATTTCATGTGGCATGTCTTAGTGGTAGTACTTCTTTAGGTGGATTGCATTCCAAGACCTTGGTATCGGAACGTTAGACATGTTAGCGAGCTCGTATACTCCCGGCCGGACTGTCTTGGTGATTTTGTAAGGTCCTTCCCAGTTTGCTCCTAGATTGCCAGCGTTTGTTTCGGCTGTGTTCTGAAAAACTTTTCGGAGAACCAAGTCGCCTTCTTTGAACTTGCGACTTCTAACGTTGGAGTTGTAATATTTAGCCGTCGCCTGCTAGTAGTTTTGAATCCGAACCAGTGCTTGGTCTCGTTGTTCGTTGACCAAATCTAGATCGTCGAGTAACATGAGATGGTTGTCCTCCTGTCCCGAAAGAAGTCTGCGGCGGACTCTGGGAAATTCTACTTCAACTGGAATGACACATCTGCACCGTAGACAAGGACAAAATGTGTTTCTCCGGTGGCTCATCGCGGAGTAGTCCGGTATGACCATAATACTCCTTTAAGTTAATTTGCCTAGCGTCCCTTTTTGGCATCCAGGCGCTTCTTCAGACCATCAAGGATAGTCTTGTTTGCTGCTTCAGCTTGTGCGTTCCCCTTGTGGATAACGTGGCGTAGATTTGCTGAGCCGTATCTTCTATTTTTCGCAAAAAGCTTCAAACCTTGTGGAGATAAACTGTGAGCCGTTATCGGTGACGATTTTGTGTTGAACTCCATGCCGGCACAAGATGTTTTTCCAAACAAAATGCTCGACTTGGGCGTCCTTTATGTTGGCATAAGAATCTGCCTCGACCCATTTGGAGAAGTAATCCGTCAAGACTAGCAAATATCTCTTTTGCTTAGACCAATGTAGAGGTCCGACAATATCCATTGACCATCTCATGAAAGGGTAGGGCGCCGAAATTGATGACAGCAGTTTGGTTGGTTGATGGATCATCATGGCATATCATTGGCACTTTTCGAACTTAGTGGAGAACTTCTCGCTGTCCTTCACCATAGTCGGGCAGTAGTAGCCGTGACGCTTGATCTTGATCGCCAAAGCTCTTCCGCCGGAGTGGTTGCCGCATGATCTGCTGTGGACTTCCTCCATGATTTTTCTGGCTTTGATGCCTTCGACGCAGGCCATCAGCGGTCCTAAGAATCTCCACTTGAAGACGTTTCCATCTAATATAACGTATCGAGCAGCTTGAGCTCTGAGTTTTTGGGTGCCCCACTTATCTGATGGTACCTCACCGTCCATGGTGTATACCCAGATTGCTCCCATCCATTTTTTGTCGCATCCGTAATCCGCTTATGTTGGTTGTGGAACATCCTTCATCTCGACTGCTTCGTCTTCGGCTGGAGGATCTATTTTGGGTTCTTCCTCCATAGTGGTGGTCTCAACGCCGCTTTCTTCTGCAGAAATTCTATCGGATGTATCTTTGGCTCAACTGGCTGTTTGGGAGCGGGTAATCGCATTCACGGCATCAGAGAGGTTGATGTTTAGGCGTTTGATGATTTCCACTGGGATTATCCTTTTCAAGTGTGGATCGGAGGTGGATGCGAGCGCTGCTAATGCGTCTGCCGAAGTGTTTTCCCCATGCGGTATTCGTGTCAACGTGAACTCTTCTAAATGTGCAGCCAGTTCCTTGACGATCTTTAGATAAGCTTCCATTCGATCGTCTCTGACTGTGTACTCGCCGCTGAATTGGTTTACCACCAGCTGCGAATCACAGTAAGCCAGGATGTGCGAAACCTTAAGTCCGCGAGAGAGTCTCATTCCTACGATCAAGGCTTCGTACTCTGCCTCGTTGTTGAATGCGTGAAAACCCAAGCAGAAAGATTGCCCGAGGATTTCACCTGTTGGGGAGGTTAAACGTATGCCTACCCCAGATCCTTGTTTTGATGATGATCCATCTACGTGGAGCTTCCATACTAGGCTTTGAGCTGATTCTTCTATTTCTTCTTCCGAGAGTTCTATCAGGAAATCTGTAAGGACTTGAGATTTCGTGCAGGTTCGGCTCCGATACTCGATGTCATATTCGCTCAGTTCTATTGCCCACTTTGCCAACCTTCCAGACTGGCTAGGACTGTATAGGATGGATCGCAGAGGGAAAGTAGTGAACACCACAATCGAATGTGATTGGAAGTATGGCCTTAGCTTCCGGGTGGACATTATTACGGACAATGCCAGCTTCTCCATTTGCGGATACCGGGTTTCAGCGTCGGTGAGAGTTTGGCTCAGGTAGAAGATATGTTTCTTCTCGCTGAGCTCTTCTCGGATGAGTACTCCACTTACTGATGTTGTGGAAACGGCCGTGTAAAGGAACAAAGGTTCGCCTTCCACCGGTTTTGTAAGTACTGGAGGACTGGCTATGTATTCTTTCAGCTGTTGAAATGCATGTTCGCATTTTTCTGTCCACTCAAATTTCTTGTTGCCATGCAGTGTATCAAGACAAACAATTATCGGTTGATCGAGAGATAAACCGGTTCAGTGCGACGATCCATCCTGTCAACCTCTGGACTTCACACTTTGTTTTCGGCGACGCCATTTGTATTAGCATGTTAATCTGCTTTGGGTTGGCTTCAATTCCACGGTGAGTGACTAGGTATCCGAGGAACTCTCCGGACGTTACCGCAAATCTGCACTTGGTTGCCTTGAGCTTCATGTCATGCATGTTCAGTTGCTTGAAACACTCTTCTAAATAAGCTATGTGATCCTTTTCTTCCAAAGACTTCACCAGCATGTCGTCTATATAAACTTCCATCGTCTTTCCGAGTTGGTCGGCGAACATCCTGTTCACCAATCGTTGGTAAGTTGCTCCGACATTTTTTAGGCCGAATGGCATCGCTTTATAGTAGTATATTCTACGGTCTGTGATGAACGCTGTCTTCTCTTGATCGTCTGGGTTCATCAGGATCTGGTTGTATCTAGAAAAAGCACCCATAAACTAAACGAGTTTGTTGCCCGTTGTGGCTTCCACCAATCGATCGATATGTGGAAGCGGGAAGCTATCCTTTGGGCAGGCTTTGTTCAGATCGGTGAAATCCACGCACATGTGCCACTTTTCATTCTTCTTCTTTACCACTACAGGGTTAGCGAGCCAGTCTGGGTACTTTGCTTCGATTATTGATCCGACGCTGAGTAATCTTTCCACCTCGTCATTCACCGCTTGTACTCTTTCTGGCCCAAGTTTTCTTCTTTTCTATTTTACTGGTTTGAAGGTCGGGTCTATGTTTAGCTCGTGGCACATTACGTCAATGCTGATGCCGGGCATGTCCTCGACTACCCACGCGAAAGTATTTACGTTCTTTTTGAGGAAAGAAATCGGCTCTCCCCTTATTGGGTCCTTTAGCTCGGCCCCTAATTCGACGCAACGCTCTGGGTGAGCGCCGTCAATGTTTACTAAAATAACGGGGTCAGAAGTGGGTTTTCTCTTCCTCTCGCGATCCCCCGTGATCTGTAATTGAAATAAGAGTTTTGCCAACTCCTTTTCGGGCTCTCTGTCAGTCTTCATCTTCTTTCCCTTTGTTATAGTGTTCGGCTCGGTGACTGGGTTCCTGAGTTTATGCTCGCTAGAAAGCAAATGCGGGACTCTTTCTGGTTCCCTCAAATTGTTTTGACTCCTCCAGGGTCGAAAATTTGATGTAGAGGTGGTAGGTCGACTGTACAGCTCCCATGGAGTTTATCCAAGGGGTGCCCATAATCACATTGTAGATCGCGGGATGATCTGCAACTGAAAATTCCACTTTCTTAGTTACTTCTTCAGCGCAGACGGGAAGCTTGATTGTTCCAAGAGTAATGGTTGTTTAGCCTGAGAATCCGGTTAAGGGCTTTGGAGCGGCAGTGACTTTGGATAGATCGATGTTCATCCTTCTGAGAGTTTCTCGGAAGATTACATCCACGGAACTTCCCGTGTCTATCAGAACTCGGGCGACATCGCAATCGTCCACGATCAATTCTATCACGAGGGGGTCGTTATGTGGTCGGTCAATGCCGGTGGTTTCCTTTTCTTCGAATGAGATGACGTCGTTGGGAAGTTTGGAAGGTGTTGACCAGTTAACACTGGCATCGGCTCGCCGCTGGAATGCTTTGATTGAACACACCGTGCTTGAACAGTATTGTGATCCTCCCATTATAATGTTTATTCTTCTTCGAGAACCTGACTGCATCACCTCATCATCTCGCCTTCCTCGCTCAGGAGGGTCACCCTTTTGATTTGCCTAGTTCGACTGATCTTTCTCGTCTTCTCGCTCAAAATCCTTAAGGCTTACATCGTCGCCAAGCTCTCCAGCCACTAGTTTTGCCGCAAGATTTGTTCCCAGGGTTTGGCAGTTTGCGGTTGAGTGCCCGTGCATGTGATGATACTCGCAGTGGGCTTTTTTGTCGTACGAACTCAGATTTTGTGTCCATGTGTTCCACGGTGTTTTGCCTCGGCTTGTTCCCACCTGGTAGTTGTGGGCTCCTCCGAAATTGGGTTTCTCGTGGTGTATATATCTATTTCCTTGATTACTTTTCTTGGGAGGCGGTGGGTTTGGAGTTTGGAAGGAAAGGCTCGTCGTCTTGGCCGCTCCGTATTTCTGGGACAATACTTTCATTTCTTCTTCGTTGACTATGAAATCTGAGGCTCAGTGAAGCGTGTCCTGGATTGATAGTGGCGCGTTTAAAGTGATTTCTTTTCGGAACTCCGATTCGTACCACATCGACCATTTTAATGCGAGCACGGCGGCCTTGTCGCTTACTCCCTTGACCTTTGACATCATTGCTTTGAATCTTCCCATGAAACTTCGTAGTGTCTCCGTAGGCCCTTGAGTTAATGTCCAGAAGTCGGCATCAGAGGCTCCTCGATCCATAAACATGGAGTAATGCTTCAGGAAGGCGGTAGACAACTGCTGGAAATCGTGAATGGAGTTTCACTCGAGTATGGAAAACCATTGGAGGGCTGCGCCCTTTAGATGCTCCACAAACAGAAGGTAGAAACCGGCGTCTCTCTCATTTTCCCTAAAATTGGCTCGGCCCATTACTATGATGAATGCCGTTATATGCTCCTTTGGGTCGGTAGTCCTTTCATAAACCGCGACTTTGATCTTTCCTGGGTTGGAAACCCTTGCCTTGGTAATCCGAGCTGTAAACGGCGTGTTATGTGCTTCTTCTAGTACGCTGTCAATCTCCAAGACTTTATTGGTTGCCTTGTGGGCCTGGGATCGGACGGCTTTCATCTCAGTGGTGGCATGATCTAAAGAGGCTTGGATTTCGTCCAACTCTTCTCTCTGGGTTCGGCTCGACGTTCTCGGCTTGTCAGCGTATTGCACCTGTTAGATCCATAGGAGATTTTCCTTTTCCTCTGCCAAGTACCTGGCTCGGTTTAGGTTAATGTCACCTTCACTGGTTCGGGCTCCCGTCATTGTTGGTGCGAATCCCTCGTCAGTGAGATTTTCTGCGTTGTGGTCTCCTTCTTTGCGCCCTTCTTCGTCGAGGATGGTTGCTGCAGCCGATCCACCGTTGGTGCAACGGGTCACGTCCATCGCTAGCTCCTCTTGCCTTGGGAATCAGTCGAGGTGGCTCGGTGATACTTGATTTGGTCGACGTGGGTGTTTGTTCGTTGGTTGGATGTGGCGGTGGCAGTCCTCCTAAAATCCTCGGTGCATCGCATGGTGTTGAAAAATCCAGGACCGTTGGGTTTAAGCCAAGTCGTCTAGTGATTTCGCTGACAGGTGGGTTCATCATCGAACCCATGCCTCCGAGTCGTGTGTTTCTGGCTCGGCTATCCGTTGCCAGTGTTTTGATTTTCTCCGTAAGCGAGTTATTCAGGTTATCTTGCTCCTCCGCCTTCTTCAGCAACGTGGTCATCATCTTCTTCAATTCCGTCAGCGTTTCAGAAGTGCCTTCCGTGTTTGCTGGCGGCAGATTGATTCTAGTTCCAGGAAGTTCGGCGCCAGTGTTGCTTGCGTTATCGCCGCTCAGATCTCCGTTGGTAGTCATCGTTTCAGATCTCGTATTCGATGGTTCTTAGGTGTCAGAAAGTTTAAAGACTCCCCACAGACGGCGCCAAATTATGGTAGTCGAAACTCGCACAACTAAATTTGGTAAGGAAATTTTAGAGATTCGAAAAACTTCTATGAAAAGAAATACAAGAACAGAGATCTAAAGATGGTGTTTTTATTTAAGCTGTTCTGAAAGCTATTGCAAAGAAAATAACAAGTGTTTTGCTCGGTAAAATTGTGGATCCCTTTTTCAAAGGGGTACGTGTCTATTTATACACAAATAAGTCGGCTAGACCTCTTTCTAAACGATAAAGGAAAATTTCCTTATTCTTCGAGATTTCTTTTTCGCAAGTCGGTTATGACATCTTGGGCTCTACAGCTGGGCTCGGCCTCCAACTTCTCTCGAGCTTGGCCCACCAATGTTTCTTCATTGCGAATTTGGCCTTTCTCAAACTACTCTTCGTAATCTTGGGCTCGGCCCATGATTACTCAGATATTTGCTTCGTCACCGGGCTTGCCGGCTTGTCAAACTTGCTGAGATTGCCATTGTGTCGCCGAGCTCGCCTGCTTGCCAAGCTTGCCGGTTCGCCGTGTTGACGAGCTCGCCGGCTCGTCATGTTGCCGAGCTTGGTGGCTCGTCATGCCTGCCGAGCTTTCCGGCTCGTCATGCTTGCGGAGCTTGCCGGCTCTCATGTTCCCGAGCTCGCCTGCTTACCGAGTTTGTTAATGTGTTGCCGAGCTCACCAGCTTGCCACTGTCTTTGGGTTTGTTGCCAACATGTTGGCTCGTCGCCGTTTGTTGGTTTGCCAACATCTTGGCTCGTCACTGTTTGTTGGTTCGCCAACATGTTGGCTCATCGCAGGGATGTTTGGCTCGTAGACGCTTCCCTGATGCCGAACCGGAGGAGTTGGCTCGTCACCATTTGTTGGTTTGCCAACATGTTGGCTCATCACCGTTTGTTGGATCGCCAACATGTTTGACTCGTAGACGCTTCCCTGATGCACAACTGGAGGAGTTGGCTCGTCACCGTTTATTTTGCCTCGTCGCCAATATATTTGGCTAGTTGCCAAGATGTTTGTTGGTTCGCCAACATCTTGGCTCGTCACCGTTTGTAGGTTCGCCAACATGTTGGCTAGTCACCTTTCCCCTGATACCGAGTCAGAGGAGTTTGGTTCGTCACATCGGCCTTTGCGCTCATAGGTGCTCCTCCCTGATGCCGAGCCGCAGGAGTTTGGTTCGTTTTAGCTTTGCCGTATCTCTGCCATCTCAGCTCGTCGTCGTCTTCCCCGTTATGGCTTTTTTGGCTAGGCATAATATCCACACTTAGTATTTTCAGCAGTCGATCTTGAAGGGGTGAAAACCAACCCCAACATTGGACACCGAGCTACCCGTTCAGCTACTGACCTCTTCATTCCTGGCCAGTGATAGTATCGTCGAATGTCTCGATACATCTTTTTACTTCCCGGATGGATGCTAAGTATCGAATGATTCACCGACTTCAAGATTTCTTCCCGTAAACCTTGTCTTTGGGGTACGGTTATTCTACCTTGTAAAAGTAGTGTCCCATCTAGTGCCATATGATATCCACTTGCATTCCGGCTTCCATGTTCTTTTAATTCCTCCATAATCTGATATAGGCTTGGATCCTCCTTCCGTGCTTCTCCAATTCGCTCAAGTAGACTTGCCTGTTGTTTTGCCTGAAGTCCTAGTGGCTCACTTGATTCACCTTCTGATGCTGTTAACTGAACCTCTTTTAATTCCTTAGTTAATGTCTCCAAATCTTTTCATATGCTCACATCTGCTTTCCTTCGACTTAACGTGTCTGCTACTACATTGGCCTTCCCTGGATGGTACATGATTTTCAAATCATAATCTGCCACAAACTCCATCCATCTTCTCTGTCGTAAGTTGAGTTTTGGTTGCGTGAACAGATACTTGAGGCTTTTGTGATCAGTGAGCACTTGAATTAACTCCCTATACAGATACGACCACCAAATTCTAAGTGCAAATACCACCGCAGCCATTTCCAAATCATGGATAGGACAATTATCCTCATGCTTCCTTAACTGTCGAGATGCATAGGCTATGACCTTGTCTTCTTGCATCAGAAGGCATCCTAGACCACTCGTGATGCATCCGTATAGACCACGTATGGTTGATTTTTCTTAGGCAGTGCCAAAATCGGTGCCGATGTCAGGACTTCTTTCAACTGGTTGAAAGCCTTGTCTATTTCCTCACCCCATTCGAATGCCACTCCCTTACCGATAAGTCTGGTCAATGGCTTTGCAATTGACGAAAACCCTTTCACAAATTTCCTGTAGTACCCAGCCAATTGAAGGAAACTTCTTACTTCCGTAACCGAGGTTGGTTGTGGCCACTCCCTGATAACCTAAACTTTTTTCGGGTCAGCAGAAACTCTGTGTTCAGATACTCGATGCCCCAAGAATCCAATCTCCCTTTTCCAAAAGCTGCACTTACTGAATTTTGCAAATAACTTTGCTCTCTTAGCCGTTCCAACAACATCTTTATATGTACTTCATGTTCTTCCGCTGTTCGGGAGTAAACCAAGATATCGTCGATGAATATAATGACAAACTTATCTAGATAATCCCGAAACACTTCATTAATGAATCTCATCAAAGTTGTTGGTGCATTTGTGAGACCAAATGGCATTACTACAAACTCGTAGTGTCTATACTGGGTCCTCAATACAGTTTTCATTACGTCCTGCTCATGAATAGGAATCTGGCGATATCCCGATGCCAAGTCAATCTTCGAGAACCAATTGGCTCCCTGAAGCTGATCCAACAACTCGTCTATTCTTGGCAGCGGATACTTTTTCTTTACAAACAACACCAGAGCTTCCCAAGGTGATGAGCTTGGCCGAATAAATCCTTTTTCCATCAGGTCTTCTAACTGCTTTTCCAATTCCGATAGTTTCGCTGGAGCCATACGATATAGTGCTTTAGCAATTGGTGCCGCACTTGGTTCCAGATTTATCTCAAAAAGATTACTCCGGGGTTGAGGAAGTCCTTCTAACGGTCGGAAAACATCTTCAAATGCCTTAACCACCTGGATATCTTCAATCTTTAATTCCAACACTGGATCCCCTTCAACACAAGATATGGCTACTAGATAGGCTTCCCCTTCCTCTAATACCTTTTTCACTCTTAATGCTGATATACACTCCACAATTGTACTAAGGTTGATCCCATAGTAAACTATCGAAGGTTGACCATTCCTTTCAAATAAGATTCTTACATGACCACAATCCAACTTAGCATAGTATCCGATAACCAATCCATACCCAGAATCACCTCAAAATTCTCCAATGGTACTTCTAATAAGTTTGCCAAAAAGGTTTCCTCCTGAATGGCTATGGGTACACCAAATACTTGACTTCTAGCTCCAAGGGTTTTGTTACCATGTGTTTTTACAGAAACACTTACCTTTCTCATCATAAAGGTTCCCTCGAACTTTGAAGCCACCTCGGGAGTCACAAAACTATGCGATGCCCCCGAGTCGAACAATACATGTATGGAATTACCACCAACATGCAACGTTCCTACCACACATAACATTCATCATACCAAAGGCAATACCACACAAGCAAGCAATCACAGTATCACATAATTCACGCAATCATGCAATTCAATCAAGTAGTAAGAACTTGATGTACCTGTAATGGGGCCTTTTATAGGGCCAGTAGGTTTAGGGTTTTTCTCTACTTCTAGATTATACACCCGTCCAATAGCTTGCTTTTTCCTAGGTGGTTCCGATCCTTGATAGTTTGGTGTCGACCCAACCACTGACTTTCCTTTTCCTATCGAATCAGGGTCCTTACTCGGACAAGTGGAGGCATAGTGTCCTTTCTCCCCACAAGAGAACCAGGTGATGTAGGATGGTGCCGATAACCCTTTCTGATTTATTGAATAGCAATCCCTCTAGATATGTCCAGTCTTTCCACAATCATAACATACTTTTGTCGACTGGTCTACTGTCGTTCCTCAACCTCCTTTATTACCTCTACCTTTTCCTCGATCAATTTTTTTACCCCGCACCTTGAATTTTTCATGCCCTGATGATTGAGAACTTTGCTAGATCTCATGGGTTTATGCTTACATTTTTATAGGACATGTTACTTGGGACATGTCCTCATGTTCCTCTTTGATCCCTTCCTCTACGTTAACTGCATGTTCCATCAGTTGAGACAAACTATGATACTCCACAGCTTGCAGCCTATTCTTATCTCTGGCCTAAGTCCTTTCAAAAACCTTTGAATTATGGCATGTTCATCCCCTTGTCCATAGCGCACATATCGATGAAGTCTTGTAAATTATGCTTCAAACTCTTTGACACTCCTTGTACCTCGCTTCAATTCCAGGAATTGCATTTCAAGTTGATCCTTGGCCTCCGATGGAAAGTACTTCTTTTCAAACTCGTATCGAAAGTCAAACCAAGTTGGGGTTGTATCCCCATACTTAGATTGCAGACTTATCCACCAGCTGCTTGCATCTTTCTCTAGATAATGTACCGCCACATCTTTCTTGTAATCTTTCGGACATGGGGTGGCAGCAAAGTTCTTTTCCAAATTGTGTAGCCATGCATCTGCTATGAAATGATCTGTTTCACCGAAGAAGGGCTTCATTCCCATATTTTTAACTGTCTTTACTATCTGCAAGTGATCTAGCCGTGACTCAGATGCACTTTTAGGGTTCTTTGTCGCCTGTTGTTGCTTCATTTGATCTAACATATCATAAATGAGTTTCCGGGTTGGATCATTCATTCCTTTAGACCTTCCTTCACGTGTAGAGGTCTCTTGTCGCTGGCTAACCCGCACTAACTCAGCTTGATCAGGGTTTTCCTGCCGGGGCATCTCAGAGTTTTCATGTATCGGAGCCGCATTGATACAGGCTTCACCAAGTTGGGCTGGTGATTCCCCTATATGCTCCATATGATCCTGCTGAGGATTATCCTCTTAGGTAAATCTGTATTTCCCACAAAATATTCAGAGTTTGCTTCCACGTTGGACATTTTCATCGAACAGAAGAGGTATGTCCTAACCCATCCCATTTTAATTTATTGCACGAGACTACAAACTTATCATATTTGCTCCTTGCGACTCAATAGTTACTCGATAAAATCGATTAAAATCAAGTTTCAAATGAGCACAAACAAAGCTATACTCTGGTACCACATAAACTACGTTGTAACACCCCCCGATCAGCGACCATGACCGACCAACCGAAGATATCACAGCCCAGCATCCGCAAACGGTCGGTCCTAAGAACAAATCTAAAGACTCGAGACCAACTATTCTTGGATACTTTTCCCATTTAACAAGACCCAAGTCTTACCAACCCGGATCAAGTTAGATGGTTGGTCCACCTGGACTAGATTAGTACCATATGAAATCCAAGTAATAACAAAATACTTCCATTTAGATTAATACTTAACTTTTAAATACATTCCTGATGCGATCATGGGAAAGGAAGGACTTGAAACTTAACATGAACCTGAGCTTGAACCACTGGAAAAGCTTGAACCTCATGAAGCTCTCACCTTACAACCCGGACCATTTACTCGTGCTAAGGCCAAAAGACTCAAGGAAGCAATATGTGGCTTACTCACTAAGGAACAAATGCAACATACTCACTTGAGCTGGAATGAAGAAGTGTCCAACATCACTCTAAATCTGCTATAAGCTCAAGACAGCTAACAAATGGGTATGTGAGCTATTTATACTCTTTTTCCCTTGTCCAAGTTTTGTTCCAATTGGTTTTCTTGGCAAGGTTTTTAATGAGGCAAGTAGTTCACATCATCATTGGCCCATTTGTTGCTGAAAACACAAAGGAGCCATTCCTTTTTCCCTCAAACGAAATTCCAATAGAAGAAGTTCAAAAGTTTAGTCTTTAGTCAAGAGTGTTTTAATTATTTTCTGTTTTCAAGGACCATAATTTTTTTTGGCTCCTCCTCTCTCTTTAAATACGTGGAACCCCCTTTTGTTTTAAAAAAAAGAACTTTTTGAATAAAAAAAAATTTCTTTTCTTTTAGAGATTGATTCTCTTCTTAGATTGCTGGTGTGTAATATCCAACAATTGGATTTGGTTTGTCTTGGTGTTTCATATCCAATGAACCATCTTAGGTAAATGAGTAGCCATTCTGCAACTACTGCGTGATCCTTCAACCCACGTGCCTTGATCTGCAGAAGCTTAGTCTTTCTCAGAAGCAAGGATTATCCAATTCCAAACTAGAAGTGTCAATCCTTGGGAAGAATCATATCATCTGGTATCAGAGCCCACTGCTAGTTTGTTCTCTATCCTTTCATCTTCTGACCTTTCATATTCCATTTGTTTCTGAAAAAAAAAATAATAATAAAAATTTCCTGCAACCTGTTCGGTTTGCGTCCATCCTGTTACACTGATTCGTTTACCCCATTTCACTCGGTCTGTTTCACTCACACCCATTCATTCGCACACTATCATTAAAATTGCACCCCTTCAACTTCTGCAATAATTTTCTGTTAGATCTGATTTAGTTTTCAAGATCAGGTGCCCTTAATCATGTGTTAAGTGTGTTTCAATATCACAATGTCAGACGAAAACAATAATCCAGTAGATCCGAAGTTGTTAATGGAGGCTTTAGTGGCTGAAATGAAAAAGGCTCTGCAAATTGAAATGGAGGTTGTTCATCAACGTTTAGATGAAGCACAAGACAGAAAGACCCAGGAGGGAAGTTCTAGAAGAGAAAGAAACCCCCTGCGACAACCTAGAGATGAAGAGGCAGAAAACCATTACAGTCGTGGCAGTGAAAACACCAGAAGGAGCCAAAAGAGGCCTAGATGAACAGGAGCAAAAAGCATTCAAGTGTCTTCATAAAGACTATTGAAATTAAGAAAGCGTTATTCTCTCAACAACCTGTTCTTATGTTTATTTATAAGGAAGCTCTTATGAGCTTAACTGACCTTGCACCGGTATTACCGAGTGAAGTGACTTCTATTTTGCAGGATTTTGAGGATGTTTCCAGAAGACAATCCAAAGGGGTTACCTCCTATTCGAGGCATTGAACATCAAATTGACTTCGTACCTGGAGCCTCACTTCCAAATGGGCCAGCCTATCGTACCAATCCCGTTGAGACCAAAGAACTTCAGAAACAAGTTAATGAGCTTAACTGACCTTGCACCGGTATTACCGAGTGAAGTGACTTCTATTTTGCAGGATTTTGAGGATGTGTTTTCAGAAGACAATCCAAAGGGGTTACCTCCTATCCGAGGCATTGAACATCAAATTGACTTCATACCTGGAGCCTCACTTCCAAATGGGCCAGCCAATCGTACCAATCCCGTTGAGACCAAAGAACTTCAGAAACAAGTTAATGAGCTCATGGAGAAGGGATACATCAGAGAGAGCATGGGCCCTTGTGCTGTGCCAGTTTTACTTGTGCCAAAGAAAGATGGCAGTTGGCGAATGTGTGTTAATTGTAGAGCAATCAACAACATCACGGTAAAGTATTGCCGTCCAATTCCTAGACTAGATGACATGTTAGATGAACTACATGGCTCTAGGATATTTTCTAAGATATATCTTAAAAGTGGCTATCACCAAATACGTATGAAAGAAGGAGATGAATGGAAAACTGCTTTTAAGACTAAACAGGGACTATATGAATGGTTAGTCATGCCATTTGGGCTAACAAACGCACATATTACTTTCATGACGTTGATGAATCATGTTCTTAGAGCTTTCATAGGAATTTTTGTTGTGGTATATTTTGATGACATCTTAGTTTACAGCAAAAATTTGGAAGAACATGTCATGCATCTGAATTCAATTTTAGAAGTTCTTAGAAAGGAAAAACTTTATGCGAATTTAAAGAAATGCACTTTTTGTACTGATAACCTTGTGTTCCTAGGTTTTATTGTAAGTGCAGATGGCATCAAAGTGGACGAGAAAAAAGTCAAGGCTATGAAAGACTGGCCAAGTCCAAAATCAGTAGGAGAAGTCAGAAGCTTCCATGGCCTTACTGGATTCTATAGGTGCTTTGTTAAAGACTTTAGCACCTTAGCTGCTCCACTCACTGAAGTGATCAAAAAGGATGTTGGTTTCAAATGGGAACAAGCTCAAGAAGAAGCATTTCAATCCTTAAAAGAGAAGCTCACTCATACTCCTGTTTTAGCTTTACCTGATTTTTTTAAAACTTTTGAGATTGAATGCGATGCCTTTGGTATAGGTATTGGTGTTGTTTTGATGCAGGATAAGAAGCCCATTGCTTATTTCAGTGAAAACCTTGGAGGAGCCACCTTGAATTACCCCACATATGACAAGGAGTTGTATGCTTTAGTGAGAGCTTTGCAAATGTGGCAGCATTATTTGTGGCCTAAGGAGTTTGTCGTACACACAGACCATGAATCTCTCAAGCACTTAAAAGGTCAGCAGAAACTTAACAAAAGACATGCGAGGTGGGTTGAATTTATTGAAATATTTTCATATGTCATCAAATACAAACAAGGTAAGGATAATGTGGTTGCTGATGCATTATCCCGAAGGTAGGTCTTACTTTCTACTCTTGATGCTAAGGATTTAGGTTTTGAACAAATTAAAGAACTATATAAAACTGATACTGAGTTTGAAAAAGTATATCAGGCTTGTGATAAGTTTGCTTCTGGTCATTACTATAGACATGCAGGATTTTTATTCTATGAACATCGCTTGTGTGTGCCTAACTATTCTGTTAGAGATTTGCTAGTTAGGGAAGCCCATGGAGGAGGTCTAATGGGGCATTTCGGAATTGCCAAGACACTTAAGATAATGCAAGATCACTTTTATTGGCCACACATGAAAAGAGATGTTGAAAAAATCTGTGGAAGATGTGTCACTTGCAGATAGGCTAAGTCTAAGGTTCAACCTCACGGTTTGTACACTCCTTTACCCATTCCTACTCATCCTTGGACTGACATATCTATGTAATTTGTAGTAGGATTGCCTAGAACTAGGACAGGAAAGGATTCTATCTTTGAGGTTGTAGATAGATTCTCTAAAATGGCACATTTCATAGCATGTCACAAGACCGATGATGCATTGCATATAGCTAATATGTTCTTTAAAGAGATAGTCCGTTTGCATGGAATGCCTAGGACTATTGTTTTTAATAAAGATACTAAATTCCTAAGTCATTTTTGGAAAACGCTTTGGTCTAAACTAGGAACTAAACTGTTTTTCTGAACCACTTGTCACCCTCAAAGCGATGGCCAAACAGAAGTGGTTAATAGAATCTTATCAACATTACTGCGTGCATTGATCAAAAAGAATCTTAGGACTTGGGAAGAATGTTTACCACATGTTGAGTTTGCATATAATCATTCAGTGCATTCTACTTCTAAGTACTCGCCATTTCAGATTGTCTATGGTTTTAACCCCTTGTCTCCTATGGATCTAATCCCTCTTCCTTTGAGTGAAAGAAGTAGCATAGATGGGAAAAAGAAAGCAGAAATTGCTAAACATATCCATGAGAATGCAACGAAGAACATTGAGGAGAAAATCCAACAATTTGCAAGAAATGCCAACAAGGGCAGAAACAAGATGATCTTTGAAGTTAGAGATCCCATGTGGGTTCACTTGAGGAAAGAAATGTTCCCAGCAGAAAGGAAATCAAAGTTGATGCCAAGGACTGATGGTCCTTTCAAGATAATAAAAAAGATCAATGACAACGCCTACCAGATTGATTTCCAAGGTAAGTATACTGTTAGTTCAAGTTTCAATGTTTCTGATCTAGTCCCTTTTATTGTAGACGAACCAGATTTGAGGATAAATCCTTTTCAGGAGGAGGGGGATGATGAGATCATTGGAAAGGAAGGACTTGAAGCTGAACGTGAACCTGAGCTTGAACCAGTGGAAAAGCTTGAACCTGAGGAAGCTCTCACCTTACCAACCGGACCATTGACTCGTGCTAAGGCCAAAAGACTCAAGGAAGCAATATGTGGCTTACTCACTAAGGCACAAATGCAACATACTTACTTGAGCTGGAATGAAGATGTGTCCAACATCATTCTAAATCTGCTACAAGCTCAAGACAACTAACAAATGGGTATGTGAGCTATTTGTACTCTTTTTCCCTTGTCCAAATTTTGTCCCAATGGGTTTTCTTGGCAAGGTTTTTAACGAGGCAAGTAATTCACATCATCATTGGCCCATTTGTTGTTGAAAACACAAAGGAGCCATTCCTTTTTCCCTCCAATGAAATTCCAACAGAAGAAGTTCAAAAGTTTAGTCTTTAGTCAAGAGTATTTTAATTATTTTCTGTTTTCAAGGACCATAATTGTTTTTGGCTCCTCTTATCTCTTAAAAAACGTGGAACCCCCTTCTGTTTTAAAAAAAAAGAAAATTTTCAATAAAAAAAAAAACTTCTTTTCTTTTAGAGAGTGATTCTCTTCTTAGATTGCTGGTGTGTAATATCCAACAATCGGATTTGGTTTGTCTTGGTGTGTCATATCCCAGGAACCATCTTAGGTAAATCAGTAGCCATTCCACAACTACTGTGTGACCCTTCAACCCACGTGCCTTGATCTGCAGAAGCTTAGTCTTTCTCAGAAGCAAGAATTATCCAATTCCAAACTAGAAGTGTCAATCCTTGGGAAGAATCATATCAATTCCAAAAGACCATTACGATTCGGCCGAGAGCCATAAGCTCAAAATGATTTGACCGAGATAAAGTCATGTTTTACAAAGAGGCAAAAACAAACTACCGCTGATTATCCTAAGTCCCAACTGTGCTCCCAAGGTCAACCCCTAAGTTCACCTTCAAAACAAATAGAGTCATAAGTAATCTAAGATTACTTAGTGAGTCCGGATCTCTCTAACAGGCATAAACAATTCCCATCCCAAAATCCAAAATTAACAATCAGCACACAACAAATCAATTAATCAATCAATATCATACAATTCACACCAAGAGCTCACACCACGAATTCAACTCTATATGCAATGTAATTCATTTCAATTTCAATAAGGCTTTGCGGTAAGTCACCTTTCCCGGTACCCCCTCGTGGAATGGAGTCACTAAGACCTCTCCCAAACCCAGGTTCTCGCAAGATACCAATGCACCGTCGTGCATCCACGGCCATTGGGAGCTACCCATGTACCCTCCGTGGTTTGCGCCAGTTATCCCATAGCATTTCATTGCCGTTAAACGCGACTTACCCCCGGGAATAACTACTGCCTCACATTCATTAAGTTATTAATCACATCTGAAGCTATGTTATACCAACAATAGTCGTGATTCTATATGACTTATTTCACACAATCACATCATCAATTCCACCATTATGCAAATTAACATGCATTTCCGTTTCACACAAACATCCCACAATTTATCATGCAACTAGTAAAAAAATTTTAAAAAAATTTACTAAGAACCTCAAGCAATATTAATATAACCATAAATCATCATTCATGCATTAGATTCGATAAATCATATCCGTTCATGCAACGATTCCTCCTGCATAATCTTATTAGCACAAACCAAAAATCGTATTACCGGGACTCACTGGTTTGGCTTGGAGGTTTCCTAGGTTGAACCACACGTTCTGTTTAACTTCTCGAATGCCTTGCACCACCTGAGGCAAAACGAAAAGCTAACTTACTTACGGATCAACTAACACTCGGAAAAATCTAACAAAAACAGGCTTACCGACTAACTTTCGCTGTCCAGACTGATCGCCACTGTTGAAGCAGCACTTGACCCGCAGAACAAAAAACTCGACCCACGGATTGGATAAATTCGACCCACGGTCGCAATTATTGACCCACAGACTGTCTGGACACAAACCGGCAGCGTTTGACTAAGGTTTCCGAATACGAAAAAATGGCTAAGGGGTGGTGGGTCTATATATAGAAAAATCAGTCGACCAAAATTCGGAATTTGTGGGAAAATGTCGGCCATTAACCCTACCCACCGACCCAGCTGTTGACCCGCATGCTTAACAGACTGCCATGTGTTGCCCGGGTGGTTTTGCTGCCGCCACACGTCCCACTACCCGCCTGGATCAAACCAGTATCCGACAACAAACCCCGATCATGCATGAAAACTGATTGTCGATTCTGGACTGATGTGGTTCGATTGATGGGACGCCCGCAGTTGGGACTGTCCGACCAAAATACTATCCGCGGTACATCGGCTCAACCCAAAATCAAATTTCTTCGACCCAAACTGAAATTTCCTCGACCAAAACTCTAGTCCAAGCTTCCTGAGACTTCCCTAAGTCTTTTTACCAAAACCTTCCCATCCAAAATCTTCTTACAGCTTACCGGGGTCACTATAGTGATGCTGCCATGTTGACAATATACACCATGTATTACATTTAATAATTGTTGGGGTCAGTATCATGGGCAAAATCAACAGGTCGCGCTGAGGCAAATGACAGCATTCACCGAGGCAGCTAACAGCACACGCCGAGGCAAACAGCAGCATTCGCCGAGGCAGCTAACAGCACGTGCCTCGGCGAGCATGACCAATTGCCAAAGGTACTAGGCACATCTCGCGACAGACTTTGTCCTAACAGGCCAAAACAAATACCTCTCTATGGGCCTAAGTGAAATGAATATGGGCCGAGGCGAGTAAGAGTAACCAAGTAACATCATTTTTATGGAAGTCGGTCAAAAGGAAATAGGAGATTACAAATCCGAGGAGAAAAAGGAAAGCTTCTGGTATCCTCGTTGAGACGGTTTAATAGGAAGTCTATAAAAGAAGAAGAAGGCATTCAAAAGTAAAAAAAAAAAACCCCTTGGACAGAGCAATAGGCTTTACACACAAATCTTGTATTCTAAAAGCTTTCGTTATTAGCAATAAAAACAATCTTTGGATCTCATTTCTACAATTAATACCTAAGAAGTTTATGTTCCCTACACAAATTTCGACAAGATATAATTGTGGGGATTCTGCATCCACAATTTGGCGCCGTCTGAGGGGGGGAAATTTCTAACTCTTTAGATTGCCGTAACGAATACCCAAAAAGGTGGCTGATGGAAGTCGCAACACCAACACGGATGACACAACCGACCGTCCTAGGGAAACAACAAATCTTCCAGAAGATGCTATCGCGTCCCAGAAGACGATATCGCCATCCCAGAATCCCTCGCCGAGATGAAAAACATGTTGTCTACCCTGCTGAAAAAGGTAGACGAGCAAGAAAAGGCAAACAATTTATTAAACGAGAAAGTCCAAGCACTGACTTCTGGACAACCAAACCTCGGTGCCGGAAGCTTAGTACCGGGAATAAGACCAACTAGAAGATTCCGTAGGCAGCTGTTCGATGCAACCCCGATGCCTCTTAATCCTGTCGCCTCCCAAAATGTAGTAAGCAACACGCCGAGGACACTAGGAGATCTACCACCTCTGCCTCGGCCTTATGAGTATATTCCAGTAACCATTAGGTCAACTGTCACTAATGAACTGCCCGCACTGATCAGGGCCCCCAGAATGTTTAATAGACATGTCCAGTTCGCTAGCAACGACGATAACGACGAACTAAATGGCTCGATTGGAGTTGAAGAAAACTGAGCCTTCGAACGACCAACCAACGTAGACTTCGCCTCGGCATCCTTAAGAGAGAACTCGAACCAACTTGACCTAACGGATGAAGAAGACACTTACTGGGCACAGCAAGCACACTTCGAGGACGGATTCGAAGATCAACCCACAATCAGAATAGAGAACTAAGTGAGATTCGCGAGGCGATGGTACGAGCCGCCGCCGAGGTAAAAGCGTTTAAGTCGCAAGTACACAAGGTGATTAGCTCGGCACCCGAAATAGGCCGTGTATTAGAAGAAATTCAGAAGCCACTGTTCAGAGCTAAGATAACTAGAACAAGAATTTCCAACCCGGGAAAAGTTCGAGTCCCATTCTATGAAGGAACTACCGACCCAAAAGCTCATATAATGGCGTTCTGCATCGCAATGGGGCAAGCAAATCTTAGCAAAAATGAGAAAGATGCCGGTTTCTGCCTCTTGTTTGTGGAACATCTCAAAGGAGCAGCCCTGGAATGGTTCTCTCGCCTCGCTCGTAATTCAATCGACAGCTTCGACCAACTGTCTGCTGTATTTCTCAAACATTATTCAATATTCATGGATCATGGAACTTCTGATGCCGATCTGTGGATGCTTTCTCAGGGTCCGACCGAGTCATTGCGAAGTCTTTTGGAGCGCTTCAAAAAGATAATCTCTAAGGTCGACAGCGTAAGCGACAAAGCCGCCCTAACAGCCCTAAGGAAATCACTATGGTACGAGTCACGTTTCAGGGAGGAAATCGCTTTGAACCAACCGCAAACAATCTAAGATGCAGTACACAGAGCCTCGGATTTTATAGTCAACGAGGAAGAAATGAAAGTTCTGTCACAAAGCTACGGATCCGCGAAAACGATACGCCGAGGCAACTTTCCAAACACCATCGCGGCACCATGAAATCTTCAGAAAAACTCGCAGAACGGTGGTTTCATCCATCACGAAGGATCCGGTTTTGGAGGCGCTCACAACTACCAGGTAGGAACCGGTCGCGGTAAATTACCTTGGAACACTTGGAAAAGAAGTACTAACACATACGATGAAAAGGCGTATTACGAGTATCATCATCAGTACGGACACCAGATGCGCCGCAGGACTCAGACATGGACCAGCATGATGTTTTAGCCCGGGATGGGATGGATCATGGAGTGCAGCTTGAACCAGAGCTTGAAGCCGAGGAGGACTTAGTTGTACCAGTTGGACCTATGACTCGAGCGAGAGCTAAAAGACTCAAAGAGGGAATTGGAGGATTACTTAACCAAATGTTTACTCACCCAGATCACTTGGGCTGGATTGGAGAAGACTTATCTCAAACCATTCTGGTTTTGATACAGGCCCGAGAAGATCACTAAAATGGGTATGTGATCATTTGTACTCTTTTTCCTTATCCTTGGTTTTATCCCAATGGGTTTTCCAGGAAAGGTTTTAATGAGGCAAATTGGATCACATTGCTACTAAGCCCATCAGAAATCCGAAATCAGTTTGATCCATGAAGAGCATTGAATCTGTGAATGAATCTGGACAGAAACCGAATGGTCACTTCGATTAAGCATTGATTTCTTTGACTCTTCTTTATTTTTGGTCCTTATTGTATTTTTCTATGTTTCTTTTTCCCATAAAACATTTAATTCGTTGTCTCTTTCATTCCTTTATGTACGTAAACTCAGTTTTCAGTTTGAATATCGAATTTTCCTTTTTTTGTTTTCTGAGATAGAAATTCTCTTTGTTCTTTGCTAAAGAACATTTTCTGTCACTTGGTGCATAATATCCAAGTAACAACCTCTTCTTTGCTGTTCTACTGCGTCATATCTAGAGGCTTTGAGGAGTGGGAATATCAGCAGACTTAGACATCTGTTGTGCGACCCTTCAATCCATCAAAATCACCCTTGTTTGCAACCTGCTACTTGGCGTGAATCCTATCTTCATAAACCGGTTGAGTGATTCTTAAATCAGGGCGTATCAAAGTGGTATCAGAGCTTAATCGTATAAACCGGTTGAGTGATCCCCATAGTGATCGCTTCATTTCATAAAAAAATAAAATAAAATAAAAAAATAAAAAAAACCAGAAGTTTGAATCACGGCTGAAGAGAAATCCAGGTGGGGTGGTGGAAGAGAAAGCCTGCTGGCCGAAGATAAAACCGGCCTTGGAACAGTTAAAATGGATCCCTCAAAACCTTTCATCTTCTACGAATTTTTTTTCCCTTGTTACTTGGAAATTCCATTGAGTTTGAATAGGATTTGTCTTTCTTAGAACCTTGGGAAGGAAGTCTCGTGAGTGACCACAAAACTTTGAGATTAAACACTTTGAGAGTGTGAGATCTTTTCTACTAAATCGTTTGTTTAAGTATTTTTTTTTCAGGAAACCATGGAGTCTAGTGATGATGAAAGACAAGGGCCTGGAAATTCAATGGCCGGATTGTCTAAACTCCAGATGAGAGCTTTAAATGACCAAATGACTAATCTCATGAATGCAGGTTTGAATCAAATCCACTAGAGGCTTGATGAGATCCAGGCTAGCCAACAAAACCAGCCTAGAGAAGCTCCAAGAAGAAACCGGCCAAGGAGAAATAACCAATCAGATGATGAGATTGATGAGGAGTACTTGTATGAGGATGTCAGATCTATCAACAGACCAAGGAGACAAAACCGAGAACGAGGTGATGTTAATCCTTTTGCTGCTAGGAGAAATGAAAGGAATGATGATCTAGGAAATCTTAAGCTTAAAATCCCACTTTTTATGGTAAAAATGATCCAGATGCTTACCTTGAATGGGAAAGAAAAGTTGAGCTTATTTTTGATTGTAAGAATTTTTCAGAGCTGAAGAAAGTAAGGTTGGCTGCCACTGAATTCTCTGGTTACGCTATTAATTGGTTTGATCAAGTGGTGACTCTTAGGAGGAGATCAGGTGGGAGTCCAATAGCTACTTGGGATGAGCTCACAACATTGATGAGAAAGAGATTTGTACCGGTCCATTACCACAGAGAGCTTCACCAAAAGCTCAGGCGTTTGCTTCAAGGCACTAAGTCCGTGGAAGACTATTTCCAGGAGATGGAATCTCTCCTGATCAAGGCAGATGTTGATGAGTCCGTGGAGGCTACAATGGCCCGTTTCTTAGCTGGTCTCAACCGTGACATTCAGGACCGCATGGAGCTCCAGGCATACGATAGTCTGGAGGAGATGCTCCATAAGGCGACCCTGATTGAGCAGCAGGCCAAGAGGAGGGGATTCTCAAAGCCCACTTTTGCCCCTAAGCCAGCCTTTTCTCCAAAACCAAACTACCAAGACAAAGGTAAGTCTCCAGCTCAGTCAAATACTGATTTTAAAACTAATGCGCCTGCTCGTTTTGACAAAGGAAAGACAGTGGAGACCAACAACCGAGCCAGAGACATCAGATGTTTTAAATGTCAAGGGCTTGGACACTATGCTAATAAGTGCCCGAATCAAAAGGTGATGATTCTCTTGGACAATGGTGAGGTGGAGTCCGAGGAAGAGAAGGAAGAGAAGGAGGATCTCGGTCCTATCTTTGATGAGGAGGAAGGGGAGTTTGAATACCTAGCTCAAGGCCAACTTCTAGTCACAAGAAGATCTCTACGTGTCCAGCCAAAGCCTGATGAATGAGAACAAAGGGAGAACCTTTTTCACTCTAGATGTTTTGTTAATGATAAAGTGTGTTCTCTTATTTTTGATGGCGGCAGCTGTACTAACGTTGCTAGTGACACTCTTGTCAGGAAATTGGGCTTGGAAGTGCGGCCTCATCCTCGTCCTTTTAAGCTGGAATGGCTTAATGAATCCGGTGAACAGCATGTGAAGGAGCAAGTCACGGTTCCTATAAAAATTGGGAGATATGAAGATCAGATTCTGTGCAATGTTCTTCCAATGGATGCTAGCCATATTTTGTTTGGCCGACCGTGGCAGTTTGACAAGAAAGCCATTCATGACGGCTACACCAACAAGCGTTGTTTTGAACACCAAGGAAAGAAGATCACTTTGGTGCCTTTTTCTCCCTTAGAAGTGCATTAGGACCAGATTCAGCTCAAGAAGAACCGTGAAGCAACAAAAACGTCTGATGAGCCAAAGGTGAACCCCAAGATTTCTAACTTCTTGGTCAGGCAAAGTCAGGTAAGGAAATCATTGTTTTCTCAACAGCCTTTTCTTTTGCTTGTTTACAAAGAATCACTAATGGTCTCTTCTAACATTGCACCGGAGCTTCCGAGTGGTCTTAAAGATGTCTTGCAGGAATTTTCAAATGTTTTTCCTGAGGAGAATCCAAAGGAATTGCCACCGGTCCGAGGCATAGAACATCAAATCGACTTTGTTCCTAGCGCCTCTCTTCCCAATCGGCCAGCTTACATAACCAATCCCATGGAGACCAAAGAACTTCAGAAATAGATTGATGAGCTACTTGACAAAGGATACATCCGGGAAAGCCTTAGTCCATGTGCCGTGCCAGTGCTACTCGTTCCAAAGAAAGATGGGACATGGCGCATGTGCGTGGACTACCGTGCCATAAACAACATTACGGTAAAATATAGGCATCCCATCCCTAGGCTAGATAACATGTTAGATGAGTTGCATGGTTCATCTGTTTTCTCAAAAATTGACCTGAAAAGTGGCTATCACCAAATTCGCATGAAAGAAGGTGATGAGTGGAAGACTGCATTCAAAACAAAGCTAGGTTTGTATGAATGGCTTGTTATGCCTTTCGGTTTAACAAATGCACCTAGCACTTTTATGCGTCTCATGAATCATGTGTTAAGGTCTTTCATTGGTCATTTTGTGGTTGTATATTTTGATGACATTTTGATTTATAGCAAATCCCATGAAGAGCATGAACAACATTTAAAATCCGTGTTAGAGGTCCTTAGGAAAGAAAGGTTGTTTGCTAACTTTAAAAAGTGCTCTTTTGGAACGGATCATGTGGTTTTTTTAGGATTTGTTGTAGGTGCAAATGGGGTCTGGGTTGATGAGGAGAAGATCAAGGCCATCCGTGATTGGCCCAGCCCTAAGACCATTGGAGAGGTCAGGAGTTTCCACGGCCTTGCCGGATTCTACAAGAGGTTTGTGCCCAACTTCAGCACTATAACAGCCCCTCTCACGGAGGTAATCAAGAAGAGTGTTGGTTTTAAATGGGAGCAAGCCCAGGAGGAAGCTTTCCAAACACTTAAAGCTAAGTTGATCCAAGCACCTTTACTTTCTCTTCCTGATTTATCTAAGACTTTTGAAATTGAATGCGATGCTTCAGGAGTTGGTATTGGTGCTGTGTTAATGTAGGAAAAGAAGCCCATTGCCTATTTTAGTGAGAAACTCGGAGGCGCCACGCTCAACTATTATACGTATGACAAGGAACTTTATGCCTTGGTGAGAGCTCTTCAAACGTGGCAGCATTACTTATGGCCCAAGGAATTTGTGATCCATACTGATCATCAGTCACTGAAGCATCTTAAGGGGCAGAACAAGTTAAACAAGAGGCATGCGCGCTGGGTTGAGTTTATCGAAACTTTTCCCTATGTCATCCGCTACAAGCAAGGTAAGGAAAACGTGGTAGCTGATGCTCTATCACGAAGGTATGTGCTTCTCTCTGCTCTTCAAACAAAGTTGCTTGGGTTTGAATTCATTAAAGACTTGTATGCAACTGATGGGAATTTCAAAGAGGTGTTTAGGAAGTGTTCTAAGGCTGCTTATGGGAAGTATTACCTTGTTTCTGGGTTTTTGTTTTTTGATAACCGTTTATGTGTTCCCTAATGCTCTTTGAGGGAGTTTTTTCTCAGGGAAGCCCACGGTGGTGGTCTTATGGGGCATTTCGGTGTTAAGAAGACCCACAAGGTGCTGTATGAACATTTTTTCTGGCCAAGCATGATGAAAGATGTGGAGAGGATATGCAGCCGGTGTGTGGTGTGCAAGCAAGCCAAGTCAAAACAGCAACCCCAAGGTTTGTATTCAGCTCTGCCTATACCTTCTCATCCTTGGGTAGACATTAGCATGGACTTTGTCTTAGGCTTGCCTAGATCTAGAGCCGGTAAGGATTCTATCTTTGTGGTGGTTGATAGGTTCTCCAAAATGGCCCATTTCATCCCTTGCCATAAAACTGATGATGTTGTGCATGTTGCTGAACTTTTCTTTAGAGAAATTGTTAGGTTGCATGGAATGCCCAGAACCATAGTCTCAGATAGGGATACAAAGTTCCTTATCTACTTTTGGAAGACTTTGTGGTCTAAGCTAGGAACTAGGCTGTTGTTTTCTACGACTTGTCACCCCAGACAGACGGCCAAACAAAGGTTGTAAACCGCACATTGTCAGCCTTACTTAGGTCTCTAGTCAAAAAGAACCTTAGGACTTGGGAAGAAAACTTGCCACATGTAGAATTTACATATAATCATTCAATGCATTCCGCAACTAAGTTTTCTCCTTTTGAGGTGGTCTATGAGTTCAACCCTATGTCTCCACTTGATCTTCTTCCTTTGCTTGTGAGTGAAAGGGTTAGTACAGATGGTGAGAAGAAAGCGGAGTCCATTAGGAAGTTGCATGAGCAGGTCCGGAGCAACATTGAGGCTAAGACCAAGATCTATGAAAAGAAGGCAAACCGGAAAAGAAGCAAGGTTGTGTTCCATGAAGGAGATCTTGTCTGGGTGCATCTAAGGGAGGAACGGTTTCCAGAAGAGAGGAAGTCTAAGCTCATGCCGCGCATTGATGGCCCATTTCCAATCATTCGGAAAATCAGTGACAATGCATATCAACTTGATTTGCAAGGTAAGTATAACATCTCTTCTACTTTTAATGTTTCTGATCTCTCTTCTTTTGTGGCAGATGTTCCAGATTCGTGGTCGAATCCTTTTCAAGAGGAGGGGAATGATGCGCCACAGGACTCAGACATGGACCAGCATGATGTTTTAGCCCGGGATGGGATGGATCATGGAGTGCAGCTTGAACCAGAGCTTGAAGCCGAGGAGGACTTAGTTGTACCAGTTGGACCTATGACTCGAGCGAGAGCTAAAAGACTCAAAGAGGGAATTGGAGGATTACTTAACCAAATGTTTACTCACCCAGATCACTTGGGCTGGATTGGAGAAGACTTATCTCAAACCATTCTGGTTTTGATACAGGCCCGAGAAGATCACTAAAATGGGTATGTGATCATTTGTACTCTTTTTCCTTATCCTTGGTTTTATCCCAATGGGTTTTCCAGGAAAGGTTTTAATGAGGCAAATTGGATCACATTGCTACTAAGCCCATCAGAAATCCGAAATCAGTTTGATCCATGAAGAGCATTGAATCTGTGAATGAATCTGGACAGAAACCGAATGGTCACTTCGATTAAGCATTGATTTCTTTGACTCTTCTTTATTTTCGGTCCTTATTGTATTTTTCTATGTTTCTTTTTCCCATAAAACATTTAATTCGTTGTCTCTTTCATTCCTTTATGTACGTAAACTTAGTTTTCAGTTTGAATATCGAATTTTCCTTTTTTTTGTTTTCTGAGATAGAAATTCTCTTTGTTCTTTGCTAAAGAACATTTTCTGTCACTTGGTGCGTAATATCCAAGTAACAACCTCTTCTTTGCTGTTCTACTGCGTCATATTTAGAGGCTTTGAGGAGTGGGAATATCAGCAGACTTACACATCTGTTGTGCGACCCTTCAATCCATAAAAATCACCCTTGTTTGTAACCTGCTACTTGGCGTGAATCCTATCTTCATAAACCGGTTGAGTGATCCTTAAATCAGGGCGTATCAACACCTAATCGCAAACTGTCATAGCCTCGGTTTATTGCTTGTGGCAAAGCTCGCCGAAGGGAAATTAGGTGATGAGGCCAGCCTAAAGGATTTCGAACGGAAAGATAGGGTACAACCTTACCATGAAGATCGAGCTGACGAGCCAGCCAAATGAGCAAGACAAAGTCACGAAGCAAATCTACAAGGACCCTGGAGGAGAATCAACATGATGATGGGAGGATCCCAATTCTGCATGGACATCATCTCCGCGATTAAAGATTTTCAACGACGAGCAGTTACTAGCATCACCTGGACCGAGCCAACCAATGTTCCAAACGACGTAATCTCCTTCGAGCAGAAAGAAGCAGCCGGCATTGAATAACCACACAACGATCCGTTTAGTCGTCGAGCTTGTAGTTGTGGACTATGATGTTGCCAGAGTACCGGTAGATACGGGAAGCTCCGTGGATGTTATTTTCGCGAAACTTTGCGACGTATGGAAATCAGTCTCTCCGAGGTGACAGCAACTCCAAAGCCGCTGACAGAATTCTTAGGAGAAACAACAATGACCCTCGGGACAATCAAGTTGCCTGTAAGTACTGGTGGAGTAACAAAAATAGTGGATTTTTTAGTAGCCGACCTCCCCGCGATATACAACGTCATCATGGGAACTCCCTGGATAAATTCTATGCGGGCGGTGTCATCAATATAGCATTTCTGCATAAAATTTCCAACGCCGAGCGGAATCAAAACCATCCGCGGAAACCAGAGAGAATCCCGAATCTGTTTTCTGGCCGAGCATAAGCTTCGAAACCCGGTGACCGAGCCGAGCGCAAAAGCCAAACAAAGAAAAATGAAAAAGAATCAGGAGGAAACGAATGACCTGGCTAAGCTTTTATAGCAATTACAGATCACGTAGGCGCAAGAGGAAGAAACAAAACCAACATGTGACCCCATGGTGTCAGTTTGCATAGACGACAAACATCCGGAGTGGCGTGTTGAGATTGGAGCCGAGCTGGAGGACGATCTTAAAGAAGAACTAATCTCTTTCTTAAGGACGAACGTGCACACATTCGCTTGGGCAGCCGAAGATATGCCTGGCATTAGCATCAACGTAACGTCCTACGAACTAAACGTGGATCCAACTTTCAAACCGGTGAAGCAGAAAAGGAGAAAACTAGGACCCGGAAGAGCGAAGGCGGTAAATGAAGAAGTAGAGCGATTGCTGAAAGTTGGGTCGATCAGTGAGGTGAAGTATCCGGACTGGCTTGCAAATCCTGTAGTGGTTAAAAAGAAGAACGGGAAGTGGAGAGTATGTGTCGGCTTCACTGACCTGAACAAAGCATGTCCGAAGGATTGTTTCCCTTTGCCACACATAGACCGTTTGGTCGAGGCAACGACTGGAAACAAATTACTATCGTTCATGGATGCCTTCTCAGGATACAACTAGATCTTGATCAATCCCGAGGACAGGGAGAAGACGGCGTTCATAACAGATCGCGGAACATACTGCTACAAAGTATTGCCATTTGGCCTCAAGAACGCTGGAGCGACTTACCAACGATTGGTAAACAAGATGTTCTAGCGATAGCTCGGAATAACAATGGAGGTATACATCAATGACATGTTGTTAAAATCTCTCGAGGAGAAGGATCACGTTGCCCACCTAAGGGAATGCTTTGAACAGCTAAATGCGCAAAACATGAAGCTCAATCCAACGAAGTGCCGGTTCGCGGTGAAATCTGGTGAATTCTTTGGATACTTAGTCACCCATCGAGGCATAGAAGAAAATCCGAAGCCAATCGACGCTCTTATACAGATGACTGCACCGAGGACAAAGTGAGAAGTTCAACGACTGACAAGATGCGTAGCGGCGCTGAACCGTTTTATTTCTCGATCCACAGATAAATGCCTACCATTTTATGACACCCTGAGAGGAAAAAAAAATTCGATTGGACGGACAGATGTGAAGAAGCTTTCAAACAACTAAAAAATTACATGGCCAGTCCTCCGGTTCTCGCCAAAGCCGTGGAAGGAGAACCCTTGTTTTTATACAACGCAGTCTCCTCCACTACAGTCAGCGGAGTGCTTGTCAGGGACGACCGAGGCGAGCAAAAACTAATCTTCTACGTCAGCCAAACGTTGACAGATGTTGAAACCCGATATCCGCATATCGAAAAGTTAGCCCTCGTTGTCATCATGTCTGCTCGGAAACTAAGGCCGTACTTTCCATCGCGTTCAATCGTGGTGTTAACAACCTTCCCCCTTCGAACTATCTTACATACCCGAGCCAATCTAGAAGGATAGCAAAATGGGCAATTGAGCTAAGCGAGTACGATATTGAGTACCGGAACAGAGGTTGCGTGAAGTCCTAAGTTATGGCATATTTTTTAGTTGAACTACCTTCCGAAGATGGAGACGGTGTGACATCAGATTCTATCTGGATGCTCCATGTTGATGGCTCATCCTCAAGACAAGGATCTGGGGTAGGTATTCGCTTAACATCTCCGACTGGTGAATTTTTGGAACATTCATTTCTCTTAGGTTTCCGCGCGTTCAACAATGAAGCCGAATATGAAGCTCTAATTGCCGGCCTGAGACTCGCCCACGGGATCAAAATTTAGAGTATCCATGCGTATTGCGATTCCCAGCTAGTCGCGAATCAGTTCAATGGGGAGTAAATTGCAAGGGACGAACGTATGGAGGCTTATCTAAAACTAGTGTAGGATCTGGTAACGAAATTCAAATGGTTTAAACTAACGAGAATACCACGCGATGAAAACACTTCGGCAGACGCATTGGCAGCCTTTACATCAACATCTGACCCGGATCTACAGAGAATCATTCCAGTCGAATTCATCGAGCACCCAAGTATCGATATCTCCAATAAAGTTAACACAATTACCCGTTCTCAGGCAGACAGACAAGCAATAGATGCAGCAAACGAGACCGTCCCAATAAACGAAGGAGTTGACTCCACGGTGGAAGAGAATCTGGATACGGAACCTCGACTTGAAAACGAAGAATAAATCCAAGAGACAATCGACAATCAGGAGTAATGAAGTACGGGTGCGACAATGAATGGATGGGAGCAATTCGCATGTACATCATGGATGGCGAAGTGCCATCCGACCGATGGGCCGCCAGCAAACCCAAAGCTCAGGCTGCTCGGTATATTATGGTTGATGGAAATATTTTCAAATCAAGATTCTCGAGGCCATTAATGGCCTGTGTCGAAGGAGAAGAAGCCAGACGGATCATGGAAGAAGTTCATAGCAGGCCTTGTGGCAATCATTCTGGCGAAAGGGCATTAGCAATCAAAATCAAGCGTCACGGGTATTACCGGCCAACCATGGTAAAAGACTGTGAGAAATTTTCCGCCCAATGTGAAAAGTGTCAACGTCACGCCCCAACCAGCCCACAGAGATGATATCATCGATTTCATCATCATATCGTTTATGCAATGGTCTATGGACATCGTCGAGCCTTTACATCCGTCTAAACAGAAGCGGTTTCTGCTGGTACTAACCGACTATTTCTCCAAGTGGATTGAGGCAGACTCCTATGCTAGTATTAAGGATGTCCAAGTCGAATGCTTCTTCTGGAAAAACGTTATATGCAGACACGATGTTCTATATGAAATCGTTACGGATAACGGCTCGCAATTCATCTCAACCCGTTTGGAGGCTTTCTACAAAAAATGGAAGATACATCTCAGCAAATCTACTCCGCACTACGCAAGGTAATGGCCAAGTAGAAGCGGCAAACAAAACAATCCTTGACAGTTTAAAGAAATGACTCAGCGAGAAAAAGGGCCGCTGGGCCGACGAGCTGGAAGGAGTTCTTTTGTCTCATCGAACATCTCCTCGACGAGCTACCGGATAAACACCATTCGCGCTAGTTTACGGATCTGAATGCGTGATCCCGCCATAAGTTGAGTTTCCTGGGATTCGACGTCGTCCCCTTCCGGGACAAGAGAGACTTAATCATTTAATGTTACTTAAAGAGTTGGATTTGGTGAATGAGCGACGCGACCAAGCACTCATCCGTATTCAGAATTATCAGCAAGCCGTGGCTAGTACTACAACTTCAATGTTCGCAGTCGAAAGTTCAACCAAGGCGACCTCATCCTACGAAAAGTTTTTTAGAACACTGCTGAACGAAACGCGGGCAAACTAGGAGTGAACTGGGAAGGGCCTTGCAAAGTTACTAAAGTGGTTAGCCCAGGAGTATATGAGCTCGCTAACATGAACAACGTTCCAGTACCAAGATCTTGGAACGCAAAGCATTTGAAAAAGTATCATCGCTAAAACTGCAATTTATGAACTACGAGGTGGCTTGATCCCTGAAAAACGGTACGTAGGCAACCCATCTCTGGATGGGTTCAGCTGCCCTCCTAAAAAATGAGGGGGGAGTGGGTCCGTATACACTTCCATTTACTACATTCGGTGCACTACTCATCACCTCGCAAAAACGGCTACTAATCTCATAATTTCGGTATAATTATCAACTCAAAATACCTCGGCAAAATGCTTTGCAGAAAATAACTAAGTATTTATTTTCTGCCTTCTCGTCTGTTGCTGGCCACAACAACGAACCTTTTTCATGCTTTAAACAATAAACTCTACAGCGCGCTATAACTTGTCTGCTATCGGAACGTCCATATATGAAAAAATATGTACGTAAACCAAGGAAAACATTCCAAAAATCCAGGCATCATAATCACTGGTCAAACAAATACCGATGGACTCAGAACAGAACAAAAAGCGAGCTAATAAAAAAAAAAAGATAAACTAATACAAAGGGTAAAGCTGTTTAAAGAGGGTACAAAGAGAGATTCGGATCTATGGTCTCCTCGGCGGTACGGTCAACAACAAAGATATCCCCATTCGACCCAAAGGTATCCTCTACACCAACGGCGGCCGCAACAGTCTCCAACAGTATGCCAGGAAGTGTCGTACTAACCGAGTCAGACAAGATCGGAGATATTATCAGTTCATCCTTGATCTCCTTCTCATGCTTCTCAAACTCGTCGTCGGCTCCAGCTAGATCAACTCTCGATTCGGTTAACTTAGCCACCTCGTCGTCCAGAGTTGGTGCGTCATCTTTCGTGAGAATGTCGATAAACTGGAGATTTCTGTCCACTTGTGCAAGGTCCAATTCTTTCTCCTTGGTTGCCGACAGGTCCTCGATCTTCTTGGAGATCTTGTGAAGCTTCCCTTGGAACTTCTCCACCATCTCCCGCCTTGCGGCCTTGCGAGCCTTTTTCACATTTGCTTCGTGCAAAGCATGCACCGCAGCCAGTTGCCTCTTCAGCAACACTATCTCGGCAGATTTTCTTGCCTTGGTTATCCTCCTGCCTAACGCACAAATCGCCGACACGAGCCAACTCACCTTTAAGAAATGACTTTTCTTTCTCAAGGGTGTTAATATACTCTGAGGAGGATGCGAGCTCGGCAACATGTGTGTTGGCAAGATCGTCGAAATTTGCCTTCATCTGCAAAGCATCCTCCTTTGCCTTGGTGATACGACGTTTGTCTTTCCTCGCCATTTTATCATATTTGGCGAATATCTTCTTAATCAACGCCATAAACTACGAAATCAGAGAGTCAATATCAGAATTCTACTTAACAGATCTTTAAGACAATGCCCAGAAATAATTACCTTGATACCGCACAAAGACATGTCGGCATACAAAGCGCTCTCGGCGAGAGTATCGATAGGAGGGAGGTGATCACTAGGATATTTGATCGAAGAAACAAGGGAAGCCAAAGCAACATCATCATTGTAAACAGGCTCACTCCCATCGTGTTTGAACAAAACCACCGCAGGGTTAGAAGGGTCTGCTCGTCTTTTCTTCTTTCCGGCTTTCTCATTAGCAATGTCTTTCCCTTTGTTGGATCATGAAGCGGGACATTTCCGAGACGACAGCTTGGTTTCCCTAGGTTGGCTGGGAGCAGGAGTGGAGTTGGCACCATCTTGTACAAACGCCGGACCACTCTAAGATGCCTCGACATTGGTAGCATTCTGAGCTGCCTCGTTATCAATGTCAGTAACTTGATCCTCATTGGGGACCAGACTGCCGGTAGCCAGCTGGACATGTCCAGAAATTACCTCGGCGTCCTCTTGTTGTTTGACTCCCTCGGCATTCTGTTTTTGAACCATTTCGAGCTCCTTTTTCTTCTGAGCCTGCTTATCACGAATTGTAATCCGCTTGTCCATAATTTCAATGATGTGCAGACAAGGCGCCGGAGAAGATTCTGAGCTTGCGGATACGTCAACACCAGAAAGCAAGCCCTTGCTTTCTCTACACGTGCCAAGGAAATATATTTTTCCCAATGAGTCCTTCCACCAGCGAGAGTGTCTCTGAGAATATAAGTGTCCTCGGGAAAGTAGGGAGCAAGTGATTAACTACAAAAATAGAGAAAATATATATAGTGAATTAAAATCTTGTAAAGACGAAATAAATCCCGAGGAATCTAAGGACAGCTACCGATGGATCCCCAGCCAGTCGTGCCTTTTCTGACGCAATCGCTGCATCAGTTATTGGAACGTAGAAGAAATGGCTCGCCCAGTCATGGGCTTTGCGCTTGAACCCTTCAATGATCTTACATCGCTTCTTAGGCGAGATATAGTATGACCGAGAATTCGGGACCTTTCGAAACGCAAGCAAATGCTGCAAATGCCGAACCCTCACTTCGGCATCACATTCGAAGCTCAGCACCAGAATGCCGACCATATGGCACATTCCCCTCGGAGTAATTTGGTTAATGGATAACTCGTGTTTTTTCAGGAATCGCACTATTAAGCTCGGGATAGGAAACCACAGAAGGCTTTCGTAGAAGAAGCTCTCGAACAACATAAATGGTTGGGCGGAGGGTTGTCCGGACGACCATACGAGGGAGGCACAATCAGGTCAACCTCCTCTGACATGCCGAAGTGTTGCCTAAGCAGCGTCAAGGACTCCTCGGACGACAGAGTTAACCCAGGAGGATCAGCTTTCTTCTTTTTAGCTCTCCTTTTGCGAGGTGCGTTCTTGGAAGGACCGACTTCATAACTGGCAAAGAGCCTCTCTAAACGTGTCACCTCGGCTTCATCAAGAATGGGTTAGATTTCCTCTTTTATGTTAAAAGGCAACACTATTTCTGCCTTGGGTTCATCGACGAGATGAGGGACTACGATGGCAAGCCTGTTTTCACCAACCAAATTTGCCTCGGTTGTCATCCTCTCTTCGACGGCCAAATTGACTTCGCCACTTGTCCCTTCACCTATTCTCGACGAACTCGCCTCGTCGTAAACTGATGTCTCACTTGCCTCGAAGGATTTGATCATTCTTCTACCAAGTTTCCAAGGAGAATCAGCCAAGGCAAAAGAATCTCACAATTCATCTGATGAATACATGATAGGTTTAAAGAAACTCCGGAAAATCTCGGATAACAGTATCGATGAAGATAGATCGGCGAATTCAAAGGAACAACCGTAGGATGACGAAGATGAGTCGGAAAATACAAAGTGACGGCAGCGAGCCGACAGAGAATTCAAATAAATAAGACAGAGAGAAGTGAGAAGAGAGAGCTCTACCTTTGGAAAATTTGAGGATGCGAAGAAATGGAAATGAGAAAGTGCTTCGCAATTTATAGAAAATCTAGGTTTTGGGCGCGTAGGTGCACGCACCTTGGAAACCAGCGAAGCCGTTTCGAATTTCTGAGAGGAATGATTACCTGACAACATGAGTACCCAATTCCCGAGAAAAACTCAATCATTATGTTTGGAGCCGGGGAGGTTAAAGTAGTCTGAACTCCAGCTTGACGCAAACTTCTGTCCTAAATTCCAACGCAGTACCAACATCAGCTCGGCAAGCGTGTTTTGTGTCCAGCATGTTGATTTCTTTTGGCTCGGCAACTTAACCTTGTCAATCACTTTGATATTGACAAGCTGGGGGGCTAACTGTTGGGGTCAGTTCCCATCATGGGAAAAATCAACAGGTCACGCCGAGGCAAATGACAGCATTCGCTGAGGCAGCCAACAGCACGCGCCGAGGCAAACAGCAGCATTTGCCAAGGCAGCTAACAAGCACGCGCTTCGGCGAGCATGACCAAATGCCACATGATGTTACAAGCATACAAGTTACAAGCATATAATATATCCCACATCATAATTGGGAAGAGATTTGAACTAATATATAATGGAAATTTGCTATCCATTCATGACTAATTGGTTTCGAGTTGAAAGTCCATTAAACTTAACATGGTATCAAAGCTCGAACACACAATGTCTCACCTGAACTGAAATCGATATGGTCCTGAAAGAGACCCGATTGTTCTGACCCAAAATCGACCCGACCCAAAATTAGTCTGGCTGATCTTACCCGAAATTAATCATCTGGATTCTTTCGATATTAATGGCTAAAAGAACCATTATCTCGAGGGGCATGTGAAGAATATCTCCCACATCGAAAGTGGAAAGGGACATGGGCCAAACCACTCATTACCAATTGATTGAGTTGAAAGTCTATAAAACATAACATGGTATCAGAGCACCAATACACGTTGCCTCATCCAAATTGAAATCAATTCTGTTCAATAGTAACCCGATTGATCTAACCTAAAATTAATCCTATTGCCTATACATGGATTCTGTCGAGATTAATGGCTAGATGTGCCATTATCTCGAGAGGTCACGTGAAGAATATGTCCCACATCGAAAATGAAAAATGATGTGATCATGGATGGCACAAGGAGTGAGGAACTTGAACCAGAGCTTGAAGCTGAGCTTGTTGTCGTGGATGAGCTAGAACCTGAGGAAGCTGAGCTTGAACCTAAGGAGGCATTGCAAGTACCAGCTGGAGCTATGACAAGGGCAAGGTCCAAGAGGTTCTCCAAGGCACTAAGTTCTTTACTTAGTACAGCAGCTTATCACTTGGGCTTTATGGAGGAAGAAGTGAAACACACCACTTTGGTGTTACAAGCCCAAGTTAATCAAGGGGCCTTAAGATCATTTTCCTAAGCCCATTCTTCTATTTCTTCACCAAATTTCGTCCAAGTCTTCAACAAACAAGGAAAAAACGTGTTGACTGAACCTGAGGGGTCATACAAACTTAGAATTAATTCAGTCTTCATTAGTTAATGCCTTAGTTTCTGTGTTGCTTTGTTTTTAGCATTATTCCACAAACAATTTCGTTTATATAAGGCAACACCATCATAAATCAATAACAACTTTTCTTTTGATCATTTTTGACTTTCTTGAGAGTGATTATCAATTGTTCTTCTTGAACAAATCTGTTGCATGGTGAGTCATATCCAAACAACAAAACCTCATCTTGGCGTTGAGTGTGTCATATCTTGGGCTGAGTTGAGTAGGTAATCAGAGGCCAATCCGCACCCTCTGCACGACCTTTCAATCCACAACACCTTGATCTTGAGTTAGTAGCTTAGATTGAAGGCATATCCATCAAACCAACTTAAGAGTGCAATAATCTGTGGGAAGATCTTATCAAGTGGTATCAGAGCACACTCTGAAGTTTGGTATCTATTTCTTTTTCATCTTTCTCATCTCTTCATTTTTCTTCCATCAAATTCTTATCTATCGATCTATTCTCTGGTTGAGTCAGCCTATAAAAAGAAAAAAAGTTAAAAGGACTAGGAGAAATCGGTTCTTAGGCTTGGTTAATCAACCATAACCAGAAATCTTGCAATCTACCTATCTCTCTTCTTTGACTTTGTTCTTTGGATTGATTCACTGAGTTTGATTGGATTCTGTTCTCCCAGAACCTTTGAGAGATCATTGAGTAACTTTCTTAAAAAAAAATTACTTGAGAGAACAAACACCAATAGAGAAACACTTGTGAGGATTGTTTTTGTTGCTTGATCTGTTTGCTTTTGATTTCTGGATAAAATGGCTGATAGCAATGATGAACAAGGAGATCACACAGGAACTGGCCTTTCTAGCATTCAAATGAAAGCTCTAACTGGTGAAATGTCACATCTTTTCAATGCAGGGCTAGAAGAAATACATGTTAGGTTGGACATGGTTCAGGAGGACCAACAAGGGAGGCCACGAGATGTGCCTACTAGGAGAGCTAGAGTTCATCAGATAGACCAGGATAGAGGAGGAAGAGGACTATAACAATTCTTCAGCTGGAAGCCAGAGACCAACTAGGATAGGCAGGAGTAATAGAAGTCGTGAAGAAGGCAATACCACTAGATAAAGGCCAGATGACAACCTTGGAGGCCTCAAGCTCAAAATTCCAGCATTCTATGGCAAAATGATCCAGATGCCTATCTGGATGGGAGAGGAAGATTGAGTTGATCTTTGATTGCCAAAACTACACAGAAATCAAAAAAGGTTAGATTGGCTGCCACTGAGTTTTATGGTTATGCTATTAACTGGTGGGATCAACTTGTGCCCAACAGGAGAAGATCAGGTGAAGACCCATCTCTACATGGGAAGAGTTGACCACTCTCATGAGAAAACGTTTTGTGTCAAGCCACGATCACAGAGATCTACACCAGAAGCTAGGAGATTAACTCAAGGGAGTAGAAGTGTGGAGGATTATTTCCAAGAGATGGAGACTCTAATGATCAAAGTTGATGCAGATGAGGATCCAGAATCAACCATGGCTAGGTTTCAAGGAGGACTTAATCGTGAGATACAAGATAGGTTGGAAATTCAAGAGTATGAATGCATGGAAGAGATGTTGCACAAGGCAATCTTGATTGAGCAACAAGTCAAAAGGAGAGGATACTCTAAGCCTACCTCTACACCAATTGCCAAACCTAGCTATCAAGACAAAGGTAAGCCTCTGGCCAAGTCAATTCCTGATTTTAAGACTAACCAATCTGTTAATGATGTGAACGGAAAGACTGCTGCTCCTACCAACAGAGCTAGAGATGTTAAATGCTTTAAGTGTCATGGTGTGGGGCACTATGCTAATGAATGCTCCAACAAAAAGGTTATGATCATTCTGGAAAATGGAGAGGTTGAATCAGAAGAGGAGGCACCAGCCACTGAATCAGAGGAAGAACAACTAGACTACACAGCCCATGGAGAGCTTCTGGTCACTAGGAGAGCCTTAAGTGTTCAATCTAAGCCTAAGGAGCATGAGCAGAGGGAACATCTTTTTCCACACTAGGTGTTTTGTCCAGGACAAAGTCTGTAGTCTTATTGTAGATGTGGGCAGCTGCACCAATGTGGCTAATGAGACACTGGTCCAGAAGTTTGGTTTGAGTGTAAGAAAATATCCTAGGCCCTACTCACTTCAATGGCTAAGTGAAGAAGGCAAAATGAGAGTGAGCCAACAAGTGTTAGTTCCCATCACTATTGGAAGGTATACTGATGAGATCCTTTGTGATGTACTACCTATGGAGGCTGGCCATATTCTTCTTGGGAGACCTTGGCAATATGATAAGAAGGTGACACATGATGGCTACACAAATCGCCACACCTTTGAGCATCAGGGAAAGAGGATCACTTTGGCACCTTTTTCACCACATGAAGTACACCAGGATCAAATGCTTCTAAAAGAAAGAAAAAAGCAAGCCAAGCCAGACCATGATCCCAAACAAACCAAGGAGGCCGAGCTAAAATAAGTACTGCATTCAAATTTCTTTATTAAAACTGGTGAAATCAAGAAGGCTTTTTTTTCTCATCAACCTATGCTTCTACTGGTTTATAAAGAGACACTAATGATTTCTTCTAACATTGCACTGGAGCTGCCAAGTGAGTTTGAATCTCTTTTACAAGGTTTTAGTGATGTATTTCTAGAGGAGAATCTATATGGCTTACCACCAATCAGAGGCATTGAGCACCAGATAGACTTTGTTCCAGGCTCCTCTCTTCCAAACAGGACAGCTTACAGGACCAATCCTGTTGAGACAAAAGAGCTTCAAAGACAGATCAATGAGCTCATGGAGAAGGGATATATCAGAGAAAGCATGAGTCCTTGTGCTTTTCCAGTTCTCCTTGTACCCAAGAAAGAAGGCAGATGGCGCATGTGTGTGGATTGTAGAGCAATCAACAACATCACAGTTAAGTAGAGACATCCTATCCCTAGACTTGATGATATGCTAGATGAGCTTCATGGTTCATGTGTCTTCTCTAAAATTGATTTGAAAAGTGGTTATCATCAAATTAGGATGAAGGAAGGGGATGAATGGAAAACTGCTTTTAAAACTTAGCTAGGATTGTATGAATGGCTTATTATGCCCTTTGGTTTAACAAATGCACCTAGCACCTTCATGAGATTAATGAACCTTGTTTTAAGAGCTTTCATAGGAGTTTTTGTTGTAGTTTATTTTGATGATATACTGGTCTACAGCAAAATACTTGATGAACATGTTAGTCACTTGAAATCAGTTCTAGAAGTGCTTAGAAAAGAAAAGTTTTATGCTAACTTGAAGAAATGCACTTTTGGGACAGATAATCTCGTATTTTTGGGTTTTGTTGTGGGTGCAGATGGCATCAAGGTGGATGAGGAGAAGATTAAGGCTATTAGAGATTGGCCAAAGCCTAAAACCGTGGGAGAAGTCAGGAGCTTTCATGGTCTTGCTGGATTCTACAGATGATTTGTCAAGGACTTCAGCACAATAGCAACTCCTCTCACTGAAGTAATGAAGAAGAATGTGGGATTCAAGTGGGACCAAGCTCAGGAGGACTCATTCCAGGCTTTAAAAAGGAAGCTCACTAATGCACCTCTTCTTGTTTTACCTGATTTTCTTAAAACTTTTGAGATTGAATGTGATGCCTCAGGAGTTGGTACTGGTGCTGTCTTGATGCAGGATAGGAAGCCCATTGCTTACTTCAGTGAGAAACTAGGAGGAGCCACACTCAACTATCCCACATATGATAAGGAACTCTATGCACTGGTGATAGCTTTGCAAACTTGGCAGCATTACCTTTGGCCCAAGGAATTTGTGGTGCACACTGATCATGAGACTCTCAAGTACTTAAAGGGACATCAAAAGCTCAACAAAAGACATGCCAGATGGGTAGAATTCATTGAAACTTTTTCTTATGTCATTAAGTACAAAAAAGGTAAAGAAAACATTGTTGCTGATGCTTTGTCTAGAAGGTATGTACTTATCTCTACTCTGGATGCTAAGATTCTTGGATTTGAGCAAGTTAAGGAACTGTATGAGACTGATCTTGACTTCAAGGAACCATTCCTTGCTTGTTCTAAATTCGCTTTTGGCAAGTTCTTTAGACATGATGGATTCTTGTTCTTTGGAAACCGTTTATGCATTCCTAATTGTTCTTTAAGAGATTTGCTTGTTAGGGAAGCTCATGGAAGAGGTATGATGGGGCATTTTGGGATAGCCAAGGCACTTAAGATGGTGCATGATCATTTCTATTGGCCACACTTGAAGAAGGACATGGAGAAGATCTGTGGCAGGTGTGTTACTTGCAAACAATCTAGGTCCAAAGTACAGCCCAATGGTATGTATACTCCTCTGGCTATCCCTACTCATCCTTGGAATTACATATCTATGGATTTAGTGCTTGGGTTGCCTAGGACTAGAACAGGAAAGGATTCTATCTTTGTGGTTGTAGATAGATTTTCTAAAATGGCACATTTTAGTCCATGTCACAAAATAGATGATGCATTGCACATTGCTGATTTGTTCTTTAAAGAGATCATTCATTTGCATGGCATGCCTAGAACCATTGTTTCTGATAGGGACACTAAGTTCTTAAGTTACTTCTGGAAAACTCTTTGGTCTAAGTTAGGTACTAAGTTGTTGTTTTCAACTACTTGTCACCCACAAACTGATGGACAAACAAAAGTAGTGAATAGAACTTTGTCTAGTTTGTTAAGGGCTGTCATTAAAAAGAATCTAAGAACTTGGGAAGACTGCTTACCACATGTTCAGTTTGCATACAACCATTCTGTTCAGTCAACTACTAAGTATTCTCCATTTCAAATTGTTTATGGCTTTAATCCTTTGTCTCCTTTGGATCTAATCCCTTTGTCTTTGAGTGAAAGAACTAGCTTAGATGGAGAAAAGAAAGCTGAACTTGTTAAACAGATCCATGAGAGAGCCAGAAAGAACATTGAGGAGAAGACCAAGCAGTATGCCAAGCAAGCAAATAAGGGCCGGCGCAAGCTTGTCTTTGATGTTGGAAATCAAGTTTGGATTTACTTGAAGAAGGACCGGTTTCCAAAAGAAAGGAAGTCCAAGCTTATGCCTAGAGTTGATGGACCATTCAAGATAGTCAGGAGGATCAATGACAATGCCTATCAAGTTGATTTGCAAGGTAAGTATAATGTGAGTTCAAGTTTTAACATTTCTGACCTAATCCCTTTCTTGGCAGATGATCCAGATTTGAGGACAAATCATTTTCAAGAGGGAGGGCATGATGTGATCATGGATGGCACAAGGAGTGAGGAACTTGAACCAGAGCTTGAAGTTGAGCTTGTTGCCCTGGATGAGCTAGAACCTGAGGAAGCTGAGCTTGAACCTGAGGAGGCATTGCATGTACCAGCTGGAGCTATGACAAGGGCAAGGTCCAAGAGGTTCTCCAAGGCACTAAGTTCTTTACTTAGTACAGCAGCTGATCACTTGGGCTTTATGGAGGAAAAAGTGAAACACACCACTTTGGTGTTGTTACAAGCCCAAGTTAATCAAGGGGCCTTAGGATCATTTGCCTAAGCCTATTCTTTTATTTCTTCACCAAATTTCGTCCAAGTCTTCACCAAACAAGGCAGAAACGTGTTGACTGAAGCTGAGGGATCATTCAAACTTAGAAGTAATTCAGTCTTCATTAGTTAATGCCTTAGTTTCTGTGTAGCTTTGTTTTTAGCATTATTCCACAAACAATTTCGTTTATATAAGGCAACACCATCAAAAATCAATAACAACTTTTCTTTTGATCATTTTTGACTTCCTTGAGAGTGATTCTTAATTGTTCTTCTTGAACTGTTGCTTGGTGAGTCATATCCAAACAACAAAATCTCATCTTGGCGTCTGAGTGTGTCATATCTTGGGCTGAGTTGAGTGGTGAATCAGAGGCCAATCCGCATCCTCTGTGTGACCTTTCAATCCACAACACATTGATCTTGAGTTAGTAGCTTAGATTGAAGGCATATCCATCAAACCAACTTAAGAGTGCAATAATCCATGGGAAGATCTTATCAAGAAAAAAGATTTGAATTAATATAAGAGACTTGAGTTAATCCACTTATTATTAATTTGTTTTGAGTTAAAAGCCATAATCTAACAATATATTTTGATGAAATTTTGAAAAATACAATAACAATAAAAAAAACTCATTAAATGGTAAACACAAATAAGCAAAATAATCTACTATATGAAAGTAGAAGAGGCTCTCTCCAGAGCATTACACGTCATCACTCCTGGTAATGCCACGTGGTCCCCTTTACAAATTTAAAAAACCTCAATCCACGTCGTATCTTCTTCCTCTTATCTCATATGTTTCAGTTTCCAAATGAACATTTGAAACTCATCGTCTCCTCTTCTTATCTGCAAACGCTCCTCCGATTTGCTTATCCCTTTATCTTAAATTGACTCATTTGTGTGTTGTACTTTTTAGGGTTCACCCCTTGAAGGGGATATTCAGCGAGAATTTTGATTTACATCTGAAATCTCTCTAGCGACATGGATTCACTCCTCCCGCTAAGCCTTAAATTGGGTTTTTACTCAGAAAATGAAGGTTCCCGCCCCGTCCTTGCTCGCCGTTCTGAGTGGGAATACTTGCTCACCGTTCTGAGTATACAACCTGTGGAGATATCCTCAGATAATGTTAGTTCTTGCTTTTCATCGGTAAAAATACATTTCAGAAAATCACATCCATTTTACTACTACTGTACTGTCCAATATTTGTTGGAAGAGTAAATAGAGAATTGATGTCGTGATAGGGATTAATGTGTAAATACAATGATTTGTAGGTTATTTGTAGGATTCGTTTTCCAATACTTTACTAATTTATACATTGGGAATTGTTTGTTAGCATGAGCAAGTTTTTTCAACTTGTATACTTCTGACGTGATAGGCCAGTGGTTGTGTTAGGAATTGTTCTGTAAGAACAAACATCAAGTAATGAATAAAATGAACATTGTGATCCAATAAAAAACATTTATGGTGTGAAAATTAGACCGTGGCATCGCCATTCCTGACCCCTCGTATCTGCTTTGCCCTAATCGTCTCTACCTTCTACCATTTCTTCAATGTTACCTTGCTCGGATTTCTCATTTTCTGTCGTCATTAAAATATTTTAGGGTGTTAGGAAGTTTAACTACCTCATTCTTCTCTATTTGCTGGCTGAAACTAGGTAAAGGGTGTGCTGGATTTCATTAACTTTGGCTAAACAAAATTTGGGTTCACCTTTCCGCTAAAACTTCCAACGGTAGGATATTGGCAAATTTACTTGCAGCTTTCTTCAACCAAATATGCTACATTTTTTTATCATGCATTCCATTTTTTGCATGTTATCGTCACTTACACAGGCCAGAGCAGTACCTTCGATATTTGGAAACATGGGATAGAGCTAGAGATGCTCTTGAAGAAGTGCTATAATATTTTGAAAATCCATGGCTGGTATGTGTACTATTTTTGATATTTTTACTCAAGTTTATTATTATTATATACAGCGGTATTTTAAACATTCATGTTTGTGATTTGGCTTTTTAAATAGCTTAGACAGCAGTTGAAGTTGTCTCCACTAAAACTGGAAAGGTAAGCTTTCATCCATAATTTATTTCCTCTCACATTTTTTTCAATTATGACTATACTTCTTTCCCATGTGCATCTAGATGAGTTACAAACACTCTTTCCATAGAACTGTCCCTTTTCTTATCTCATCATATCATGGTTCCACAAATCTTTACTACAAGTCTACAATCATCGAGATTGTTACAAAAGTTCAAAAGTTAGATGTTTAGTTTCCACCGATTATAATTTGCTTACTTTCAGTAGATGTTGCTCCTTGGTTTTCATACAGTTTTACCTATTCAAAAAATACTGCAGGCCTTAGCAGATGATCTCAAAGTTCCCACTCTAGACACCAGTGCTAAGGATTCTACCAAAATTGAACAGACATTCCTAGCAATTCTAAGTATGTTCACTATCTTAAAGATGATTTTAGACGATATTCATTAGTAACATGTCCTAAACTTTTTTCTTTGATCACCGTGGGAGTGTAAATCCACACCAATCGAATTTGTCAAGACTTTTAGAGGGATCTGAAACTTCTGAGTAAAAACCACGACAGCACAAACAGAGATCCAAGGATGGTGTTTTATTAAGCTGTTTAGAAAGCTTTTCGTATGAGAGCAAAAGTACAGAGTTTTTGCTAGCTAAAATTGCCCATCATCTTTTCAGAGGGTATACATGAGTATATATACAAGCCAAAGTCCGCCAAACCTATTCCTAAGAGATAAGGAAGATTTTCTTTTTCTTCGGATATTTTCCTTTCTAGTTGGCTCGGCCTGCTGGGCTTCTTCTCCACTTCTGCTTGTGGGCTTCTCATGAATTCCTTGTTGCCTTAGGCCTGGCTTGGTTTCTTCAAACCCATCATCTTTAGCTCGGATCCACTGGGCTTGACTATGGCTTGGATTGGGATTCCCTAAACTAAATATCGCGGGTTTTCCTTGGGTTGCTCGATCCAGCTGTTCCATATGGGTCGGGGTACCCGATCCACGTGTGTAGCTACAGGTCGGGGTACCCGACCCATGTGTAGTGTCACAGCTCGGGGTACCCAACCCAGGGGTATAGCTACGGGTCGGGGTACCCGGCCCACGTGTATAGCTACGGGTCATGGTACCCGACCCACGTGTATAGCTACGGGTCGTGGTACCCGACCCACGTGTATAGCTACGGATCATGGTACCCGAACCATGTGCATAGCTATGGGTCGGGGTACCCAACCCAAGTGGATGGCTATGGGTCGTGGTACCCGACCCACGTGTATTGTTACGGGCCGGGGTACCTGACCCACGTGTATAGCTACGGGTCGGGTACCCGACCCACATGTATAGCTACGGGTCGTGGTACCCGACCCACGTGTATAGCTACGGGTCGGGTATCCGACCCACGTGTATAGCTACGGGTCATGGTACCCGACCTATGTGTATGGCTACGGGTCGGGGTACTCGACCCACGTGTCTCGTTTCGGATCGGATCGGGAAACCGACCCACGTGTATGGTTAAAGGTCGGGGTACCCGATCCAAATGTATGGTTATGGGTCGGGTATCCGATCCACGTGTATGGCTACGGGTCGGGGTACCCGACCCACGTGTATAACTACGGGTCGGGGTACCCGACCCACGTGTATAGCTATGGGTCGAGTTACCCGACCCACGTGTATGGTTACGGGTTGGGGTACCCGATCCACGTGTATAGCTACGGGTCGGGGTACCCCTACTGATTTTCTCCCATACTTGATCACTCTGAATCGTCGATCCTCAGACGGTGGGATTTGATCCTAACAGTTAGCCCACCGGCTCGGCAGTATCAGTGATGTTGGTGTCGAGGTGTAAGTGGTAGTCTGAGATTGACAATTCAAATCTGTCGAAAATCCCGAGCAGTTTTCGGAGAGGATACCCGAGCCATTTTTGGAGAGGATACTCAAGCCATTTTTGGAGAGGATACCCGAGCCGTTTTTGGAGAGGATACCCGAGCCCCTTTCGATGGAGACCCTGAGCCATTCTAGGTGTAAATTCCTGAGTCGTTTTCCTCATGTAAAGGTACCCCGAGCCGTTCTTTGTCTTTGAAGTACCCCGAGCTGTCTTACTCTTGTAGCTTATCCTACAGCTCGGGTATGTCATTGGCTCGGGTTTCTTGTCGCGGAGACACGGCTCAGGAATTTCTTGAGTTAGTGATTTTTATGCTTTTTTCTGGAAGCGCAATCATTTTTTCGCTGATTCCCAAGGTAAATGATGTCATCAAAGCCTTAAGTGACTATATAAGTGCGGAGCGTAGGAGGCTCCTCCTCACAATCTTCATTTTCCAAAAATCCTCCAAAACAGGTATTCTTCTTTCCTCTCTTCTCTCTTCCTTTATTGTTTTAGTTTTGGTTCGGGTTACTTCTTGCCGCCGTCCCTCTTGAGTTTTCCGACCGATCTTCAACTACGCCACCGTTGCCTTTGGGTTCTCCGGCAAACTATTTGAACATTCTGATCCATCTTCAAAGGAATCCCGATCCATCTTCAAATAGAAAACGACCCATCTTCAAAGGGAACCCGAGCCATCTTTTTTGAAGATAAACCCAATCCGTTTGATCCATTCTTGAGGAAAAAATTCCCAATCCGTCCTTTGAAGGAGTCCGCAATCTGTTTCTGAAGTACCCGACCCGTAAAAGCTATGTTGTTCGACAGTCCCAGCAGATCTCCGTACTGCAAGCTGTCTCCTTCTCAAAATTCAACCCGAGTTGAACCGGCATGTACAATTGCCACCAAAACCCTAGATGATTCAGCAGGATCAATTGTCGGACCTTCGGGTTTTGGTAGAAAAATCGTATGTTCTTCGTCAGAAGAAACCGGGAGCAATGCCCTGAGTGTTTTGAATAGTGAATCCATTCGATGAAGTAGCGGATTCTGTAAAGCCCAAGCCGAAAGATTGGTTTGATGACCCTAAAGTTGCGAGGCAAGAGTTGGAGCGTCTTGTGAGTCCATTGAAACGAGCTCTTGATAAGAAGAAGAAAAAGGTGATACGACCCAATCCTCCTAGGTCGAGTCTATCCACTGCCGAGTCCTTGGAAGATCTTAGACAACAATTCGGGATTTCGGAGAGTGTTGAGTTTGTGCTTCCTTCGACTTCAGATCATGCCGAAAAGCCTCCCCCGAACCATTTTACTCTTTATTAAAGCTTCTTCTACCTTTGTCTTCTCTGGTTCCCGATCTCTGAAGTCCTTCTTTGGTTTCTATGGGAGCACAATCTTGCTCTTGCTCAAATCAATACCCGAGGCGTTCGTCACCTAGTTGGGATATTGACTCGTTGTTATGAGTGTGATATAGAGATCGAGGTTGATCACCTGAATTGTCTCCTAGAGTTCAGGCGACGTGGTCCGAAAGAACAGTTGAAGTATTATATTTCGAGATTATATTTCGAATAAGACCAAGAGGAAGATTATCCGTGGTTTCCCGAACAAAGATGAATTCCCAGAGGATCATTTCTTTTATGTCCGGATTTCTGAAGCTTCAATAGATTCAAGCTGTCTATGTTTGGTCAAGATGAGTTGGGGAGCAATCAGTAGCTGATTCATAGCTACAGCTCGACTTAATGTGCTACTTAGTACTTTTCTCATATTCTGATCTTTGTTTTCCTTTTGTGCAGTTCGTCATCTTCAGCTTTCATTACCCCCCCGACCTGTCTGCTATCCATCAAGAACTCGCGGCTCGTAAATGTAACTGGAAGAGAGACTTTCACCTTTGGCGTATCGAAAGAGCACGAGCCCTCTCGGACGGTTACTCTGTTGATCCTTCTTCCTTTTCGAACTCCTCGACGAACTCAATGAAGAGACTAACGTTTCGTGATAGAGAAGCCGTTAAAGCCAGGCAGAAGCTGAAACTGCGGAGACAACAAAACGAATGGAAGCTCTTGAAAAATAGAAACGAGCTGCTTTTTCTCAGACTCGGGACCCGAGCCATACCATAGCTGGCAATGTCCCCGAATCAACTGCTAACCCGACCGGACTGGTTATGGGAGTCGAACTCGCACAACTAAATTTGGTAAGGAAAATTTAGGGATTCGAAAAATTTCTATGAAAAGAAACACAAGAATAGAGATCCAAAGATGGTGTTTTTATTTAAGCTGTTTAGAAAGTTATTGCAGAGAAAATAAGAAGTGTTTTACTTGGTAAAGTTGCGGATCCCTTTTTCAAAGGGGTACATGCATATTTATACAAAAATAAGTCGGCTAGGCCTCGTCCTAAATGATAAAGGAAAACTTCCTTATTCTTCGGAATTTCTTTTCGCAAGTCCGTTATGACATCTTGGGCTTTACTGCTGGGCTCAGCTTCCAATTTCTCTCGTGCTCGGCCCATCAATGTTTCTTCATTGCAAACTCAACCTCTCAAGTTATCTTTCGCAACCTTGGGCTCGAACCACAATCACTCAGACGTTTCCTTCATCGCCGAGCTCACTGGCTCATCGTCGTGTGGCCGAGCTCGCCTGCTTGCCAAGCCTGTCAAAGTGTTGCCGAGCTCACCAGCTTGCCGAACTTGTCAAAGTGTTGCCGAGTTCACCAGCTTGCCACTGTCTTTTGGTTTGTTGCCAACATGTTGGCTCGTCGCCGTTTGTTGGTATGCCAACATGTTGGCTCGTCACCGTTTGTTGGTTCGCCAACATGTTGGCTCGTCACCGTTCATTTTGGCTCGTCGCCAAGATATTTGTTGGTTTGCCAACATCTTGGCTCGTCACCGTTTGTTGGTTCGCCAACATGTTGGCTCGTCACCGTTTGTTGGTTTGCGAACATGTTTGGCTCATCACCAAGATGTTTGGCTCGTAGACGCTTCCCTGATGCCGAGCCGGAGGAGTTGGCTCGTCACCATTTATTTTGGCTCGTTGCCAAGATGTTTGTTGGTTCGCCAACACCTTGGCTCGTCACTGTTTGTTGGTTTACCAACATGTTGGCTCGTCACCATTTGGTTGTTTGCCAACATGTTTGGCTCGTCGCCAAGATGTTTGGCTCGTATACGCTTCCCTGATGCCGAGCCGGAGTAGTTTGGTTCGTCACCTCGGCCTTTGGGCTCATATGTGCTCCTCCCTGATGCCGAGCCGGAGGAGTTTGGTTCGTTTTAGCTTTGCCGTATCTCCGCCATCTCAGCTCATCGTCGTCTTCACCGTTATGGCTTGTTTGGCTAGGCTTTCTTAGGCCTAACATCTACACTTAGTGTTTTTAGCATTTGATCTTGATGGGGTGAAAACCGACCCCAACAGTTAGCCCCCCAGCTCGGTAGTATTATTGATAATAGTGACGAGGTGAAGAGTCGAGATTGAGATCAACGTTCTTTGGGTTACCGAGCCAAATTTGCGGTGAAGCCGTCATTCGGGCATTGACAACTGCCGAGCCAAACTGATAGTGTTACCGAAGCCATCTTTGGCAGTCATGCAGTTTTGGCTCGTCGTGAATACTTTAGGCTGCCATGTTGCCGAGCCATCCTTGGTTCGTCATGATTGTATAATTGTCTTGGCAGCCGATGTTTCCGTGCCGTCTGGGTTGTAAGACTGCCGAGCCATTCTTGTACTGCCGAACCATTGCATTATGCTACCGAGCCATCTTGCTGAGTTTGATTTGTTTTTGGCTCGGCGATAATATTGGCTCGATGACAGAGTATTTTTCTTATCACAACCATAACTTTATTTGGAACTGCAAATGTTTTCGCATGTTCCCGAGGCCCGTGGTGTCACGCGCCGTGCTTTTATGCGTCTATAAATTCAGATCCTTGTCTCACTCATAACTCATTTATCCAAACTTCCGAAAAAGCAGGTAGCTCTCTTCTCTCTCTTCTTTTCTCTATATTTATGTTAAGTTTTTGGCTAGGGTTTTATTGATTTCTCCTCTTCCAGCGCCGAAACTTTGAGTTTTCCGACCTATCTTCAAACATGGCTCGGTGGTTCTTTAAATTATCCGATCTATCTTCAAATTCATCCGGCGAGTGTTTGAATTTTCCGATCCATCACCATCTGGATCGCGGTACTGCCCTGGTCTTCCAAAATTCTTCCCATTTTTGCTAAGTGTTGGTGTGCTTCCGAGCCGACATTTCTCCAATTTTTGCTGAGTATTGGCGTACTTCCGAGCCGAAATTTCTCCAATTTTTGCTGACTATTAGCATGTTTCCAAGCCAAGATCTTTGATGTCTCATACCGCCGAGCTGGAAGATTATGTTGGGTCGGCAAACTCTGCTTCACTGCTTGGTCGTAAGATGGTGCTATCTCCTCAAATAACCGAACCAGTCGAGCCTAGTTCTCTGCTGGATTGGCTGCAGATTGATATCCCATCTTTGGTTGATGACGCCTTTGATGCCGAGGCTGATGCCGAGACGAGTTTGATACAGAAGGCTCTTGAAGAAATCAAAGCCGAGCCAATAGAATATACTCTTGACGAGGCTGAAAAGGTGTGGTTGGAGATACTATTTGCGAGCCAACAAGCCTGCACATCGACGAGGCGAAAACCTAGGAGAAAAGCTTCTAAGAGACGGGCCGACCCACCTGGTTCATCTTTGTGCACAGCTGAACCTTGGCAGCTTTGAGGCATCGATTCAACATTTTCGAAGATGTTGATTTGATTATCCCTGCCTCAACAGACCGAGCCGAGTCTCCACCGAACGGACATTTTACTTTCTATGAGAGTTTCTTTTACCAAAGTCTGCTTTGGTTTCTTATTCCTGGACTAATCATCCATTTTTTTGTCGAAGCATGGATTGGCGCCGAGCCAAATTACTCCTCGAGGGATGCGTTACTTGGTTGGTATTCTAGTTCGGAGCTACGAATATGATGTGACCATTCGCGTTTCGCATGTTCGGCAGTTCCTCGAATTTCGGAAGATTAAAACTCCAATGCCTACTATATCTCTAATAAGAAGCAAAGGAAGATTATTGAAGGCTTCCGAAGCAAAGATAACAACTGGGGGAGCTACTTTTTCTTTGTTCCTGTTAATGACGCCACGGTGGAAGCCAAATGTGTTCGCCATGTCAAAACGGAATGGGGAACTATTGTTGGACGAGCCGTAGACTTTCAGGAGATCTGTCAGGTTTTCATTTTGTAGCGAGCTGGCCACTTTATTTCCTTTGTTTTTGCAGTGCGGCAGATTCTCTCACATTTCCCAGAAGATACGCTTACGCTTCGGAACACGCTTCTGCAGAAAAGTGCCATTGGGAAAATTAGTTTTCCCTGAAGAGAGTTGAAAAGGCCCGAGCCATCTTTGCCGGTGTTGAAGCATCCGACAGCTCAAAATCTTAATCTCTATCTCAAAATCTTCAAGAAAAAGCCATGGGAAAGAGGCTGACGATCCGTGACAAGCACGCTTTGAAGGAGAAAAAAGAAAAAGAAACTGCCAGCCGAGCCACTTATGGGGTCGGACAAACTGTCGAGCCAAACCCCGCAATGGTTGGTGAGATCGACGCCGGGACAGAACACCAAATTCTTCCCGAGCCTACAATTCTTGATGCTGAAGCTAGGGAAGTTGCTTCAGCTCTTGTTCCAGTTGCCAGGCCTTCTATCTCGGTGATATCTCAACACAACGAGGGTAGGAAGCCAACTTCTGGTAAACATTCCACTTCCGAACCTGACAAGGAAAAACAAGAAAAAAGGAAACGCCAAAAGCCTACCGACCCAACTTCTGCCGAGCCAACGCTACCGTCATTTAGGCACGAAGGATCCGAGCCGATCTGTAATGACGAGACAGCCTCAGCGACTCTCTTTTCACAAGTTCGCTGCTCGGGAGATAGACTGCTGCCACTTGATGTGCTATCTTACTTAGTCTTTTTACTCAGCGAAGTATGCAATTTTCTCCCTTCGATCATTTTGTCGCGTCCATCAACAAAATTGTTGCAGCCTTCGAACAAGATGTGCGAAAGCGAAGTATGCAATTTTCTCCCTTCGATCATTTTGTCGCGTCCATCAACAAAATTGTTGCAGCCTTCGAACAAGATGTGCGAAAGGACTAGCTGTCGGATCAAAGATGCCCGAAAAGACGCATCCTTCTTCAAGAACCTGGTCGCCGAACTGGAGAGTAAACATGCTGACGAGCTGGCGACTTCTTCAGCTCAGATAGAAGCTCTTGAAAAGGACAAAGCGTTTCTCAAGGACGAGTGGAACAAGGCAGGCGATCAGGCTATGAGGTTGGACCGCTCTAAGCAGAAAAAGGCCACTGAAATTGAGTCTTTGAAAAGGCATCTTACTGCCGCCCATGCCTTGCACGAGTCAAACGTGAAAAAAGCTCAAAAGGTAGCGAGGCGAGAGATGGCGGAAAAGTTTCAAGGGCGGCTTGCTAAAATTGAAAGGAGCATCGATGAGCTAAAGACGGCGAAAGAGAAGGAGCTCGATCTAGCCCAGGTTGACAGCAACCTATAGCTGCTCGAAATCCTTCAGAAAGACGATGCGCCTGCTCTGGACTCCGAGGTGACAAAGTTGGCAGGATGGAGAGTTAACTTGGCCGACGTGAATGATGAGTTTGAGAGGATTGAGGCCGAGCTAAAAAAAGATCTGATGCTTTCTCCAGTTTTATCTGACTCCGTAGACACTCTCCTTGGGGCCGAACCAAAGGAGAATGCGGTGGCAACAGCCGGGATCACCGACTTTGCAGGCTCGAATGTCAGCACAACCGGAGTTGCCAATCTTGCCAAGGAAATGACTGCCGAGCTGGACCCTCCCGACTGACATTTCTGTATGTTTTTTTTTTTTAATTCAAAACTTTTCTCTGGTATTTCGAACATAAGTTCCTGGACGGCTTTATCCACTCGGTATTTGTGCATTACTGCTAAGTTTTGTAATAGTTGTCATCTGTTGGCGTGACACCTTTTATCTTTGTTGGATTTTTGCTTATTTGTTTGCGTATGTCTTGTTAGTATTTTGTTGTGATATGTCGCGAACCATCATGTTAGGAAACATATGGTTGTCTTTGTTTTGAGTGCTTTGTTATCAGTTTTAGGGTTTGCGGTGTTTCGACCTATATTCCCATTTTTTGATAATGAAACATGTTTAAAATCTCATACTAACCGGTGGGTTTAGTATTATGCTTCAGAGATGTCTATGACCAGTGTACCAAGAGGTGTTCACTTGGTTTAAGAGTTTACTTCGAGTTTTAAGACTTGCGAGTTTTCGACTTACGGGTCCCTCTCGAAGGTAAACTTGTAAGAATATCGTTCAGGATATACCTTTCGGATATTAGACCAGGATATACCTAGTCAGAATTTATACAGCGCGCTACTATACCTGTGGGAGGGTGTTGGAGAACCCTATTCCGTATAGAAATAGTGGTTTAGAATCCATAAAGGATGCAATAGTTTGTCTGTTGTGGCCAGCAACGGACGAGGTGATAGAATATCCGTGAAGGATGTAAAATTGTGATTTGCGTAGACCAAGTGACACGGGTTTGGAATCGTTTTCTTTGAAAAGTGTACTGCAAAAGATCACGTTTTCGAGACGTGGGAGTATGCATGTATATGGGAGTATCCATGTATACGTACCAACTCCCCCCTTTAAAAAGAAGGGGGACAGCTGAACCCATCCGAAGACGAGCTGCCTACGTACCCTTTGCAGGGATCAAGCTGTCCCGTAGTTCATGTGGCATGTCTTAGTGGTAGTACTTATTTAGGTGCATTGCGTTCCAAGACCTTGGTATCGGAACATCAGACATGTTAGCGAGCTTGTCTTCTCCCGGCCGTACTGTCTTGGTGATTTTGTAAGGTCCTTCCCAGTTTGCTCCTAGATTGCCAGCGTTTGTTTCGGCTGTGTTCTGAAAAACTTTTCGGAGAACCAAGTCGCCTTCTTTGAACTTACGACTTCTGATGTTGGAGTTGTAATATTTAGCCGTCGCCTGCTGGTAGTTTTGAATCAGAACCAGTGCTTGGTCTCGTTGTTCGTTGACCAAATCCAGTTCGTAAAGTAACATGAGATGGTTCAGTCCCTCCTGTCCCGAAAAAAGTCTGCGGTGGACTCCGGGAAATTCCACTTCAGCTGGAATGACACATTCTGCACCGTAGACAAGGGCAAAATGTGTTTCTCCGGTGGCTCATCGCGGAGTTGTCCGGTATGACCATAATACTCCTTTAAGTTAAGTTGCCTAGCGTCCCTTTTTGGCATCCAGGCGCTTCTTCAGACCATCAAGGATAGTCTTGTTTGCTGCTTCGGCTTGTGCGTTCCCTTGTGGATAACGTGGCGTAGACTTGCTGAGCCGTATCTTCTATTTTTCGCAAAAAGCTTCAAACCTTGTGGAGATAAACTGTGAGCCGTTATCGGTGATGATTTTGTATAAAACTCCATGCCGGCACAAGATGTTTTTCCAAACAAAATGCTCGACTTGGGCGTCCTTTATGTTGGCGTAAGAATCTGTCTCGACCCATTTGGAGAAGTAATCCGTCAAGACTAGCAAAAATCTCTTTTGCTTAGACCAATGTAGAGGTCCAACAATATCCATTGACCATCTCATGAAAGGGTAGGGCTCCAAGATTGATGACAGCAGTTCGGTTGGTTGATGGATCATCAGGACATGTCGTTAGCACTTTTCGAACTTAGCGGAGAACTTCTTGCAGTCCTTCACCATAGTCGGCCAGTAGTAGCCGTGACGCTTGATCTTGATCGCCAAAGCTCTTCTGCTGTGGACTTCCTCCATGATTTTTCTGGCTTCGATGCCTTCGACGCAGGCCATCAGCGGTCTTGAGAATCTCTACTTGCAGACGTTTCCATCTAATAGAACATATCGAGCAACTTGAGCTCTGAGTTTTTGGGCGCCCCACTTATCTGATGGTACCTCACCGTCCATGATGCATACCGGGATTGCTCCCATCCATTCTTTGTTGCATCTGTAACCCGCTTCTGTTGGTTGTGGATCTTCCTTCATCTCGACTGCTTCGTCTTCGGCTGGAGGATCTATTTTGGGTTCTTCCTCCATAGTGGTGGTCTCAACGCGGCTTTCTTCTATAGAAATTCTCCCGGATGTATCTTTGGATCAACTGGCTGTTTGGGAGTGGGTAATCGCGTTCACGGCGTTAGAGAGGTTGATGCTTAGGCGTTTGATGATTCCCACTGGGATTATCCTTTTCAAGTCTGGATCGGAGGTGGATGCGAGCGCTGCTAATGGGTCTGCCGAAGTGTTTTCCCCACGCGGTATTCGTGTCAACTTGAACTCTTCTAAATGTGCAGCCAGTTCCTTGACAATCTTTAGATAAGCTTCCATTCGATCGTCTCTGACTGTGTACTCGCCACTGAATTGGTTTACCACCAGCTGCGAATCACAATAAGCCAGGATGTGCGAAACCTTAAGTCCGCGAGCGAGTCTCATTCCTACGATCAAGGCTTCGTACTCTGCCTCGTTGTTGGATGCGTGAAAACCCAAGCGGAAAGATTGCCCGAGGATTTCACCTGTTGGGGAGGTTAAACGTATGCCTACCCCAGATCCTTGTTTTGATGATGATCCATCTGCGTGGAGCTTCCATACTAGGCTTGGAGCTGATTCTTCTATTTCTTCTTCCGGGAGTTCTATCAGGAAATCTGTAAGGACTTGAGATTTCGCGCAGGTTCGGCTCCGATACTCGATGTCATATTCGCTCAGCTCTATTGCCCACTTTGCCAACCTTCCAGACTGGCTAGGACTGTACAGGATGGATCGCAGAGGGAAAGTAGTCAACACCACAATCGAATGTGATTGGAAGTATGGCCTCAGCTTCCGGGTGGACATTATTACGGATAATGCCAGCTTCTCCATCTACGGATACCGGCTTTCAGCGTCCGTGAGAGTTTGGCTCAGGTAGAAGATATGTTTCTGCTCGCTGAGCTCTTCTCGGATGAGTACTCCACTGACTGCTGTTGTGGAGACGACCGTGTAAAGGAACAATGGTTCGCCTTCCACTGGTTTTGTAAGTACTGGAGGACTGGCTATGTATTCTTTCAGCTGTTGAAACGCATGTTCGCATTTTTCTGTCCACTCAAATTTGTTGTTGCCACGCAGTGTATCATAGAAAGACAAACACTTATCGATTGATCGAGAGATTAACCGGTTCAGTACGACGATCCATCCTGTCAACCTCTGGACTTCGCGCTTTGTTTTCGGCGATGCCATTTGTATGAGCGTGTTAATCTGCTTTGGGTTGGCTTTAATTCCACGGTGAGTGACCAGGTATACGAGGAACTCTCCAGACGTTACCGTAAATCTGCACTTGGTCGGCTTGAGCTTCATGTCATGCAGGTTCAGTTGCTTGAAACACTCTTCTAAATGAGCTATTTGATCCTTTTCTTCCAAAGACTTCACCAACATGTCGTCTATATAAAATTCCATCGTATTTCCGAGTTGGTCGGCGAACATCCTGTTCACCAATCGTTGGTAAGTTGCTCCGACATTTTTTAGGCCGAATGGCATCGCTTTATAGCAGTATATTCTGCGGTCTGTGATGAATGCTGTCTTCTCTTGATCGTCTGGGTTCATCAGGATCTGGTTGTATCCAGAAAAAGCACCCATAAACTAAAGGAGTTTGTTGCCCTCTGTTGCTACCACCAATCGATCGATATTTGGAAGCGGGAAGCTATCCTTTGGGCAGGCTTTGTTCAGATCGGTGAAATCCACGCATACGCGCCACTTTTCGTTCTTCTTCTTTACCACTACAGGATTAGCGAGCCAGTCGAGTACTTTGCTTCGACTATTGATCCGACTCTGAGTAATCTTTCCACCTCGTCATTCACCGCTTTTACTCTTTCTGGCCCAAATTTTCTTCTTTTCTGTTTTACTGGTTTGAAGGTCGGGTCTATGTTTAGCTCGTGGCACGTTACGTCAATGCTGATGCCGGGCATGTCCTCGGCTACCCACGCAAAAGTATTTACGTTCTTTTTGAGGAAAGAAATCGGCTCTCCCCTTATTGGGTCCTTTAGCTCGGCCCCTAATTCGACGCAACGCTCTGGGTGAGCGCCGTCAATGTTTACTGAAATAACGGGGTCAGAAGTGGGTTTTCTCTTCCTCTCGCGATTCTCCGTGATCTGTAATTGAAATAAGAGTTTTGCCAACTCCTTTTCGGGCTCTCTGTCAGTCTTCATTTTCTTTCCCTTTGTTGTAGTGTTCGGCTCGGTGACTGGGTTCCTGAGTTTATGCTTGCTAGAAAGCAAATGCGGGACCCTTTTTGGTTCCCTCAAATTGTTTTGACTCCTCCAGGGTCGAAAATTTGATGTAGAGGTGGTAGGTCGACTGTACAGCTCCCATGGAGTTTATCCAAGGGGTGCCCATAATCACATTGTAGATCGCGGGATGATCTGCAACTGAAAATTCCACTATCTTAGTTACTTCTTCAGCGCAGACGGGAAGCTTGATTGTTCCAAGAGTAATGGTTGTTTCGCCTGAGAATCCGGTTAAGGGCTTTGGAGCGGCAGTGACTTTGGATAGATCGATGTTCATCCTTCTGAGAGTTTCCCGGAAGATTACATCCACGGAGCTTCCCTTGTCTATCAGAACTCGGGCGACATCGCAATCGTCCACGATCAATTCTATCACGAGGGGGTCGTTATGTGGTCGGTCAATGCCGGTGGTTTCCTTGTCTTCGAATGAGATGACGTCGTTGGGAAGTTTGGAAGGTGTTGACCAGTTAACACTGGCATCGGCTTGCCTCTGGAATACTTTGATTGAAGACACCGTGTCTGAACAGTATTCTGATCTTCCCATTATAATGTTTATTCTTCTTCGAGAACCTGACTGCGTCGCCTCATCATCTCGCCTTCCTCGCTTGGGAGGGTCACCCTTTTAATTTGCCTAGTTTGGCTGATCTTTCTCGTCTTCTCGCTCGAAATCCTTAAGGCATACATAATCGCCGAGCTCTCCAGCCACTAGTTTTGCCGTAAGCTTTATTCCCAGGGTTTGGTAGTTTGCGGTTGCGTGCCCATGCATGTGATGATACTCGCAGTGGGCTTTTTTGTCGTACGAACTCGGATTTCGTGTCCATGTGTTCCACGGTGTTTTGCCTCGGCCTGTTCCCACCTGGTAGTTGTGGGCTCCTCCAAAATTGGGTTTCTCATGGTGTATATATCCATTTCCTTGATTACTTTTCTTGGGAGGCGGTGGGTTTGGAGTTTGGAAGGAAAGGCTCGTCATCTTGGCCGCTCTGTATTTCTGGGACAATATTTTCATTTCTTCTTTGTTGACTATGAAATCTGAGGCTCAGTGAAGCGCATCCTGGATTGATAGTGGTGCGTTTAAAGCGATTTATGTCCTTGAGTTAATGTCCAGAAGTCGGCATCAGAGGCTCCTCGATCCATAAACATGGAGTAATGCTTCAGGAAGGCGGTAGACAGCTGCTGGAAATCGTCAATGGAGTTTCGCTCGAGTCTGGAAAACCATTAGAGGGCTGCGCCCTTTAGATGCTCCACAAACAAAAGGCAGAAACCGGCGTCTCTCTCCTTTTCCCTAAAATTGGCTCGGCCCATTGCTATGATGAATACCGTTATATGCTCTTTTGGGTCAGTAGTCCCTTCATAAACCGCGACTTTGATCTTTCCTAGGTTAGAAACCCTTGCCTTGGTAATCCGAGCTGTAAATGGCGTGTTATGTGCTTCTTCTAGTACGCGGTCAATCTCCAGGACTTTACTGGTTGCCTTGTGGGCCTGGGATGGGACGGCTTTCATCTCAGCGGTGGCATGATCTAAAGAGGCTCGGATTTCGTCCAACTCTTCTCTCTGGGTTCGGCTCGTAGTTCTCGGCTTGTCAGCGTATTGCACCTGTTAGATCCATAGGAGATTTTCCTTTTCCTCTGCCAAGTTCCTGGCTCGGTTTAGGTTAATGTCGCCTTTGCTGGTTCGGGCTCCCGTCATTGTTGGTGCGAATCCCTCGTCAGCGAGATTCTCTGCGTTGTGGTCTCCTTCTTTGCGCCCTTCTTCGCCGAGGATGATTGCTGCAGCCGATCCACCGTTGGTGCATTGGTCACGTCCATCGCTGGCTCCCCTTGCCTTGCGAATCAGTCGAGGTGGCTCGGTAATACTTGATTTGGTCGCCGCGGGTGTTTGTTCGTTGGTTGGATGTGGCGGTGGCAGTCCTCCCAAAATCCTCGGTGCATCGCGTGGTGTTGAAAAATCCAGGACCGTCGAGTTTAAGCCAAGTCGTCTAGTGATTCCACTGACAGGTTGGTTCATCATCGAACCCATGCCTCCGAGTCGTGTGTTTTTGGCTCGGCTCTCCATTGCCAGTGTTTTGATTTTCTCCGTAAGCGATTTATTCAGGTTATCTTGCTCCTTCGCCTTCTTCAGCAACGTGGTCATCATGTTCTTCAATTCCGTCAGCGTTTCAGAAGTGCCTTCCGTGTTTGCTGGTGGCGGATTGATTCTAGTTCCAGGAAGTTTGGCGCCAGTGTTGCTTGCACCATCGCCGCTCAGATCTCCGTCGGTAGTCATCCTTTCAGATCTCGTATTCGGTGGTTCTTAGGTGTCAGAAAGTTTAAAGACTCCCCACAGACGGCGCCAAATTGGGTAGTCGAAACTCGCACAACTAAATTTGGTAAGGAAAATTTAGGGATTCGAAAAACTTCTATGAAAAGAAACACAAGAACAGAGATCTAAAGATGGTGTTTTTATTTAAGATGTTTAGAAAGCTATTTCAGAGAAAATAACAAGTGTTTTGCTCGGTAAAATTGCGGATCCCTTTTTCAAAGGGGTACATGTCTATTTATACACAAATAAGTCGGCTAGGCCTCTTTCTAAACGATAAAGGAAAACTTCCTTATTCTTCGGGATTTCCTTCTCGCAAGTCGGTTATGACATCTTGGGCTCTACAGCTGGGCTCGGCCTCCAAATTCTATCGAGCTTGGCCCACCAATGTTTCTTCATTGCGAATTTGGCCTTTCTCAAACTACTCTTCGTAATCTTGGGCTCGGCCCATGATTACTCAGACATTTGCTTCATCGTCGGGCTTGCCGGCTTGTCATACTTGCTGAGATTGCCATTGTATCGCCGAGCTCGCCTGCTTGCCAAGCTTGCCGGTTCGCCGTGTTGACAAGCTTGCCATTTTACCATGTTGACGAGCTCGCCGGCTCGTCATGTTGCCAAGCTTGGCGGCTCGTCATGTTGTCGAGCTTGTCGGCTCGTCATGCCTACCGAGCTTTCTGGTTTGTCATGCTTGCCGAGCTTGCCGGCTCTCATGTTCCCGAGCTCGCCTGCTTACCGAGCTTGTTAATGTGTTGCCGAGCTCACCAGCTTGCCACTGTCTTTTGGTTTGTTGCCAACATGTTGGCTCGTCGCCGTTTGTTGGTTTGCCAACATCTTAGCTCGTCACTATTTGGTAGTTCGCCAACATGTTGGCTCATCACCAAGATGTTTGGCTCGTAGACGCTTCCCTGATGCCGAACCGGAGGAGTTGGCTCATCACCGTTTGTTGGTTCGCCAACATGTTGGCTCATTACCGTTTGTTGGTTCGCCAACATGTTTGACTCGTAGACGCTTCCCTGATGCCCAGCTAGAGGAGTTGGCTCGTCACCGTCTATTTTGGCTCGTCGCCAATATATTTGGCTCGTCGCCAATATATTTGGCTCGTCGCCAATATATTTGGCTCGTTGCCAAGATGTTTGTTGGTTCGCCAACATCTTGGCTCGTCACCGTTTGTAGGTTCGCCAACATGTTGGCTAGTCACCTTTCCCCTGATGCCGAGTCAGAGGAGTTTGGTTCGTCACATCGGCCTTTGGGCTCATAGGTGCTCCTCCCTGATGCCGAGCCAGAGGCGTTTGGTTCGTTTTAGATTTGCCGTATCTCTGCCGTCTCAGCTCGTCGTCGTCTTCCCCGTTATGGCTTTTTTGGCTAGGCATAATATCCACACTTAGTATTTCCAGCAGTCGATCTTGAAGGGGTGAAAACCAACCCCAACATTGGACACCGAGCTACCCGTTCAGCTCCTGACCTCTTCATTCCTGGCCAATGATAGTATCGCGGAATGTCTCGATACATCTTTGTACTTCCCAGATGGATGCTAAGTATCGAATGATGCACCGACTTCAAGATTTCTTCCCGTAAACCTTGTCCTTGGGGTACGGTTATTCTACTTTGCAGAAGTAGTGTCCCATTTGGTGCCATATGATATCCACTTGCATTCCGGCTTGCATGTTCTTTTAATTCCTCCATAATCTGATGTAGGCTTGGATCCTCCTTCCGTGCTTCTCGAATTCGCTGAAGTAGACTTGCCTGTTGTATCGCCTGAAGTCCTAGTGGCTCACTTGATTCACCTTCTGAGGCTGTTAACCGAACCTCTTTTAATTCCTTAGTTAATGTCTCCAAATCTTTTCCTATGCTCACATCTGCTTTCCTTCCACTTAACGTGTCTGCTACTACATTGGCCTTCCCTGGATGGTACATGATTTTCAAATCATAATCTGCCACAAACTCCATCCATCTTCTCTGTTGTAAGTTGAGTTTTGGTTGCGTGAACAGATACTTGAGGCTTTTGTGATCAGTGAGCACTTGAATTAACTCCCTATACAGATACGACCACCAAATTCTAAGTGCAAATACCACCGCAGTCATTTCCAAATCATGGATAGGACAATTCTTCTCATGCTTCCTTAACTGTCGAGATGCATAGGCTATGACCTTGTCTTCTTGCATCAGAAGGCATCCTAGACCACTCGTGATGCATCCGTATAGACCACGTATGGTTGATTTGGCTTAGGCAATGCCAGAATCGGTGTCGATGTCAGGACTTCTTTCAACTGGTTCAAAGCCTTGTCTGTTTCCTCACCCCATTCGAATGCCACTCCCTTACCGGTAAGTCTGGTCAATGGCTTTGCAATTGACGAAAACCCTTTCACAAATTTCCTGTAGTACCCAGCCAATCCGAGGAAACTTCTTACTTCCATGACCGAGGTTGGTTGTGGCCACTCCCTGATAACCTGAACTTTTTTCGGGTCAGCAGAAACTCTGTGTTCAGATACTCGATGCCCCAAGAACCCAATCTCCCTTTTCCAAAAGCTGCACTTACTGAATTTTGCAAATAACTTTGCTCTCTTAGCCGTTCCAACAACATCTTTATATGTACTTCATGTTCTTCCGCTGTTCGGGAGTAAACCAAGATATCATCGATGAATATAATCACAAACTTATCTAGATAATCCCGAAACACTTCATTAATGAATCTCATCAAAGTTGTTGGTGCATTTGTGAGACCAAATGGCATTACTACAAACTCGTAGTGTCCATATTGGGTCCTAAATACAGTTTTCATTACGTCCTGCTCACGAATAGGAATCTGGCGATATCCCGATGCCAAGTCAATCTTGGAGAACCAATTGGCTCCCTGAAGCTGATCCAACAACTCGTCTAGTCTTGGCAGCGGATACTTTTTCTTTACAAACAACACCAGAGCTTCCCAAGGTGATGAGCTTGGCCGAATAAATCCTTTTTCCATCAGGTCTTCTAACTGCTTTTCCAATTTCGATAGTTCCACTGGAGCCATACGATATAGTGCTTTAGCAATTGGTGCCACACTTGGTTCCAGATTTATCTCAAAAAGATTGCTCCGGGGTGGAGGAAGTCCTTCTAATGGTCGAAAAACATCTTCAAATGCCTTAACCACCTGGATATCTTCAATCTTCAATTCCAACACTGGATCCCCTTTAACACAAGATATGGCTACTAGATAGGCTTCCCCTTCCTCTAATACCTTTTTCACTCTTAATGCCGATATACACTCCACAATTGTACTAGGGTTGATCCCATAGTAAACTATCGAAGGTTGACCATTCCTTTCAAATAAGATTCTTCCATAACCACAATCCAACTTAGCATAGTATCCGATAACCAATCCATACCCAGAATCACCTCAAAATTCTCCAATGATACTTCTAATAAGTTTGCCAAAAAGGTTTCCTCCTGAATGGCTATGGGTACACCAAATACTTGACTTCTAGCTCCAAGGATTCTGTTACCATGTGTTTTTACAGAAACACTTACCTTTCTCATCATAAAGGTTCCCTCGAACTTCGAAGCCACCTCGGGAGTCACAAAACTATGCGATGCCCCCGAGCCAAACAATACATGTATGGAATTACCACCAACATGCAACGTTCCTACCACACATAACATTCATCATACCAAAAGCAATACCACACAAGCAAGCAATCACAGTATCACATAATTCACGCAATTATGCAACCCAATCAAGTAGTAAGAACCTGATGTACCTGTAATGGGGCCTTTTATAGGGCCAGTAGGTTTAGGGTTTTTCTCTACTTCTAGATTATACACCCGTCCAATAGCTTGCTTTTTCCAAGGTGGTTCCGATCCTTGATAGTTTGGTGTCGACCCAACCACTGACTTTCCTTTTCTTATCGAATCAGGGTCCTTACTCGGACAAGTTGAGGCAGGTGATGTAGGACGCTGCTGATAACCCTTTATGATTTGTTGAATAGAAATCCCTCTGGATATGTCCAGTCTTTCCACAATCATAACATACTTTTGTCGAATGGTCTAATGTTGTTCCTTGACCTCCTTTATTACCTCTACCTTTTCCTCGATCAATTTTTTTACCCCGCACCTTGAATTTTTCATGCCCTGATGATTGAGAACTTTGCTGGATCTCATGGGTTTATGCTTCCATTTTTATAGGATATGTTGCTAGGGACATGTCCTCATGTTCCTCTTTGATCCCTTCCTCTACGTTAACAACATGTTCCATCAGTTGAGACAAACTATGATACTCCACAACTTGCAGCCTATTCTTTATCTCTGGCCTAAGTCCTTTCAAAAATCTTTGAATTATGGCATGTTCATCCCCTTGTCCATAGCGCACATATCGATGAAGTCTTGTAAATTCTGCTTCAAACTCTCTGACACTCCTTGTACCTTGCTTCAATTCCAGGAATTGCATTTCAAGTTGATCCTTGGCCTCCGATGGAAAGTACTTCTTTTCAAACTCGTATCAAAAGTCAAACCAAGTTGGGGTTGTATTACCATACTTAGATTCCAGACTTATCCACCAGCTGCTTGCATCTTTCTCTAGATAATGTACCGCCACATCTTTCTTGTAATCTTTCGGACATGGGGTGACAGCAAAGTTCTTTTCCAAATTGTGTAGCCATGCATCTGCTATGAAATGATCTGTTTCACCGAAGAAGGGCTTCATTACCATATTTTTCACTGTCATTACTATCTACAAGTAATCTAGCCATGACTCAGATGCACTTTTATGGTTCTTTGTCGCCTGTTGTTGCTTCATTTGATCTAACATATCATAAATGAGTTTCCGGGTTAGATCATTCATTCCTTTAGACCTTCCTTCACGTGTAGAGGTCTCTTGTCGCTGGCTAACCCGCACTAACTCAGCTTGATCAGGGTTTTCCTGCTGGGGCATCTCAGAGTTTTCATGTATCGGAGCCGCATCGATACAGGCTTCACCAAGTTGGGCTGGTGATTCCCCTGTATGCTCCATATGATCCTGCTGAGGATTATCCTCTTAGGTAAATCTGTATTTCCCACAAAATGTTCAGAGTTTGCTTCCACGTTGGACATTTTCATCAAACAGAAGAGGTATGTCCTAACCCATCCCATTTTAATTTATAGCACGAGACTACAAACTTATCCTATTTTCCCCTTTCGACTCAATAGTTACTCGATAAAATCGATTAAAATCAAGTTTCAAATGAGCACAAACAAAACTATGCTCTGGTACCACATAAACTAGGTTGTAACACCCCCCGATTAGCGACAATTACCGACCAACCGAAGATATCACAGCCCAGCATCCGCAAACGGTCGGTCCTAAGAACAAATCTAAAGACTCGAGACCAACTATTCTTGGATACTTTTCCCATTTTACAAGATCCAAGTCTTACCAACCCGGATCAAGTTAGATGATTGGTCCACCCGGACTAGACTAGTACCATATGAAATCCAAGTAATAACAAAATACTTCCATTTAGATTAATACTTAAGTTTTAAATACATTCCTGATGTGATCATGGGAAAGGAAGGACTTGAAGCTGAACATGAACCTGAGCTTGAACCACTGGAAAGGCTTGAACCTCATGAAGCTCTCACCTTACCAACCGTACCATTAACTCGTGCTAAGGCCAAAAGACTCAAGGAAGCAATCCGTGGCTTACTCACTAAGGAACAAATGCAACATACTCACTTGAGCTGGAATGAAGAAGTGTCCAACATCACTCTAAATCTGCTACAAGCTCAAGACAACTAACAAATGGGTATGTGAGCTATTTGTACTCTTTTTCCCTTGTCCAAGTTATGTTCCAATTGGTTTTCTTGGCAAGGTTTTTAATGAGGCAAGTAGTTCACATCATCATTGGCCCATTTGTTGCTGAAAACACAAAAGAGCCATTCCTTCTTCCCTCAAACGAATTCCAATAGAAGAAGTTCAAAAGTTTAGTCTTTACTCAAGAGTGTTTTAGTTATTTTCTGTTTTCAAGGACCATAATTTTTTTTGGCTCCTCCTCTGTCTTTAAATACGTGGAACCCCCTTCTGTTTTAAAAAAAAGAACTTTTTGAATAAAAAAAAAATTTCTTTTCTTTTAGAGATTGATTCTCTTCTTAGATTGCTCGTGTGTAATATCCAACAATCGGATTTGGTTTGTCTTGGTGTGTCATATCCAAGGAACCATCTTAGGTAAATGAGTAGCCATTCTGCAACTACTGCGTGATCCTTCAACCCACGTGCCTTGATCTGCAGAAGCTTAGTCTTTCTCAGAAGCAAGGATTATCCAATTCCAAACTAGAAGTGTCAATCCTTGGGAAGAATCATATCATCTGGTATCAGAGCCCACTGCTATTTTGTTCTCTATCCTTTCATCTTCTGACCTTTCATATTCCATTTGTTTCTGAAAAAAAAAAATAATAATAATAAAAATTTCCTGCAACCTGCTCAGTTTGCATCCATCCTGTTACACTGATTCGTTTACACCATTTCACTCGGTCTGTTTCACTCACACCCATTCATTTGCACACTTTCATTAAAATTGCACCCCTTCAACTTCTGCAATAATTTTCTGTTAGATCTGATTTAGTTTTCAAGATCAGGTGCCTTTAATCGTGTGTTAAGTGTGTTTCAGTATCATAATGTCAGACGAAAACAATAATCCAGTAGATCCGAAGTTGTTAATGGAGGCTTTAGTGGCTGAAATGAAAAAGGCTCTGCAAATTGAAATGGAGGTTGTTCATCAACGTTTAGATGAAGCACAAGACAGAAGGACCCAGGAGGGAAGTTCTAGAAGAGAAAGAAACCCCCTGCGACAACCTAGAGATGAAGAGGCAGAAAACCATTACAGTCGTGGCAGTCAAAACACCAGAAGGAGCCAAAAGAGGCCTAGATGAACAGGAGCAAAAAGCATTCAAGTGTCTTCATAAAGACTAGTGGAATTAAGAAAGCCTTATTCTCTCAACAACCTGTTCTTATGTTTATTTATAAGGAAGCTCTTATGAGCTTAACTGACCTTGCACCGGTATTACCGAGTGAAGTGACTTCTATTTTGCAGAATTTTGAGGATGTGTTTCCAGAAGAAAATCCAAAGGGGTTACCTCCTATCCGAGGCATTGAACATCAAATTGACTTCGTACCTGGAGCCTCACTTCCAAATGGGCCAGCCTATCGTACCAATCCCGTTGAGACCAAAGAACTTCAGAAACAAGTTAATGAGCTCATGGAGAAGGGATACATCAGAGAGAGCATGGGCCCTTGTGCTGTGCCAGTTTTACTTGTGCCAAAGAAAGATGGCAGTTGGCGAATGTGTGTTAATTGTAGAGCAATCAACAACATCACGGTAAATTATCGCCGTCCAATTCCTAGACTAGATGACATGTTAGATGAACTACATGGCTCTAGGATATTTTCTAAAATAGATCTTAAAAGTGGCTATCACCAAATACGTATGAAAGAAGGAGATGAATGGAAAACTACTTTTAAGACTAAACAGGGACTATATGAATGGTTAGTCATGCCATTTGGGCTAACAAACGCACATATTACTTTCATGACGTTGATGAATCATGTTCTTAGAGCTTTCATAGGAATTTTTGTTGTGGTATATTTTGATGACATCTTAGTTTATAGCAAAAATTTGGAAGAACATGTCATGCATCTGAATTCAATTTTAGAAGTTCTTAGAAAGGAAAAACTTTATGCCAATTTAAAGAAATGCACTTTTTGTACTGATAACCTTGTGTTCCTAGGTTTTGTTGTAAGTGCAGATGGCATCAAAGTGGATGAGAAAAAAGTCAAGGCTATGAAAGACTGGCCAAGTCCAAAATCAGTAGGAGAAGTCAGAAGCTTCCATAGCCTTGCTGGATTATATAGGTGCTTTGTTAAAGACTTTAGCACCTTAGCTGCTCCACTCACTAAAGTGATCAAAAAGGATGTTGGTGTCAAATGGGAACAAGCTCAAGAAGAAGCATTTCAATCCTTAAAAGAGAAGCTCACTCATGCTCCTGTTTTAGCTTTACCTGATTTTTTTTAAACTTTTGAGATTGAATACGATGCCTCTGGTATAGGTATTGGTGTTGTTTTGATGCAGGATAAGAAGCCCATTGCTTATTTCAGTGAAAAGCTTGGAGGAGCCACCTTGAATTACCCCACATATGACAAGGAGTTGTATGCTTTAGTGAGAGCTTTACAAACGTGGCAGCATTATTTGTGGCCTAAGGAGTTTGTCATACACACAGACCATGAATCTCTCAAGCACTTAAAAGGTCAGTAGAAACTTAACAAAAGACATGCGAGGTGGGTTGAATTTATTGAAACATTTCCATATGTCATCAAGTACAAACAAGGTAAGGATAATGTGGTTGCTGATGCATTATCCCGAAGGTAGGTCTTACTTTCTACTCTTGATGCTAAGGATTTAGGTTTTGAACAAATTAAAGAACTATATAAAACTGATACTGAGTTTGAAAGTTTGCTTCTGGTCATTACTATAGACATGCATGATTTTTATTCTATGAACATCGCTTGTGTGTGCCTAACTATTCTGTTAGAGATTTGCTAGTTAGGGAAGCCCATGGAGGAGGTCTAATGGGGCATTTCAGAATTGCCAAGACACTTAAGGTAATGTAAGATCACTTTTATTGGCCACACATGAAAAGAGATGTTGAAAAAATCTGTGAAAGATGTGTCACTTGCAAATAGGCTAAGTCTAAGGTTCAACCTCACGGTTTGTACACTCCTTTACCCATTCCTACTCATCCTTGGACTGACATATCTATGGACTTTGTAGTAGGATTGCCTAGAACTAGGACATGAAAGGATTCTATCTTTGAGGTTGTAGATAGATTCTCTAAAATGGCACATTTCATAGTATGTCACAAGACCGATGATGCATTGCATATAGCTAATATGTTCTTTAAAGAGATAGTCCGTTTGCATGGAATGCCTAGGACTATTGTTTTTGATAAAGATACTAAATTCCTAAGTCATTTTTGGAAAACGCTTTGGTCTAAACTAGGAACTAAAACTGTTGTTCTCAACCACTTGTCACCCTCAAAGCGATGGCCAAACAGAAGTGGTTAATAGAACCTTATCAACATTACTGCGTGCATTGATCAAAAAGAATCTTAGGACTTGGAAAGAATGTTTACCACATGTTGAGTTTGCATATAATCATTCATTGCATTCTACTTCTAAGTACTCGCCATTTCAGATTGTCTATGGTTTTTAACCCCTTATCTCCTATGGATCTAATCCCTCTTCCTTTGAGTGAAAGAAGTAGTATAGATGGGAAAAAGAAAGCAGAAATTGCTAAACAGATCCATGAGAATGCAACGAAGAACATTGAGGAGAAAACCCAACAATTTGCAAGAAATGCCAACAAGGGCAGAAACAATATGATCTTTGAAATTGGAGATCCCATGTGGGTTCACTTGAGGAAAGAAATGTTCCCAGCAGAAAGGAAATCAAAGTTGATGCCAAGGACTGATGGTCCTTTCAAGATAATCAAAAAGATCAATGACAACGCCTACCAGATTGATTTCCAAGGTAAGTATACTGTTAGTTCAAGTTTCAATGTTTCTGATCTAGTCCCTTTTATTGTAGACGAACCAGATTTGAGGACAAATCCTTTTCAAGAGGAGGGGGATGATGAGATCATGGGAAAGGAAGGACTTGAAGCTGAACATGAACATGAGCTTGAACCAGTGGAAAAGCTTGAACCTGAGGAAGCTCTCACCTTACCAACCGGACCTTTGACTCGTGCTAAGGCCAAAAGACTCAAGGAAGCAATATGTGGCATACTCGCTAAGGAACAAATGCAACATACTTACTTGAGCTGGAATGAAGATGTGTCCAACATCATTCTAAATCTACTACAAGCTCAAGACAACTAATAAATGGGTATGTGAGCTATTTGTAATCTTTTTCCCTTGTCCAAGTTTTGTCCCAATGGGTTTTCTTGGCAAGGTTTTTAACGAGGCAAGTAATTCACATCATCATTGGCCCATTTGTTGTTGAAAACACAAAGGAGCCATTCCTTTTTCCCTCCAATGAAATTCCAACATAAGAAGTTCAAAAGTTTAGTCTTTAGTCAAGAGTATTTTAATTATTTTCTGTTTTCAAGGACCATAATTGTTTTTGGCTCCTCCTATCTCTTTAAAAACGTGGAACCCCCTTCTGTTTTTTTTTAAAAGAAAATTTTCAATAAAAAAAAACTTCTTTTCTTTTAGAGAGTGATTCTCTTCTTAGATTGCTGGTGTGTAATATCCAACAATCGGATTTGGTTTGTCTTGGTGTGTCATATCCAAGGAACCATCTTAGGTAAATCAGTAGCCATTCCACAACTACTGTGTAACCCTTCAACCCACGTGCCTTGATCTGCAGAAGCTTAGTCTTTCTCAGAAGCAAGGATTATCCAATTCCAAACTAGAAGTCTCAATCCTTGGGAAGAATCGTATCAATTCCAAAAGACCATTACGATTCGGCCGAGAGCCATAAGCTCAAAATGATTTTACCGAGATAAAGTCATATTTTACAAAGAGGCAAAAACAAACTACCGCTGGTTATCCTAAGTCCCAACTGTGCTGCCAAGGTCAACCCCTAAGTTCACCTTCAAAATAAATAGAGTCATAAGTAATCTAAGATTACTTAGTGAGTCCGGATCTCAATAACAGGCATAAATAATTCCCATCCCAAAATCAAAAATTCACAATCAGCACACAATAAATCAATTTATCAATCAATATCACACAATTCACAGCAAGAGCTCACACCACGAATTCAACTCTACATGCAATGCAATTCGTTTCAATTTCAATAAGGCTTTGCGGTAAGTCACCTTTCCTGGTACCCCCTCGTGGAATGGAGTCACAAAGACCTCTCCCAAACCCTGGTTCTCGTAAGATACCAATGCACCGTCGTGCATCCACGGCCATTGGGAGCTACCCATGTACCCTCCGTGGTTTGCGCCAGTTATCCCATAGCATTTCACTGCCGTTAAACGCGACTTACCCCCGGGAACGTCTACCACCTCACATTTATTAAGTTATTAATCACATATGAAGCTATGTTATACCAACAATAGTCGTGATTCTATATGAATTATTTCACACAATCACATCATCAATTCCACCATTATGCAAATTAACATGCATTTCCGTTTCACACAAACATCTCACAATTTAGCATGCAAATAAATTTTTTTTTTTTAAATTTACTAAGAACCTCAAACAATATTAATATAACCATAAATCATAATTCATGCATTAGATTCGATAAATCATATCCGTTCATGCAACGATTCCTCCTGCATAATCTTATTAGCACAAACCAAAAATTGTATTACCGGGACTCACTGGTTTGGCTTGGAGGTTTCCTAGGTTGAACCACATGTTCTGCTTAACTTCTCGAATGCCTTGCACCACCTGAGGCTAAATGAAAAGCTAACTTACTTATGGATCAACTAACACTCGGAAAAACCTAACCAAAAACAGGCTTATCGACTAACTTTCCCTGTCCAGACTGATCGCCACTGTCGAAGCAGCACTTGACCCGCAGACTGAAAAACTCGACCCACAGATTGGATAAATTCGACCCACGGTCGCAATTATTGACCCACAGACTGGCTAAGGTTTCCGAAAACAAAAAAATGGCTAAGGGGTGGTGGGTCTATATATAGCAAAATCAGTCGACCAAAATTCAGAATTTGTGGGAAAATGTCGGCCATTAACCCTACCCACCGACCCAGCTATTGACCCGCATGCTTACTAGACTGCCATGTGTTGCCCGGGTGGTTTTGCTGCCGTCACACGTCCCACTACCTGCCTGGATCGAACCAGTATCCGACAACACACCCCGATCATGCATGAAAACTGATTCTCGGTTCTGGACTGATGTGGTTCGATTGATGGGACGCCCGCAGTATGGACTGTCCGACCAAAATACTATCCGCGGTACATCGGCTCAACCCAAAATCAAATTTCTTCGACCCAAACTGAAATTTCCTCGACCAAAATTTAGTCCAAGCTTCCTGAGATTTCCCTAAGTCTTTTTACCTTGATCTTTTAATTTCTCAAAACCTTCCCATCCAAAATCTTCTTACAGCTTACCGGAGTCACTATAGTGATGCTGCCATGTTGACAATATACACCATGTATTATATTTAATAATTGTTGGGGTCAGTATCATGGGCAAAATCAACAGGTCGCGCTGAGGCAAACGACAGCATTCGCCGAGGCAGCTAACAGCACACGCCGAGGCGAGTAAGAGTAACCAAGTAACATCATTTTTATGGAAGTCGGTCAAAAGAAAATAGGAGATTACAAATCCGAGGAGAAAAAGGAAAGCTTCTGGTATCCTCGTTGAGACGGTTTAATTGGAAGTCTATAAAAAAAAAAAAGGCATTCAAAAGTAAATAAAAAAAACCCCTTGGACAAAGCAATAGGCTTTACATACAAATCTTGTATTCTAAAAGCTTTCGTTATTAGCAATAAAAACCATCTTTGGATCTCATTTCTGCAATCAATACCTAAGAAGTTTATGTTCCCTACACAAATTTCGACAAGATATAATTGTGGGGATTCTGCATCCACAATTTGGCGCCGTCTGAGGGGGGGAAATTTCTAACTCTTTAGATTGCCGTAACGAATACCCAAAAAGGTGGCTGATGGAAGTCGCAACACCAACACGGATGACACAACCGACCGTCCTAGGGAAACAACAAATCTTCCAGAAGATGCTATCGCGTCCCAGAAGATGATATCGCCATCCCAGAATCCCTCACCGAGATGAAAAACATGTTGTCTACCCTGCTGAAAAAGGTAGACGAGCAAGAAAAGGCAAACAATTTATTAAACGAGAAAGTCCAAGCACTGACTTCCAGACAACCAAACCTCGGTGCCGAAAGCTTAGTACCGGGATAAGACCAACTAGAAGATTCCGTAGGCAGCTGTTCGATGCAACCCCGACGCCTCTTAATCCTGTCACCTCCCAAAATGTAGTAAGCAACGCGCCGAGGACACTAGGAGATCTACCACCTCTGCCTCGGCCTGATGAGTATATTCCGATAACCATTAGGTCAACTGTCACTAATGAACTGCCCGAGCTGATCAGGGCCCCCAGAACATTTAACAGGCATGTCCAGTTCGCTAGCAACGACGATAACGACGAACTAAATGGCTCGATTGGAGTTGAAGAAAACCGAGCCGTCGAATGACCAACCAACGTAGACTTCGCCTCGGCATCCTTAAGAGAGAACTCGAACTAACTTGACCTAACGGATGAAGAAGACACTTACTGGGCACAGCAAGCACACTTCGAGGACGGATTACGAAGATCAACCCACAATCCGAATAGAGAACTAAGTGAGATTCGCGAGGCGATGGTACGAGCCACCGCCGAGGTAAAAGCGTTTAAGTCGCAAGTACACAAGGTGATTAGCTCGGCACCCGAAATAGGCCGTGTATTAGAAGAAACTCAGAAGCCACCGTTCAGAGCTCAGATAACTAGAACAAGAATTTCCAACCCGTAAAAAGATCGAGTCCCATTCTATGAAGGAACTACCGACCCAAAAGCTCATATAATGGCATTCCGCATCGCAATGGGGCAAGCAAATCTTAGCAAAAATGAGAAAGATGCCGGTTTCTTCCTCTTGTTTGTGGAACATCTCAAAAGAGCAGCCCTGGAATGGTTCTCTCGCCTAGCCCATAATTCAATCGACAGCTTCGACCAACTGTCTGCTGCCTTTCTCAAACATTATTCAATATTCATGGATCGTGGCACTTCTGGTGCCGACCTGTGGACGCTTTCTCAGGGTTCGACCGAGTCATTGCAAAGTTTTTTGGAGCGCTTCAAAAAGATAATCTCTAAGGTCGACAGCGTAAGCGACAAAGCCGCCCTAACAGCCCTAAGGAAATCACTATGGTACGAGTCATGTTTCAGAGAGGAAATCGCTTTGAACCAACCGCTGACAATCCAGGATGCAGTACACAGAGCCTCGGATTTTATAGTCAATGAGGAAGAAATGAAAGTTCTGTCACAAAGCTATGGATCCGCGAAAATGACAGGCCGAGGCAACTTTCCAAACACAGTCGCGGCACCATTAAATCTTCAGAAAAACTCGCAGAACGGTGGTTTCATCCATCACGAAGGATCCGGTTTTGGAGGTGCTCACAACTACCAGGTAGGAACGGTCGCGGTAAATTACATTGGAACAGTTGGAAAAGAAGTACTAACACATACGATGAAAAGGCGTATTACGAGTATCATCATCAGTACAGACACCTAATCGCAAACTATCATAGCCGCGGTTTATTGCTTGCGGCAAAGCTCGCCGAAGGGAAATTAGGTGATGAGGCCAGCCTAAAGGATTTCGAACGGAAAGATAGGGTACAACCTTACCATGAAGATCGAGTTGACGAGCCAGCAAAACGAGCGAGACAAAGTGACGAAGCAAATCTACAAGGACCCTGAAGGAGAATCAACATGATGATGGGAGGATCCCAATTCTGCATGGACACCGTCTCCGCGATTAAAGCTTTTCAACGATGAGCAGTTACTAGCATCACATGGACCGAGCCAACCAATGTTTCAAACGACGTAATCTCCTTCGAGAAGAAAGAAGCAGCCGGCATTGAACAACCACACAACGATCCGTTAGTCGTCGAGCTTGTAGTTGTGTGCTATGATGTTGCCAGAGTGCTGGTAGATACGGGAAGCTATGTGGACGTTATTTTCGCGAAACTTTGTGACGTATGGAAATCAGTCTCTCCGAGGTAACAGCAACTCCAAAGCCGCTGACAGAATTCTTAGGAGAAACAACAATGACCCTCGGGACAATCAAGTTGCCTGTAAGCACTGGTAGAGTAATAAAAATAGTGGATTTTTCAGTAGCCGACCACCCCGCGATATACAACGTCATCATGGGAACTCCCTGGATAAATTCTATGCGGGCGGTCTCATCAACATACCATCTCTGCATAAAAATTTCCGACGCCGAGCGGAATCAAAACCATCCGCGAAAACCAAAGAGAATCCCGAATCTGTTTTCTGGCTAAGCATAAGCTTCGAAACCCGATGACCGAGCCGAGCGTAAAAGCCAAATGAAGAAAAATGAAAAAGAATCGGGAGGAAATGAACGACCTGGCTAAGCTTTTATAGCAATTACAGATCACGGAGGCGCAAGAGGAAGAAACAGAACCAACATGTGACCCCATGGTGTCAGTGTGCATAGACGACAAACATCGGAGCGGGGTGTTGAGATTGGAGCCGAGCTGGAGGACGATCTTAAAGAAGAACTAATCTCTTTCTTAAGGACGAACGTGCACACATTCGCTTGGGCAGCCAAAGATATGCATGGCATTAGCATCGACGTAACGTCCTATGAACTAAATGTGGATCCAACTTTCAAACCTGTGAAGCAGAAAAGGAGAAAACTAGGACCCGAAAGAGAGAAGGCGGTAAATGAAGAAGTAGAGCGATTGCTGAAAGTTGGGTCGATCACCGAGGTGAAGTATCCGGACTGGCTTGCGAATCCTGTAGTGGTTAAAAAGAAGAACGGGAAGTGGAGAATATGCGTCGGCTTCACCGACCTGAACAAAGCATGTCCGAAGGATTGTTTCCCTTTACCACACATAGACCGTTTGGTCGAGGCAACGACTGGAAACAAATTATTATCGTTCATGGATGGCTGCTCAGGATACAACCAGATCTTGATGAATCCCGAGTACAGGGAGAAGACGGCGTTCATAACAGATCGCGGAACATACTACTACAAAGTGTTGCCATTTGGCCTCAAGAACGCTGGAGCGACTTACCAACGATTGGTAAACAAGATGTTCTAGCGACAGTTCGGAATAACAATAGAGGTATACATCGATGACATGTTGGTAAAATCTCTCGAGGAGAAGGATCACGTTGCCCACCTAAGGGAATGCTTTGTACAGCTAAATGCACACAACATGAAGCTCAATCCAACGAAGTGCCGGTTCGCGGTGAAATCTGGTGAATTCTTTGGATACTTAGTCACCCATTGAGGCATAGAAGGTAATCCGAAGCTAATCGACGCTCTTATACAGATGACTTTGCCAAGGACAAAGCGAGAAGTTCAACGACTGACAAGACGCGTAGCGGCGCTGAACCATTTTATTTCTCGATCCATAGACAAATGTCTACCATTTTATGACACCCTGAGAGGAAAAAAAAAAGTTCGACTGGACGGACAGATGTGAAGAAGCTTTCAAACAACTAAAAAATTACATGGCCAGACCTCCGGTTCTCGCCAAAGCCGTGGAAGGAGAACCCTTGTTTTTATACAACGCAGTCTCCTCCACTGCAGTCAGCTGAGTGCTTGTCAGGGACGACCGAGGCGAGCAAAAACTAATCTTCTATGTCAGCCAAACTTTGACAGATGTTGAAACCCGATATCCGCAGATCGAAAAGTTAGCCCTCGTTGTCATCATGTCTGCTCGGAAACTAAGGCCGTACTTTCAATCGCGTTCAATCGTGGTGTTAACGATCTTCCCCCTTCGAACTATCTTACATAGCCCGAGCCAATCTAGAAGGATCGCAAAATGGGCAATTGAGCTAAGCGAGTACGATATTGAGTACCGGAACAGAGGTTGGGTGAAGTCCTAAGTTCTGGCATATTTTTTAGTTGAACTACCTTCCGAAGAGGGAGACGGCGTGACATCAGATTCTATCTGGATGCTCCATGTTGATGGCTCATCCTCAAGACAAGGATCTGGGGTAGGTATTCGCTTAACATCCCCAACTGGTGAAATTTTGGAACATTCATTTCGCTTAGGTTTCCGCGTATTCAACAATGAAGCCGAATATGAAGCTCTAATCGCCGGCCTGAGACTCACCCACGGGATCAAAATTCAGAGTATCCATGCGTATTGCGATTCCCAACTAGTCGCGAATCATTTCAATGGGGAGTAAATTGCAAGGGACGAACGTATGGAGGCTTATCTAAAACTAGTGCAAGATCTGGTAACGAAATTCAAATAGTTTAAAATAACGAGAATACCACGCGGCGAAAACACTTCGGCAGACGCATTGGCAGCCCTGGCATCAACATCCGACCCGGATCTACAGAGAATCATTCCAGTCGAATTCATCGAGCACCCAAGTATCGATCTCTCCAATAAAGTCTACTCCGCACTACGCAAGGTAATGACCAAGTAGAAGCGGCAAACAAAACAATCCTTGAGGGTTTAAAGAAATGACTCAGCGAGAAAAAGGGCCACTGGGCCGACGAGCTGGAAGGAGTTCTTTTGTCTCATCGAACATCTCCTCGACGAGCTACCGTAGAAATACCATTCGCGCTAGTCTACGGATCTGAATGCGTGATCCCGCCATAAGTTGAATTTCCTGGGATTTGACGTCGTCTCCGTCCGGGACAAGAGAGACTTAATCATTTAATGTTACTTGACGAGTTGGATTTGGTGAATAAGCAACGCGACCAAGCACTCATCCGTATTCAGATGTTCGCAGTCGAAAGTTCAGCCAAGGCGACTTCGTCCTACGAAAAGTTTTTCAGAGCACTGCTCAACGAAACGCGGGCAAACTAGGAGTGAACTGGGAAGGGCCTTGCAAAGTTACTAAAGTGGTTAGCCCAGGAGTATATGAGCTCGCTAACATGGACAACGTTCCAGTACCAAGATCTTGGAACGCAAAGCATTTGAAAAAGTATCATCGCTAAAACTGCAATTTATGAACTACGAGGCAGCTTGATCCCTGAAAAAGGGTACGTAGGCAATCCATCTCTCGATGGGTTCAGCTGCCCTCCTAAAAAATGAGGAGGGAGTGGGTCCATATACACTTCCATCTACTACATTCGGTGCACTACTCATCACCTCGCAAAAACGGCTACTAATTTCATAATTTCGGTATAATTATCAACTCAAAATACCTCGGCAAAACGCCTTGCAGAAAATAACTAAGTATTTATTTTCTACCTTCTCGTCTGTTGCTGGCCACAACAACGAACCTTTTTCATGCTTTAAACAATAAACTCTACAACGCGCTATAACTTGTCTACTACCGGAACGTCCATATATGAAAAAATATGTACGTAAACCAAGGAAAACATTCCAAAAACCCAGTCATCATAATCACTGGTCAAACAAATACCGATGGACTCAGAACATAACAAAAAGCGAGCTAATAAAAATAAAATAAAAAAGATAAACTAATACAAAGGATAAAGCCGTTTAAAGAGGGTACAAAGAGAGATTCGGATCTATGGTCTCCTCGGCGGTACGGTCAACAACAAAGATATCCCCATTCGACCCAAAGGTATCCTCTACACCAACGGCGGCCGCAACAGTCTCCAACGGTACGCCAGAAAGTGTCGTACTAACCGAGTCAGACGAGATCGGAGACATTATCAGTTCATCCTTGATCTCCTTCTCAAGCTTCTCAAACTCGTCGTCGGCTCCAGCTAGATCAGCTCTCCATTCGGTTAACTTAGCCACCTCGTCGTCCAGAGTCGGTGCGTCATCTTTCTTGAGAATGTCGATAAACTGGAGATTTCTGTCCACTTGTGGAAGGTCCAATTCTTTCTCATTGGTTGCCGACAGGTCCTCGATCTTCTTGAAGATCTTGTCAAGCTTCCCTTGGAACTTCTCCACCATCTCCCGCATTGCGGGCTTGCGAGCCTTTTTCACATTTGCTTCGTGCAAAGCATGCATTGCAGCCAGTTGCCTCTTCAGCAACACTATCTCGACATATTTTCTTGCCTTGGTTAACCTCCTACCTAACGCACAAATCGCCGACTCGAGCCAACTCACCTTTAAGAAATGCCTTTTCTTTCTCAAGGGCGTTAATCTGCTCCGAGGAGGATGCGAGCTCGGCAACATGTGTGTTGGCAAGATCGTCGAAATTGGCCTTCAACTGCAAAGCATCCTCCTTTGCCTTGGTGATACGACGTTTGTCTTTCCTCGCCTTTTATCATATTTGGCGACTATCTTGTTAATCAACGCCATAAACTATGAAATCAGAGAGTCAATATCAAAATTCTACTTAACAGATCTTTAAGACAATGCCCATAAATAATTACTTTGATACCGCACAAAGACATGTCGGCATACAAAGCACTCTCGGCGAGAGTATCGATAGGAGGGAGGCGATCACTAGGAGATTTGATCGAAGAAACAAGGGAAGCCAAAGCAACAGCATCATTGTAAACAGGCTCACTCCCATCCTGTTTGAACAAAACCATCGCAGGGTTAGAAGGGTCTGCTCGTCATTAGCAATGCCTTTCCCTTTGTTGGATCATGAAGCGGGACGTTTCCGAGACGACAGCTTGGTTTCCCTAGGTTGGCTGGGAGCAGTAGTGGAGTTGGCACCATCTTGTACTAACGCCGGACCACTCTAAGATGCCTTGACATTGGCAGCATTCTGAGCTGCCTCGTTATCAACGTCAGTAACTTGATCCTCATTGGGGATCAGACTGCCGGTAGCCAGCTGGACATGTCCAGAAGTTACCTCGGCGTCCTCTTGTTGTTTGACTCCCTCGGCATTCTGGTCCCAAACCATTTCGAGCTCTTTTTTCTTCTGAGCCTGCTTATCACGAATTGTAATCCGCTTGCCCATAATTTCAATGATGTGCAGACGAAGCGCCGGATAAGATTCTGAGCTTGCGGATACGTCAACACCAGCAAAGCCAGCCCTTGCTTTCTCTACACGTGCCAAGGAAATATATTTTTCCCAATGAGTCTTTCCACCAGCGAGAGTGTCTCTGATAATATAAGTGTCCTCGGGAAAAGTAGGGAGCAAGTGATTAACTACAAAAACAGAGAAAATATATATAGTGAATTAAAAACTTGTAAAGACGAAATAAATCTCGATAATGGATAACCCGTGCTTTTTCAGGAATCGCACTATCAAGCTCGGGATAGGAAACCACAGAAGGCTTTCGTAGAAGAAGCTCTCGAACAACAGAAATGGTTGGGCAGAGGGTTGTCCGGACGACCATACGAGGGAGGCACAATCATGTCAACCTCCTCTGACATGCCGAAGTGTTGCCTAAGCAGCGTCAAGGACTCCTCGGTCGACAGAGTTAACCCAGGAGGATCAGCTTTCTTCTTTTTAGCTCTCCTTTTGCGAGGTGCGTTCTTGGAAGGACCGGCTTCATAACTGGCAAAGAGCCTCTCTAAATGTGTCACCTCGGCTTCATGAAGAATGGGTTCGATTTCCTCTTTTATGTTAAAAGGCAACGCTATTTCTGCCTTGGGTTCATCGACGAGATGAGGGACTACGATGGCAAGCTTGTTTTCACCAACCAAATTCGCCTCGGTTATCATCCTCTCTTCGATGGCCAAATTGACTTCGCCACTTGTCCCTTCACCTAATTTCTCGACGGAACTCGCCTCGTCGTAAACTGATGTCTCACTTGCCTCGAAGGATTTGGTCATTCTTCTACCAAGTTTCCAAGGAGAATCAGCCGAGGCAAAAGAATCTCGCAATTCATCTGATGAATACATGATAGGTTTAAAGAAACTCCAGAAAATCTTGGATAACAGGATCGATGAAGATAGATCGGCGAATTCAAAGGAACCACCGCAGGATGACGAAGATGAGTCAGAAAATGCAAAGTGACGGCAGCGAGCCGACAGAGAATTCAAATAAATAAGACAGAGAGAAGTTAGAAGAGAGAGCTCTACCTTTGGAAAATTTGAGGATGCGAAGAAATGGAAATGAGAAAGTGCTTCGCAATTTATAGAAAATCTAGGGTGGGCGCGTAGGTGCACGCACCTTGGAAACCAGCGAAGCCGTTTCGAATTTCTGAGAGGAATGATTACCTGACAACATGAGTACCCAATTCCTGAGAAAAACTCAATCATTATGTTTGGAGCCGGGGAGGTTAAAGCAGTCTGAACTCCAGCTTGACGCAAACTTCTGTCCTAAATTCCAACGTAGTACCAACATCAGCTTGGCAAGCGTGTTTTGTGTCCAGCATGTTGATTTCTTTTGGCTCGGCAACTTAACCTTGTCAATCACTTTGATCTTGACAAGCTGGGAGACTAACTGTTGGGGTCAGTTCCCATCATGGGCAAAATCAACAGGTCACGCCGAGGCAAATGACAGCATTCGCTGAGGCAGCTAACAGCACGCGCCGAGGCAAACAGCTTCATTCGCCAAGGCAGCTAACAAGCACGCGCCGAGGCGAGCATGAACAAATGCCAAGCAACTAGGCACGTGCCGCGACAGACTTTGTCCTAACAGGCCGAAACAACTACCACTCTATGGGCCTAAGTGAAATCAATATGGGCCGAAGCGAGTAAGAGTAACCAAGTAACATCGTTTTTATGGAAATCGGTCAAAAGGAAAAAGGAGATTACAAATCCGAGGAGAAAAGGAAAGTTTCTGGTATCCTCGTTGAGACGGTTTAATTGGAAGTCTATATAAGAAGAAGAAGGCATTCAAAAGTAAAAAAAAAAAAAAAAAAAAACCCTTGGACATAGCAATAGGCTTTACACACAAATCTTATATTCTAAAAGTTTTTGTTATCAGCAATAAAAATCATCTTTGGATCTCTTTTCTGCAATCAATACCTAAGAAGTTTCTGTTCTCTAAACAAATCTCGACAATATATAATTGTGGGGATTTCGCATCCACCCTACACACCGACCCAGCTATCGACCCGCATGCTTACCGGACTGCCATGTGTTGCCCGGGTGGTTCTGCTGCCGCCACACATCCCACTACCCGCCTGGATCGAACCAGTATCCGACAACACACCCCGATCATGCATGAAAACTGATTCTCGGTTCTGGACTTATGTGGTTCCATCGATGGGTCGTCCGCAGTACGGACTGTCCGACCAAAATATTATCCGCGGTACATCGGCTCGACCCAAAATCAAATTTCTTCGACCCAAACTGAAATTTTCTCGACCAAAACTCTAGTCCAAGCTTCCTGAGACTTCCCTAAGTATTTTTACCTTGATCTTTTAATTTCTCAAAACCTACCTATCCAAAATCTTCTTACCGCTTACCGGGGTCACTATAGTGATGCTGCCATGTTGACAATATACACAATGTATTATATTTAATAATAACCAGCAAAAACCACATAACATATCAACAAAAAATTAAAGAAAATTTAACAAAAGGTAAGAAATTACCTGAGATATACGAAGAGGCGATTGTGAATGTACTTTAGATTCTGTAGAGGAGCTTGTGGTGTTGCTGCAGAATTCTCAAGAGGAGACTGTGAAGTTGCTGCAGATTTCTCAAGAGGATATTTCGGACCTGTTGCATATGTGTTTGTTTCAAACACAACTCTATTGGCAGGCCATGCTACGAAAGACTTCAAACAATCCTCAAGGTTGACTTCCCTAAGTCTTTTTACCTTGATCTTTGAATTTCTCAAAACCTACCCATCCAAAATCTTCTTACCGCTTACCGGGGTCACTATAGTGACGCTGCCATGTTGACAATATACACAATGTATTATATTTAATAATAACCAGCAAAACCACATAACATATCGACAAAAAATTAAAGAAAAATTAACAAAAGGTAAGAAATTACCTGAGATATACGAAGAGGCGATTGTGAATGTACTTTAGATTTCTTTAGAGGAGCTTGTGGTGTTGCTGCAGAATTCTCAAGAGGAGACTGTGAAGTTGCTGCAGATTTCTCAAGAGGATATTTCGGACCTATTGCATATGTGTTTGTTTCAAACACAACTCTATTGGCAGGCCATGCTACGAAAGACTTCAAACAATCCTCAAGGTTTTTCATTTCTGTTGGCCTCCATAGAAATGTATGAGGATCTAGTACCTCATATACAAATACTTTCACTGCATTTGGTCCGAGAGGAAGTCTATTAACCAATGCTTTGGATCTCGAGACTCCCAACGGCCTTCAGCAACAACTTCGTAATTTCTAGTCCAATCCATTAGTTTGCATTTAATCATCGAATAGGTGATTGGGCTCTGTCAAACACATGCACAAAAAAATCCAAACTTAAACGTACATACAGAGAAAGAAATCTGACATGTTCAACCCAAATAATCAAAACTTAGAATTAATAACTAGCATGATTCTGTTCAATCTTAGCCTATACTTAAATACACTCATCAAAGACCAATTAATATGTTAAATCAGGCAGTTCATTAAGCTGGCTTCTATGGTGCTCATGAATAAGAAACTATTACCTTAGGCGCAATGTCTTGTGGTTCGAACCCCTGGTCTAAAACAACACAATTCTTGGCAGGCCATGCAATCATTTCTCCAACAGCTTCCTCAACAATAAACATGTTAGGTGCATGTCTCCAAAGAAATACATCTGGTTTGGTGGCAGTTTCAACCAAGACTTTAACAGAGTTAGGCCTTAAGGGAATGTCGTTCACAAATTCTTCAAGATCAAAAGAAAGACGGCCCTCAGCAACGCTGTCATCGGTACCAGACCAATCAACCAACACACACTTAGATTGTGATCTTTTGTTTACACTCTACAAAAAAAATGATTAGAAAGAAACTCATAATTAAAAATTCGACACTTATATGCAATTTGTTAACTAAAAAGAAGCAATTTCTTAAGGATACGATCTTAATCACTTACTCTTGGAGCTGAGTTTTCACCTACTTCAGGTCCTGCTCGTCTCTATAACATACAAAACAATAGCCAAATTTTATAACTTAATAACTCAGCAACTTATTAATTGACCAGTGTTAAAGTATGGCTAACATGGTTCTGCATTTTGGCAATTGCATCTTCTAAGTCGTGTACCTTTTGCTGCAAATGATTTTGCTTTTCTTTCATTTGAGCCATACACTTGCTCTTGACTTGGAAACAAGCTAATTTGGTCATACTCATCCCTCTACCATTGCCTCAGCCGACCAGGATTATTATGTCCTAAAATTTGTGAAATGAGATCTTCTTTTGGATTTGTTGTTGTTGATGAAAGAGCGCTACTATCAACCTCGGCTGCCTTTCTCTGAAAACCATAAATCTAATTTCAAAACAGAAAATCCACAGTCATAAATCATCACACACAAAAAATCACAACTTACCATCTTGTCAGCTGCATTTGTATTCACTGGCGTACCATCTTTTTGGTACGCGACTTGACCCATACTTTTAGCTTCGTCACCTTAGATGGTTCTGGGCTATCTTTTTCTGTGCAAAAAAATATCATTCAAACTAAGCCATTTAGAAAATTGATTAAAGTAAAAAGTTGTAGACTTACCATTTGTTCTGCCAGTCTAACCATTCTTTTACGGGTACAAGTGTGAGGAATATTTTTCTGACTTCTTTCCTTGTATTGATCACTCACAGCCTAAAGACGAATCACATGTTATATATTTATATGTTAATAATATACAAGCCAAGAAACAAACTTAAATCCAAGTGAATACCTTAAAGGCTGGGCTAGTTTTGAGGTTGACAAATTTACGCCATTCCACTAGAGGAATATTATTTGGTCGTAGCTGCATCCTTTCTTTGTTGTTCTTAGCTTTCAGGATATGCCTGACTATGCGTGATTTGGAGGCCCTCCACAAACATCCCATCTGCTTAAACACAGCAGGCTTTTGATACTCTTCATCAAGTTCAAACATTGCCTGCATTCAGTCCAAAGAAGCATTGCCCTAAGAGTGAAAGTAGTTTTACTAAATACGTCAAAATTTAACTCTCCCTTATTCCACATATGGTTAGATCCTCGATAAAGGGTTCTAAGTAGACATCAATACTATTTCCAGGTTGTTGCGGACCACGAATCAGCAAGGTAAGCATGATGTTTTCCTTCTTTATACATAGGTGAGGAGGCATAATACAATTCACTAACAAAACATGCCAACAACTATACCTAGTATTTTTCATGTTGAATAGATTAAATCCATCCGTGGAAAGTCCAAGCCGCAAGTTCCTTTGTTCACCGGCAAATGACGGGTACTTGTCATTTATTTGATCACATGTCACAGAATCTACAGGGTGACGGCTTTTTCCATCGCTGCTCTTATTACTAAAATACCACCTTAAGTCCTTGGCCATTTCCTCAGACCTGAACATTCTCTTGAGACGTGGGATTATCGGAAAGTACCGTAATACTTTCTGCGGGACACCCTTTTTTAATTCACCAGTGCGCATGTTTATCTTCCATCGTGAAGCCTTGCATTTTGAACAATTGTCGAGCTTCTTGTTCTTCTTTCCGAATAGGCAGCAGTCATTCAGACAAGCATGAATCTTTTGATAACCCATATCAAAATACTTCAGAAATTTCTTCACATCGTACAATGATGTGTGAAGTACATTATCCTCGGGCAACATGGCCAGCAATATCTCAAGCAGATTATTGAAGCTTTTGTCGGACCAGCCATTATGTTTCTTAAGTCTATACAGTGACACAATCGCCGATATCTTACTATGGTTTGCACAACTTGGATATAATGGTGTTTCGGCATCTGCTATCTTTGCAAGGAACTCATCTTCTTTCTTGTCCTCACCCTCAGCAACCTCGCCTAAATCACAATTCCTAACCAACTCTTCATCTAAATATTCAGCAGCTTAATATAACCCAAAAATCTCATCGTTCCACTGAGTTACTTTGCTTCCACTTTCAGCCCCTGAGTTCACTTCTCCATGATGATACCAATTCCTCCGCAGCTTGTAAGCCTCATCCATTCCCCTTGTTACAAAATGATCAACTACATCACTACCCGAATGACGATCTACATTACGACAGTCGATGCATGGGCATATTATCGTGTCAATGTCTCCTAACGCCGCAGCCACATCCCGTACAAAATTCCAAGCACCTCTCTTGTAAGCAGGATCAACTCTTCAATGCAGTTTAATGAAATGAAGAAAGGAAGAAAAACTTTAAAGTCTCTAATACCCCATCGAAACCCTACCTATATATTTAAATTCATTACCTGTAAAAATGCACCATGCACCCATTCCTTGTCAAACATTATATGTTCTAACCCTAATTAAAACCCATTAGTACAACAATTAAAACCATAAGCACAACAAGCTTGACTCAAGCAGTACACAAATCAAACTTCCACAGACCTTATCTCCAACAAATAACATGTATAATTCATCCACAAAATTAACAATCAACGTCAAGAGAGAACTTCTTTGTTCTCAACGTCATTTTTAGGTTTGAAGCTCACAAGATAACTAAGAGGATCTAGAACAAAGAGAAGCAAGAATCATCGTGGTTTGTTGGGAAGTGTTTCAGGGATTTGGTTATAGAGGTAAGTTAAGTCGTTCCCTAGTTTCTATTTCCAAATTAGGGTTTGTATAGGGTTCAAATCTACTTGAAGCCATTGTTAATCTAGGAATTGGATCATATTACTTTCAGTTCTTTGTTTGCAGGTGTAGCTGATTGCAATATTGGGGAATTGAAGATTTGTTTTTGGTTGAAACAATATCAATCTGTTGTAGCTTATAAAGGTTAGTCCCATCTATCCAATTTGTAGTATTATGATTGGTTTAGTACTTTATTGTGGCGTTAAATGAGACAAATATAAGCGAATGAGAATGATAAATTTAGGGTTAAAATCATCAATTAGTCGACAAGGGTACCTTTACTATGTATCGTCTTGCTGCAGCAGAAGGAGAACGACGGAAGGGACGCGAAATGAGGCCGAAGGAAGGATGTCGAGCGAGATTGAGGCTGAAGAAGACCTAGGTCGAAATAGATCTAGGCTCAGAAGAATACTGACGCCGACTGAGGTCGAGATTCTGGCCGGCGACGGACTTCGTGGTGGCGGCAGGATTCGTAGTGGAGATCGATGAATGTGGAGATGACTATGGAGGAGATGAAGAAATTTTTGTTTTTGATTTTTTGTGAAATGAGAAAAATGGCATTTTTGTAGTTTGGTCTAACACTTAGGCGCAAAATAAAAATATTTGGCTAAGTGTTGTCGCTTATTATGATTTTAGGCTCGCAAAGCTAAATTTCGCTTTCCGCTTAGTCATTTTCATGCTTAGTCATTTTCATGCTTAGCATTTCTGAAATGCTATCATATATAAGCCCAGCCCACCAAACCACCTTTAATAGCAGTTCCGAAAACTGAGCTATTATAATGTGCTATCAATAAAACTTTTCTAGTCTTTGCTAATCAGTTTTGCTTGGATCCAATTCTTTTAGGTTGTCTGCGGAAGCCATCAATAATTTTAATAGCCAGAGGATTATCATAAGAAGAAATAGTTCAAAATTGTACGTTTTTTAAGTTTAATGTCAAGTGGGGTACCTTCGTAGGGAAAACTGTAGAACTAGTACACTTTTTTGGAAATACCAGTGCTACCCCTTAAGACCAGCAGAGTTAACGCGGACCGGTGGCACACTGTCTGCAGGCTGACATTTGCAACGCAAGTAAATATAGACTACGCAGAGTAAAAGTAGAGATAAAAACGAGTACGCGTAGTCTCTGCTTATACTCGTAGAAGAAAAACATAACGCTCTCAGTCTCTGCCTTTGGAAGCAGAGTATACGGAAACACTGCTTAGATTCTACTTGTATTGTGCCAATATTAGGCAAACACTGCTGTGTTTTTTACAATTAAGGTTTCGCAGTCCACACCACCTAACGGTAAACCAAAGCCAGACTGGTATCAGACTTTGGTATAATTCATTACAAAAAGAGCTGAACATTGACTCCTTCCAATTAGATTTGCACTTCTGATAAAAAAAATATAAACTCCGACAAAAAAAAACAAACAAACATAAACTCATAAACAGTTTTATTAGAAGTGATCAGAGTTGTAATCTTGAGGTGGTGGAAGAGCGAAGGTAAACCGGTGTGGTATTGCGAACTTGAGGTCTTCGAAGCAACTAGTGTTGCAATATTGAGCGTTTGGAAACAAACAACACAAAGGCGTCTCGTCCTCGTCCATAGGGTGGTATGCGAGTGTGTTGTTAGGGAAACAGGCCGCCAAAGTGTGTGTGAGTACCAAATATTCAAAATCCATCTTAGGCCTCTCTGGAAGGGGTCTGTAGAGGTCGAGGTTGACTCCAACGCGGTCGAAGAGTGGAGTTAGCATGCCTCCAATGTAGACTTTCGGATTATCCACCAAAGATATCTCGTTTCAAATGTGTAAAAGGTTCCCAAGGAACATTGAAGCGGCATCAAGGTGGAAAATGGGATCATACTCAATGGGTCATCCATGATGGTTGTGAAGCCAATACCGGATCGCACAATATAACATCCTTAGTTCATTGGTGGTTGGAACACCCGGCTTGTGGCGAGAATAAACTGTGTTGGCCAAGAGGCGGAGAGCATAGCGGATAGTTGGATTTCGCATCTTGAACATGCGAGATGCGGTGGAGAATGAACCATCCATTGTTATGTTTTTCCATACGGTGGATGCTTCACAAAACTCTTGAGTAGCGCTAAATATGGAGGATGGGAAGCGGTATACTTCACAAAAATCAGAAAAAGTGAGTGAGTATTGGGTTGGTCCAACCATGAAGTAGACATATCCATGTCCATTCGCTTCATCCTCAATGAACTTCACCGTGGCAAGGAAATGCCTAGTTGGCGCAGGGTAGGTCAAGTAGTCCATATATGTTAACCTCCCCAAATTCATCCGCTCTACTAGATCATCCAGTTGGTCTTGTATCCCCATTTCGAACATGATATTCCGACAAGCAAAACGGGCAGGAAAGAACGCTGCCTGAACCCTTCTTGTGTTCACTCCTCAAACTCGCAGGTGCCTTGAAAAGAATGGTGACTGACTCTTGAAGTGCTCATGATTGTTTGTTCTTCGTGGTTGTGTCTACAAAAACATTTTCCAAATGAGAACAAGGCATAGTTGAGAACAAAATGCTACTATCCATCATTTAAAGAGCACAAATGGAAAGAAAACAAAAAACTCGATGAAATCAAAGATTGAGCTTTAACCATACATTTTGCTTGGTAAATAATGGAGTTGTTACTGAAAAAAGAGATTGTGATTTTCGAAATCCTCTTTAAAAAACAATTGTTTTGTGCAAATGAGAAATGAGAGATCTGAGAGGAAAAAGAGAGCTTGAGGGTGAATTTGTGATTCCAGGGATAAAAAGAGGTTTTGTAAGCAACAGACCCTTCGACTTTCTCGATATTTTGAAACCCTAGTCTTCCTCGAGATTTTGAAATAATTTTGAAAATACCAGCGCTACCTCTTAATGTATATCACCAACGGCAGAAGACAATCACCAGTAGTGCATTAACAGGTATAAGCCGAAACGAGAAATCTTGAGAAACTCGGTAAAAACCGAGTGGTTAGAGTATCGCAGACTGAGTGAATATAACCAACGGCAGACCGAAGGCAGATTAAAATCGGAGAATTCGTTTGTAGAGAGTTTTGGTTGTTGTATATTTGTATATACTTCCACTTCCTTTATACATTATTTCTTTTATTTCTTACTGTTGTCAAAGTACAACTTATGTTAAAAAAAAAAAATCCACAGTGAAAACCTAGTGGTTAGGGTATGCAGACTGAATGAATATCACCAACGGCAAACAGAATGCAGATTGATATAGGAGGATTTGTTTGTTGTGATTTTTTGTTGTTCTATATTTGTATATACTTCCACTTCCTTTGTACATTATTTCTTACTGGTTTCAAAGTAAAACCTATGTTAAAAAGAAAAACTCAAAAAAAACTCATTATCATATGTTTCTTCATGTTTCTTTTTTCAACACGACACTATGTGAAATATTCCCTTGGTATTTACCATGGTTATTGATTTCTTCCATTCTGTGTTTTCAATGTAAATAAGCTTTTAAACTCTTAGATTGAAGATCACTTTGGAGTTATGACGTCTAAACAAACGTTAATCAAAGTTTTTAATTCGTTTTGAGTGGTTTAGGGTTTCGCAAACTGTATGCCGACGTAATGCAGCATTTTTGAAGAGTTTCTACTAAAAGAAAAAGGCGGCACTGTCTTAACTGTACGACAAAAGAGGAGCGCCATCTTAATTAGGTAATATTATTTTTTAAAAATTTCCACGAATATATTTGGGCCTCAAATCAGTTGTTTCAGGCCCATGCTGAAGTCCATAAAGCTTAAAAAACACAACATTGACTCTTCTTCTTCTTCCCCTCAGCAACCCTAGGCAGAGGAACGTATCTTTAATTTTGTCGATCTTTTTCTTTATTTCTCCGATAAATCTCCAATATCTTCATTTCTCCGATATTTCTCCTTTGAATATATCATGGATATGAATGATTACGAGATGGATAGGAATGATTACGAGATGGATTTTCTTGCAATGATTTTTTCCAAAGGAAAGGAGCCATATTCAAATACCAGAATAAAGTACAGTTCGAAGTTCAATCATCTTTCACTAGTGGAACGTGTAGTGGGTGAGAAAGTATGGGATTATGTCTGCAAGTCACCGCTAGGAGTTATTTGTAAGTTTGAGAAGTTGGGTTTCGGATGGAGTGCAAAATTTGTGCATCACCATCTTATTTGCAAACAATTGGAGTGTGAAAGCCCATTTGAGTTGTGGTTTTTGATCACGGGGCAGCCAGCACGGTTCTCACTCTTCGAGTTTGAAGAGATAACAGGTCTTAACTATAATGAAATTACGCAGTTGGATGGGTTGGTAACTTCTCAAGCTACTCACCAAAGCTGGAATCGCTTTCGGGGTCTTCTCTAAATACGCCGTGCTAGCCCTTGTATTGAGGACATAGTGAAATTGTGTATGAAGCATGGTGGAGATATAAGCAAATCTTGGTCCAGGGAAGATAAAATTAGGCTTAGTTATATAGCTATTTTGTTTAGCGGTCTGTTGGGTGTTGATCGGCGTACCGAAATTTCACTTAACCTAGCTAGGTTGGTGATAGATTTGGCACTTTCGAAGGGTATCCCTGGGGGAGGATTGTTTACAAAGATCTTGTTGAGCAGGTTAAGTTAGTAACTAAAGATAAGATATGGCAAGACTCTTATATTTTGAAGGAGTTCGTGCAAATTCTACAGGTCTGGGCATATGTGTATGTGCCCAAAGTGGGAGAAAATTTGGGAACACCTATAACATTTGAAGGTATACATCTGCTAAGATACAAGGGAAAAGTTGGCAGACCGGATATGGAGAAGATCTTCTCGAGAGAAGAGGTATGTATATCTTTGGCATAGTTTGTTGAAGTGAAAATGTAGACTTTTGGCAGAGTAAGCCACAGTGGCAGAGTCTGCAAAAAGACTGTGCCACAAGTTTACATTTTCCCATCGCTAGACTTCTAGCAGAGTTACGCAGACTTCTGGCAGACTTCTGGCTGACATTTTATGTAACCATATAACTGTGTTTTGCAGGTGACTGTAACTACTATGTGTGAGAGATCTCGGGCAGAAATCTATCCACGTTGAAAAGGTAATGACGTAATAGATGTCAAGCTTGATAATCTCATCAAATACATTCTCTCTGGCCAGCCGTGGGCGGACATCAAATGGAGCATCTTAAAAATGCCGCCACTCCCAGAAAACCGCACTTGAAAAAAAGGAAAGTAGATCATTAAGGAAGGAGAGGAAAAGGGAAAAAGAGGAAGAGAATTGAAGAGCGATATGGAAAAAAGAGAAAGAGGAAGCGGGAAGAAATAGAAGAATATGATGAAAAAATCGAAGAAGAAGAAGAAGAAGAAGATGACGGAGGGTATGTCATGAAACCGAAGTTCCCTGTAGCTAAAATTCCATATACTGGTTCAACAGACATCGTCGACATCATTGAATTTGTCCTGGATAAACAGCAGACCAAGTTTGACGCAATTGTAACTAGAATTGAAAATGCCAGCCTTGATCAGCAACGATTAAACTTGGAACAGCAACGGAAGAGCATGGAACAGCTGAAAGTTTTTAGTGAAACCTTAAAAAACTTGGCACAGGTCGTTGGAAAGCTGATGGAGAGGATGACTTGTTTCGAGCAAGATACTCGGTTCTCTAACAACAAACTAAAACCTGACAATAGCATGGTATGTCCAACTCAGCAATTATTAAAATAAAAGAGATGGCATGATCTGCGATATCATGCTCTATCAGATCTGGTAAAACAATAGAGGAGCATGGCATACTCTGCTTGCCTACATTGTATCATTCATTTATGTGAGACATGTAATTGTTACGGCAGACTAATAATGGCATTCAATACTATTTAGCATTGGCATCCCTTAATATCCTTTACAGCAGAGTATGTCCTTAAGGTGTAAGAGGTTGAAGCTGAGTTCATGTAACAGTCATTACTTTGAAATTTTGCAGAATGACGAAGAAGAGATGGCGGTGGATAACAAAGGAGATGGCAAAGACAACGAAGGAGAGTGAATCAAGGTTGTTGCCTCTGACTCCTTTTCAAATGATAAAGGAAGAGATGGTAAAGAAAAAGTAACTGATAATGGCATCGAGGCAGAGGATGCCAAAGAAGAACAAGTAGGAGATGATGCAAAAGTAGATTGGAGTGAAAAGGCAGAGGATGCCAATGCAGAGGATGCCAAAGAAGAACAAGTAGGAGATGATGCAAAAATAGATTGGAGTGAAAAGGCAGAGGATGCTAAAGAAGAACAAGTAGGAGATGATGCAAAAATAGATTGGAGTGAAAAGGCAGATAGCATCGAGGCAGAGGATGCCAAACAAGAACATCTTCAAGATATGTTCCATGGAGAAAAAATATACAAATGTGAAAAGGCAGAGGATGCCAAAGAAGAACAACTTCAAGATGATAATAATGATGGAGTTGGGAGTTAAAAGGAAGAGGATGCCAAAGAATAAAAATGAGAAAATGATGCCAATGTCTACCTTCAGGCAGAGGACGCCACTGCAACTGATGGTGTTAAAGAAAAGGTTATATCTGATAAGGCAGTTGTTTCCAACGAAGCAACTGATGGTGAAAAAAGAGATGGGAGTGAAAAGGCAGGGGATGCCAAAGAAGAACATCTTCTTGATGATGGTGGAGTTTGAGATGTTGAAAAAATAGATGGGAGTGAAAAGGCAGAAGATGCCAAAGAAGAAAAAGGAGATAATGATCCCAACGTATGCCTTCAGGCAGAGGATGCCACTGCCGCAGATGAAACTAATGTCTGCATTAAGGATGCCGCTGCAGCAGATGAAACTAATGTCTGCATTAAGGATCCCATTACAGCATTGATAACCAATGTATGCGTGGAGACAGTTGCTTCCACTGTACATCCATTGGAAGATTCAGTCAAAATCATTGAAGAAAGAGGGAGAGGAAGAGGAAGAGGAAGAGGTAGACGAAGAGGAAACTCTCAGCCACTGAATGTCATTGAACCATCAGTGGATACAGTCCACCCAACTACATCTCAAATAGAAATATACGAAAGCTCCAGAAATCTTCGCCAGACCGACAAGCTAACAACAAGGAGGAGTGAGAGGTTAAGCAAATCGACAAAAGTTCATGTTGTACCTAGCAACAACGCAAACCCACTGGCCCAGAAATCTGCTTACGAAATTGTATTTGGAGATGTTTACCTAACACTGGTGGATAGGATGAACGTATTCAGAGCCAATGAATAAGTACACACAGCCTATAAGATCGTCTATTTTATCTTGCAGTCTAACTTGAATGTTGATTTTCTTCGACAGAACAAATATCTATCCATTTCGAGGGAAAATAAAGGCCCATCAATTCTTCAAGTTACTTTTGCAGCCGAGGAAATGGTTACACGATATTGTAAGTACATTCTTCCTCGTCAACAGTGGATCTGGCAAAAGTGTTTATTTCATGTTTAGCTGGCAAACCGTTGTTGTTGCGTATCGGGCAGATGACTTTTTTTGTTGTTGTGTGTCTAGTAGACTCTTCTTTGGTACCTAACATTTGTCCTTCTTTTATCATCAACACATTGACACAGCACTGAACTTGTATAGACTCAGGTTAAAGAGAAATTCTAGTTCTTTCAAGAGTCCGTGGATTGCTATATTTGATGCATCATTTCAAATGCTTTGGAAGAATAGGTACGACGAGTGGCGTAAGCTTGAAAGATGGTCTGGTGGTACTTACGAGAATGTACACGGTATTCTTCCAGCTTATGTTACAACAAAGTTGGCCTGGGGCAAAGATGTTGATACATTATACTTCGTTCTACACGTGAGCGCGAATCATTGGGTTGGGACGGTCATATCATTGGTTGACCGGGTTGTCTACATATATGATAGCTTAAATACTCTGCGGCGTACAAGCAGAATTTTTGTTTTTCCTTCGTTAGTAGAAGAGAACTTATTCTGCTTATTCTTCATTTACACGCATCATAAACTACGCTTATAGAGTGTAAACCGAGAAGACACAGCACCTGCTCATACTCTGCATCTACTTTGCTTACACTCAGCATAAACATGGGCCCATAAGTGTTATAAGAGTATGTGTTTGCTTTCCATTTAGTATAATAAAAATTAGCAGAGTTTCATTGAAGTTGGAATATCTGCATAAAATATGCTCTAGGTTTAAGCTTCGCATACTTTTCTGGTACTCTGCTTCTATATCCAAGTCTATTTGTACTCTGCACCAAAATCTACTCGTACTTTGCTTCCAAATCTGTCAGTAGGTTGAAAGACACAACACACAGAAACACAAATAAATAAAAAAAGAGTACAAACAACAAATCCAAAATACACATATGTTCAGATTTTAAAGTTTAAAGTTCAAACACACAATGCAAAAAAAGATAACAAGAGTTCCTCTCAGCTCCTCCTCATCAATCTTTTATTTCTCTGCTAACTGCTGCCGCCTAGCATCAATGACCACTTATTCTTCATGCATCATCTTCTCCAACATAGAGCGTTTACCGGCTATTCTTTCCAACTTGAGTTTGACGCGGTGCACTTCATCCTTCGCTCTCATTTGAGATCACACACCAGCAGAAGAATTGTCCTCAGGCGATCCTTTCCTTCTTTTTCCGCCTCCATAACTGCATTGTTCCGCTTCTCTTCTGCTTCCAACTCCATGTCGGACATTGGTGCTTTTCTTTTCTTCGAATGATCTGCGGCCATGATATCTTGAATATGTGCATGTAAAAGAGTAAAATACAGAGAATGTGCCTATTAAAAATAGGAATCAACTGCACAAACCCAAAAAAAGATTGAGTATAAGAGAAGCCGCAAGTTATTTTGAGGGTTCTTCTTCATTTTATAGACGGGAGTGGAACAGTAATGATATGAGAGGGATAAAGCGAAACAACATACGTCATTTTTCGTTTAGCTATCATTTCAATGGTCCACCTTCCTAGCATTTCAATGGTTCACCTTCCCATCATTTCAACGGTCCACATTCCCATCATTTAACCCGTTATCTCATAGAGTATATGGACAGAAGGTGCGTAAGCAGAGTACTATTAAATTTAATGCAGAATATAAACAGAGTACTCTTCTATTTAGGAATTGGGTCCACTCTAGTAGAGTATATGCAGAGAAAACGCGTGTTTTGATTATAAATCAAAGACGAGTACTAATAGAAGTCCCGTAAAAAGAGTAATATTACAAGGCACGTAAGCAGAGTACTATTAAATAGAGTACTATTAAATTTATTGCAGAATATAAGCAGAGTAGTCGCAATTACTGCCATTTTTTATTTATTGTGTTGTATCATGAATGATCGACACGTGGCATATGACGTATTATAGTAGAACAATTAATAATGTACCTTGTTTCTCGTGTTCAATCATGCGATGATCAACACGTGGCCCTTCGCATGCCGCGGTATTATCTCAGAGGCGTCCAGTAATAGCTGCAGAGTATGACCAATTAGGGCTTCCACAACACAAGCGAATCTTTTATTCTTCTTTTCTACCCATCAGTCTCACCAATCTTCTTTGATTCCGATGTCTGCCTTTTCCTCATCTGCTTCTTCCTCTGGCAGGAGCGAACCCAACAGTGTTCATCCTGTTGTGCCTTGGAATTCGGATTGGTTCAAATATCCAGAGGTTCAAGACGTGCCTGGGATTCCTCCGGTAGGCTATATCACCATCTATTGGTCTTCCTTAGGTTTCCGCCATCGCATGTCTTTTGATGATGGAGTTTTGTAAAGAACTTCGGATTGCACCAAGCAATGCCCGCTCATAGGGGTTGATAAACGCCCTCCAAATACTGTCGGACTTATCTGGAATTACTGTTTCGAGTGCTATGATTTTTGGGACTTTTGAGGTTAGGAGTTTAGACCCCTGGTCTAATAGATATGAACTTGTTCTTCGTGATGGTTGCAGATCTCCAGTTGAACTTCCCCTCCAAATTGAGGGTGGTGAAGATGACAAGATTCACTACTTCTTTGTTCGTCATTTTGGTCCTAACGGGCTTCCCCACTTGTGGTATGATTCAGATAATTTCCCTATTACAAAAAAGTAATTGTTTGACGAATTGATCAATCTCACTCTTTTAACATGCGTTTTCTCTCTGTTGCGCTTCATCAGTTCTTACAATGCAGAACCGTCGCACATATCCCAATTTTTCTAATGCCCTTTTCTTGATTTCACTCCCTTACTGGCGCCCTGAGTTTCTTCTCTCTGATGCCGCAGTTGACGGGAGTTCTGTTCGTGCAGATATCGACGAAGCAGAGGTCCATTCAGGTAGCCTGGATTGCCTTAGGCTTACTTGGAAAAATGTGTATCCGTCTCACATCGCTAATGTTCATTGTCCTTGTTGCGAGGAGTTGGAGTTGAAGGGAGAAGCCCTATGTGCTAGGATATGTGGTTTGGAGACTCGTCTTCGGAATGTGGAGACAGATGTGGATTCGGTCAGGGTTGTGGCAACAAATTTGACGCACCAGTCAAGGTTCTTGAATCGTATTAGTCTCGAGTTTGGATCGGCCGACGTTGGCTGCGATGTTCCTGGAAGTTCTAGGGGCATGAAGCGCGACCGTTCCCCAGACAATTCTTAGAATATCAACTGTTTTTTATCTATTTGATTTTGTAATTGTAAGTTTCCAATGTTATAAGAGAAACGGTTGTTAATATTATGGTACATTCATTTATTATTTATCTCTTAGTTATCGAATATGCCACTGCTATGCAAGCAAAATACTATGATCTGCGTAAAATATGCCGTAATCTGCTTGTAAACATCACATCTAATACAGTTGTTGCAGAGAAGCCGCGTAACATTTGTATTTTTTCTCTTTTAACTTTGCCTTATTTGCATCTTCACTGCAAATGTTATGCAAATAAGGCAAAGTTAAAAGAGAAAAAATACACGTCGTGATGTTGGTTTGGTGCGTCGTACATGCCTTCGCTACTAAATAATGATGACGTGGCGAGAAATGCCAAATGGATAGAAATGTAATTAACACATTAACACTACACCTATACATTGTCCTTTGATTCTTCTGTTAAATAACGATTATACCCCTTTTACTGGGAAAATGCGTGCTTTTGTTGATTATTTTCGACAGTACTATTTCGGATCAGTTCTATATATGGGTATGAGCCCGTATTTGCCACGAGATTGATAATATTTAAAAATTCAAAGAGATTTGAATTTTCAATTTTCCCCCTAAAACCTAAATTTCTCGTGTGTAAATATATTAGGGTATTCGTGCTATTTTGGCGTATATTATCGACAAAAGGGAACCTAAATATCTCATCGTCATGGCTAAACACACATTGGAATTCTAAAAAGAGTTAATACTCGGGGTTATGGCTTTCGGTCCTTACGATTACGGCATGAACAACAGTGACACCACATCTCCGGCATCCAGCATGAGCTCTAAGGGTCGCCGTGACGGACACTACGGGATTCCTATATGCTGCTGCGTTCCCTGTTGTGATGGTAAGATAGTGATTCAAACCAAAACAACCGGTTTGAATGCTGGAAGGAGATTCTATACCTGTGACAGGAACGAGGTAAGAAAATATTTGAATTCCATGACTCTATAAATGTGGTAGATTAATGATTTCATTTACGTTTGTCATGTATATTGTACGATTAGGATGGATGTCGCATCCACCACACAAGGCGATGGTGGGATGACGCCATGATGGATGAGTTCCAGGACATTAAGGCTGAGGTGGGTTTACTAGAGGATCGCATTGTATAAATTACATCTAATAGCAATGGTGACAACGTAGAGCCTCGGATGATGTGGAACAATGTCTTGTACTCGCGGGAACAGATGTTGCCCTTGTTGTGGAGTTATGACGAAGAGTTGAAGAAGCTCAAGGATACGGTTCTGAATCTTGAATTGGCGGATAATGATTTCAATACGCTTCAGGGGATGGTTATTAATCTTCAAGACATGGTGTTTGGACAAAAGAATATGATCGTGACGCTAATGATTGGAGTACTTGTTGGTGTTGTTTCGGTCGTCCTCTTCTTCTGTTTTCTACTTGTTTAAGTATTAGTAATTTCTTAACTTGATACTTTCTGTTTCGTATAGGAGCTATAACTCAATGATTAAATGCAGAGTAAGAGCAGATTAAAAACTAAACGCACTTAATGCACACTCTCTAAAGCAAAACCGCAGAATCCAAATAGAGTTCTCCCAACCTCTTATGTAAAATGCAGGGTAAAAGCAAACTCACCACATAAATATGCAGTTTCTACAACATATTTTTACTGCAAGTTATATCAAATATAACATCTACTGCAACTCAACTTTGATACTACATGCTACCAGTCGGACCCATCATTTATTAGTTTCTTTTTTCTCTGCTGATAGAGCGTCTAGCAAAATGGGCCCCAGAAAAGAATACGCAGAATAAAAATAGAGGTCTGCTCTTCTTCTGTTGTCCTAGGCAGAGTAAGACCAAAGTAAATACTAACATTATTTTAATAAGCAGATTAGAAATAGAGTTCGCTCATCATTTAATAAAATTAAAGCGAACAGAGCGTTATTTTAAATGATATCATTTGTTGAATGAAATAATAGCAATACCTATATTGGAAAAAGATATCCCGAATTCCTAATACATAAATGAACTTAATATGATAAATACAGAGAAGGTGTAGTATATTAGTTTGCTCGTACTCTGCTGTGGTGAAGTTTGAAATATTATACTAACTTTTCTAAATATTTCCAATGACCAATTCAATAAGTTTATTGGGTTGCGTCTAAAAAATTATTTATAAAAGTAGTTCTACGTCGAATCAAAAGTTATTGTCGTACCAATTAAAGAAGTCTGCTCCTCCTCTGCTAGAGTGTCCAGCAATACGGGGTCCATTAATAAAGAATCACAAAATTTCATCTCGTATTTCTCTTCCAACACGACATCATTACAAACTAGCAGGCGCCTTCTCACAATTATAGCAATACTTTGTTTCTCGTGTTGCATTTGCGATTATCGACACGTCGCGCTCGCAACCCGCACTTGTTCTACCCTCTTCCATTGATGGCTGCAGAGTATTCCCGTTAGGGTTTTCATCCTGCAAAATCTTTTTTTGTAATCATGGCCCATGAGAAAATTATACGAATCGATTTGTAGAAGAGTGCATGATGTGATGTGCTGTGATATTGCTTTGACTCTTAATATTTAATGGAACCGTAAAAAGTAAGTTTTATTTTTACTATATATGCTTAATTTATACGTAATGATTACGTATTCCCTATCGTAATTATTTTTTGAGACAATAAAAATAATATTAGTTTTCGGAAATTTTAATATCAGGTTATGATAAATGCAGAGAAAAAGCAATACTAGACGCAGAGAATTCGCAGCGTGTGCTCGTACTCTGCAGTAGGGAAGTTTGAAATATTATACTATAACTTATCTAAATTATTATTTCGGAATAACGGTAATTTTACATTATTATTTTACCAATTAAATTTGATTAAATAAACTTGAAACCGGAGATTTGTCTATCTTGGCAAAGTTACAACAGAGTGAAGCCAGAGTCAAGAAAATGGGCATGTTTTTCGATTATGTCCTACATTATGGCATTTTGAGCACATGTGCTAAATTTTTGGGCTACTCTGAAAAAGACTATTTTTCATCATTGGGGGTGGAGTACTCTGCGAAAGTTTAACTTTCTTATTTGGTGTTTGAGTAGTCGGAGAATTACGAGATCGTTTCCTTCTCACCTTTGGGGATGGAGTAGTGGGTGAAAATATTATCGCTGAATGGAGTACTCTGCTTCATTTTCTTCATGATGGATGGAGTCCTCTACTTCGTTTTTTTCGTTGTGGATTGAGTCCTCTGCTTTATTTTTTGCTTTGTGGATGGAGTACTCTGCGAAGCTTCTGTTTTCTTCTTCTTCCATTGATTACGCTTGAACCCCTTAACCTTTTCAATAGCAGAAAGGTATATCTTTGTCTTCGGTCTACCGGAAGGTACTTTTATGACTGGTGGCAGATATTGTTCACTAATTACGTGTGATGGTAGAATCAAATCTTCGTCTACAGGTTTTGAGGTTCTGAGTACGTTGAATACAAGTATCCCTTTGTGAAATGATCATCCACCAGGGTAGCTTCATCAGTTTTCCGACTTAATGCTGCTTTAATCGCGTGCTCGCAGGGAATCTTCTCGACATCATATTGTTTAGAAGTACAAAGTCTCTGCAATCATAAATTTAAAAAATGAATCGAACTCAGAGCAAATATAAAGGAAAATGTTTCCTGAGACTGGCAGACTTTTTCAGGAAACGTTTCCTGAAACTGACAGTGATAAATAGCAAAAAAAACTTACATACCTTTTGTAGATCAACCACTTAATCATAATTTCAACGTGTAACATGGCTACAATTTGAATCAGTATGATGAACATTTAAAATTTACAAGCTACCGTGTCTTTCATGCAGTAAGTTTTCAACGGTTGGGGGGAAATTTGTTTTTAATGAGGCAGCTTTGTCTCGCCTTTCTACAAACCACCTTGACAACAACTTTCTAATACCATCCACAAAATGTTTAACAGGAAATGATCTATCTTCCTTAAGCGCGACATTAATGGATTCTGCAATGTTGCTCGTCATTATACCAAATCTATCTCCTGGAAAATGTGCACAATCCCATAATCGAAATTCCGCCTCTTCCAAGTAAACTGCTAATTCACTATTCTGACGACGAATCACAGCAAACAATGTTTCAAAATCTACCGGTCGATATGCATATGCAGCACGACACACCAAACTGAGCATTGCATTCTTTTTGAACTTTAAGATGAGGTTATTTTTGAGGTGATAGTAACATACTCCCCTATCAGCTGTGGAGAAAACCTTCTCAATGGCCTTTGTGATTGATAGATTACGGTCAGAAATAATTGCCAAATTTTTATCATCAAGTATCACACCACGCAACTATGTAAAAAACCATTCCCATGAAATATCATTCTCTGAGTCTACAATCCCAAAAGCTACAGGAAATATACACGAATCTGCATCTTGACCTGGAACTACTAGCATAACACATCTGTACTTTCCAGTTATATGTGTTCCATCTACCACAACAACCCTCCTCAAGAACTCAAATCCTTTGATGGAAGCACGAAAAGTAATGAACAAATACTTAAACATTTGTTGATCATCACGTTCAAGCTTTGTAATCGTACCTGGATTGGCTTGCTCTATTTTGTATAGATACGAAGGTAAGTCCTGGTAACCCCTCTCAAAAGTGCCTCTGACTAGTTCTCGTGCATATGCCAACGCTTTATGCGCCTTCGTATAGTCTATGTCAAGACAATGTAGTGACTTAATACAGTTCATTACATGCTTAGACGTGATTCCTTTAAGATCATTACCACCACTAAACCTATCAACACACATCTTTCCAATACATTTTGCATTAGCCTGTCGGTGACGAGAATACCTACAGACAGTAGAGCATGTATGAGCTTCTTTATATATCCGAACGAGAAATTCTGGAGATTCAGATAAAACTGACAGAGTTAACGCACGAATCCTCCAAGAACAATTAGGAACAAAACATTTCACGATAAATAGTTTCTTCCTCGACGTGTCGATTTTGAAATCAAACTTCTAAATCTTGCGTAATTGCATAATTAATGCTTCCTTGTCATCAAATATTTCGCCAACCTTAATGGTTCTAGATTTCTTCATTGGTAGTGGCTTCGTAGGCGTGTCATCAAATATATCGCAGAATAAAGGCGGCATCTACTGTTGGTTCGCAGACTGTCGGTAGTCTCTAATGTTGTTCGGTAATGGCATCATATGCTCGTCTTTAACATTACCAACATCATCAAATCCACACCACCATCCTCTTTGACATCACAAGCTTCATCTTTACCCGCAACTTCTGCTTTAATTTCATCGTTTCTTTTCCCTGAACGCAAAGTCGGATAACCTCTTTTTCCGCCATTGTTATAAAGTTTGCAAGTTTCCTATCGTTATTCAAAAAGATAGGAGGTCTGTCGCTAGGCATTTTCTCCATGATATGTGTAGGCAACTTATAAGCAATCTCGACTGCATTATCTGCGTTTTCAAGTTGTAATCTTCACAAACAATGTGGAGAAATTCCTCATACTTGATTTGTTCTTCAACCGCAGACAACTTGCTTCCTTTTCTTGAACTAATGTCGAAATCCGAACCCATTTTTACCTTCCATTGTCAACCACAGTCAACAAATGCAACATTATCTGCAAAAAAAGAGAATGTTCACTAGTAGATTATGCAACACACTATCTTAGAAGATTTTTGGCAGAGCTCTACACTTTGGCAGGGTCTTTTAGAAATAACTCTGCCAAAGACGTACTAGAGCTCTAGACGTAGTTTAGAAGATGGTGGTTTAGATAATTAGTGTAATGTTTTGAAGTGTTACATGTGTTCGTTCTTCCCGAAAATATGCTCGCCTTCAACCCCTAGATTATCTTTGACCAGCATATATTGTTAGATGTAAACGAAGATCGTCTTTCCAAAGAATGTACGTACTTTCATTCAAAATCAAAGTCTGTAAACAATATTATACTAAGATTTTGCTTCCGACTCTGGGAAAATATGAAATCTCTCTTTGAGGGTGAAATCAAAATAGTAGATCTAGGTTAAAGGTGGAGAAGTTGAAAAGGTTTATAGCAAATTCAAAAAAGTAAGAAGTAATGGCATTCTTGTTATTATTGTGAAAAGAGAGGAGTACATTGTAATTGACTTCAAAATCCGACCGTTTATACAATTTAGTTACGTTGCAAATGTCAAGCCAGGCCCTGCGAACAGTATGCTACCATCTGACGAGCAATATCTGCCTTATGTCTAAAAAATGCACACACAATATCTGCCTTCAGTTTACAAAAAAGCACACACAATATCTGCCTTAAGGCTACACAATTGACACGCTATATCTGTCTTAAGTCTATACAATTAGCAGAGTTTAAACAGAGTCTATCCAGCCTTAGCCTTAAGACTACACAATTCACGCAGACCCTGCCAAGCGTAAGAGTGTTTTAGATATTTACAAAAAAAATGTACTAATTCTCTAATTTTTCCTACGAAGGTACCCCGCTTGACATTAAAATCAGAAACGCACCATATTAACAACTCTCCCTTGTAATAAATATTGTTTTTTTGTTTCTTTAGGTTTGGTGTCTTATATATATATAGGTATCATTATAAATTGAGAAGTATATTTAAGTATTATGAATATATTCTTGATATATAAATGTATAATATCGGAAAAATTAATAGTACAATATCCTCATAAGTTATTATTGTTAAGATTACTATATATTTACTTGGTTTTTATTTGCTTAGGTATGTTTAACAGACTCAACTATCTCCAACACAATAATAATATAGGTAATTGTCAAATCTTAAATTTAATCCATTAATCAATATATAAAATATTATATGCATAATTCCAAATAGTAACCATGAACCGTATTTCGAGTTACTACCTTCAAAACAAACATTTTTAAAATAAAGTATTTAACAATTGGTTTACGTAATTATCTACCATAATATAAACAACTAACAAAATAAAAGCTGTATCAAATAAATAAACATACAAAAATATACAATCATAGCAAATAGAAAGCTAATTAAACCATAGGTCTTAAAACCAATACATACCAAATAATAAAATAGTTCTTAAGCAGAGATAAAAAAGGTAAATTCAAAACTGATAAGCATCGTCGATGGTAGTGCATTAATCTGTGTACTATGCATGTATTTGTTGTGAAGATTAATGTTAGACAAAAATTAGGTTAAAAATAACAGTTTCGTGGTAATGTTAGACTGACATACGCTCGACTTCTTTGAATTCTAGTATTGGAATATCGAATTCTATTTCAGAGACATCATTCTCAAAATCAACACAAAATTCATCTACACAAATCTTATAGTTATTTCATCCGGAAAAAGTTAGCATATTATATTTAATTTTCTTTTTTTTTGATCAGTTGGCCACAACAGATCAGCAAAATAATCATTTATCCCTGTATTGGTAAAGGAAGGGATTGATGCTAAACCCACTTGATTTAATTAAATAAGTTTAATTAAGAAATTAGAATTAATTTAACAGTACCTCCATATCTTTTGATCCTCCAAAAGCGTAAAACACATATGGTTGGCTTCCCTTGACGTTGATTGTACCACATTACTTTGAATTCAAACACATAATTTTCAGATATTTGTGTAAAATATAGAAAACCTTCATTAAACGTATAATGTGTATAACAGCAAGCTTATATAGAGTGAACATAATAAACCAGAGCTAAACCAACTAAACCAACATTAAACCATGATCTATATAATCTAATACCCCCCCTCAAGATGGAAGTATTCCATCTTGGATATGATGAATTGATGGGCAGGGAAGGTCTTTGATGATCTCTCTTTATCCTTCTCAATAATACCATGTTAACTTGAGAGATCTTGTGTGATGTAAGTGGCATGAATCCTTGATGAGCTTGATAAAGAGCTGAGTATCACAAGTGAAGAACACAGCTCAAAGGAACTGTCATGTTTTTGTTACCAAGTAACACAACAAACCAGCCATAGAAGGAGCAAGCCGTAGATACTCAAATGTCATTATCTCCTTTAACACAAGCAACCTTTTTCCTGAGAAAACCAACTCCATCTGCTTGTGAACTTCATGTGAATGGGAGAGGTTTGTGAACTGAAATCAAAAAATGATTTTCTGGTGGTCGTGTGGAAGAGCCATAAGGGAAGTTATCCAACATGCTTGGACCAGTCTTCATATTTCTGAGAATACGTTGAGCAGCAACATCATGAATTGCGTTCATTGCAACCACTTCATTATCATAGATCTTTGCGACTATATCCAACAATAACCAGCCTTGACGGTGTCTCCTTTAGAAAAATCAATGAATCTCCAACAATAATGCAGAACCCTGTCAGTGATCTGCGAGAGACTAAACCAAAGTACTCCAATAACTCTAAATCGTATTTTCTTTATGAAATAGAAACACCACAGGCTGCTCTATCCACCTCCAAACCAAGAAAATACCATAGAACGTCATTGACATAACCCTCTTCAGATTTCTTGACAAAACATGTGAGATTAGCAAGTGACTGCGAGAAATCATGATATAACAACACTCCTGAATACTTGTGATACCACTGTCTAGATGTTAGCTGGAGACCGTATAGTGACTTCCACAATCTACAAACATGATTGACGAATAAAGACTCCCCCTGTCTTGGAGAATAACTAGATGAATAACCATGAAGCTTGGAACATCTTGCAATTGTCTGACCAAGCAAAACACAATATGAACAGAAGGTAAAGTCCTCTGCATATAATTGCAGAATCTGTATAACAACCTCAGATGTGTGGGGATCCATCACTCTCAATCCTCGAGAGGTCATCAACATCTTGATAACAGAGAATGTGAGAGATTCAACATCTGGAACAGAGGCCAACAATGACACAAAACAACCAGCTGATGACTTGAAACAATCAATCATCTTGCCAATAACAACTCTTCTACAACATTCCAGCCAACGATGACTAACTTCATAAGCAGATCCTTTGTCAATTACATACTTAAGATTCTGCTTAAAACTTTCGAACCAAATCTCCCCCTCTCTATGATCATATTTACTTTCCAAAAGTCGCAATACCGCAACAACATCATCAACAGAGAGATTTCCAGATGCCATATGATTAGAGAGAGAGGTCTGATGCCACATAAATACCAGATTAGTGAAGCTACGCCATGAAATTAAGTCGGAATGACTCTCCGATAGTCGCGGTAGAGACCCGAATATCAACTACTGCAAATCATCAACAATATACACTTCTGGAACAGCAGAAGGCTCAGCAAAACCAAGCATGGATGAATACAAATTCATCACAGAGACGAAACTGAACCGGAAACCATCTCATTCGAGGAGGATTGACACCGATCCAGAAGAAATAGTCGCGTCCGACTATGATAAACGCGATCAACTCTGATAAACTGAACCGGAAACCATCTCATTCGAGGAGGATTGACACCGATCCAGAAGAAATAGTCGCGTCCGACTATGATAAACGCGATCAACTCTGATCGGAAAGAAACGAGATCTTCAAGCTCGATTGATGAGCTGAAGCTAAAAACCCGAACACGATCTGCAGAATCGGCTGGATACGGAGCAATTGAAGGTCAATTGATGAGCAACAAGCTTCGTCGAGCACTGAATCGAAGTAGAAACAGCTCAAATCGAATAGAACGAGCTGAAAAAAAAAAAAGAAATCAAAGATCGATTCGATGAAAAAAATAAAGAAATGAAACCAGAATGAAGCTACGCCGGAGAAGAAACGCGATGATTGATCGGAGAATCAATCAATCGGAAAAATGAAACGATCCGAACAAATCAATCGGAAGAGATTGAAGAAAAATCAGAGAAATTTGCGGAAGAAATGAATGAAGGTTGGGGAAAAAACTCTGATACCATTTCAGATATTTGTGTAAAACATAGAAAACCTTCATTAAACGTATAATGTGTATAAGAGCAAGCTTATATACAAGTGAACATAATTAACCAGAGCTAAACCTGTTGTAATTCGTACCGGTTTATAACAATTTATAAATTTTTAATTGCAAATTCAATTGTCAGGATTCGTGCAAATACTAAATTAGATCTAGGTTATATGATTTCGAATATACCTGGATATTCTGCAGAGAAAAGATGGGCTAAAAAGATTCGAGGATTTTAGCACTCCAAGTGTTGTGCCTCTACTAGTATCCACACTCGCATAAACTGGATTCGACACGGGGTACTAGCGCCGTTGAGATCCGATCACAAACGTTCGTCACACGAACTTGTCTTTCTTAGGTTTTCTTTACTGTGAGACAAAGATAATTGTCTTCTCTTAGGTTCTTCACGTCACACAATTCCTTCTTATAAGAAATGATTATTTTCTTATCACATAAAGATACAATTACTTGTGGATCAAGTAATTCCTTATCAAATAAGGAATATGTGTGCTCGTGAAGCAATTCCCATTTTAATGGGTTTATTTCCTTTTTCAATATATACATCAAATATATATATATATATATATATATATATATTATATTATATGTAAACCTAATATTAATTGGTCTAATCTATATTAGGCCCAATTATATAATAATCCAGTTTGCTTAGGTGTGTGACCCTGTAGGATCGTATGATATTAGTAATGGGCTTTCAGGCTCATAAGTTATACGTGGTTTCTAGCAAAATATTATAACCAACTAATATTATACGATTGTCAAACCTCGACATTTCAACTTTAACAAGAGTAAGGTACAAATAATTTCAGGACATTCCCAACAATCTCCCACTTGTACTGGAATCATCTATTCCTATAATCTCTTTGTCTCTGTATCTCAATCTTAGCATAAGGCAAGAAACTATGTCATCCTTATTAAGCTAGATCACGTTTATCGAACTCTGATTTATACTAATTAAACAAACAACTGACTTTCACCTCGTTTGAGCACGGCCATGCATTTCTCAGTATCAAATCTTCGATAGGCCCAAAGATACTTATCTCCTGCTATATAGGAGGGACAAATCCCATGTTGTTTCATCCCTGTTTCTTACACAATTCATAGTACGCCCAATCACTATCTTTATAATCACCTTTTACGGCTGACGTTTGACAGAGTCAAAACATACCAATCTTTGTGTAAGAAATCATGGTGAACTCAGGTCAAAGGACTACACTCTATAGTTGTGATGAGAAACTCTTATGACACTCATATAACAATCTTGTAGAGTTCTCATAGCGGGTCAGTCCAATACTGTGTTCTCCAACACATATTTATGTGATTGACTTTAATACAACATATCAATGACTTCACGAAACTTAGTCATCAGTCACCTCACATGCTAGTCATTCGCGGTTATTAATGTCCCATGTTAATAACATTGCCTAGGGACTTCACTAACTTATGTCATTTTTCACTCATAGGGTTTCATGATCAAGTCACGTACTTGATGACCTATAAGAATGACATAAATTATTTTGGAACTATTATTTAATTAAAACAATTAAATAAATCTGAAACAAATTTCATTAATTTGAAAGCATAACCAAATGTATGTAAACATGAACATCATATCATAAAAAGAAATTCTCCCACTAGAATTAAGATCACATCTTTAAAAATCTAATGCCTATAGCAGCAGTATGACTCTCATGCTTAGACCGTGGAAGAGGCTTGGTCAAAGGATCAACAACATTTGTATCCATCGAGACTCTGCTAATCTTCACATCTCCTCTATCAACAATATCACGAATGAGATGATATCGCCTTTCTATGTGTTTGGATTTCTGGTGTGATATGGGTTCCTTTGCCTGAGCGATGGCTCCATTGTTGTCACAATAGAGATCCACCAGACCAGATATACTAGGAATCACACCTAGCTCATTAATGAACTTCCTAATCCAAACAGCCTCCTTAGCTGCTTCCGAAGCAGCGATGTACTCAGCCTCGGTTGTGAAGTCTGCCACGGTGTTTTGCTTGGAGATCTTCCAACTCACCGCTCCTCCATTAAGACAAAAGATAAATCCAGATTGTGATCGAAAATCATCTTTGTCTGTCTGAAAGCTGGCATCTGTGTAACCACTCACAACAAGTTCATCATTTCCTCCATAGACCAAGAACTTATCCTTAGTGTTTCTCAAATACTTAAGGATAGTCTTGACCGCTGTCCAGTGACTCTCACCTGGATCTGATTGGTATCTACTCGTCATGCTTAAAGCACATGCAACATCTGGACGAGTACAAAGCATGGCATACATGATAGATCTTATGGCAGAAGCATATGGGATTCTACTCATGCGCTCTCGCTCATCATGTGTCGAAGGACACTGTGTCTTGCTGAGAGTTATGCCATGAGACATTGGAAGAAACCCTTTTTTGGAATCATGCATATTGAACCTGTGTAAGATCTTATCTATATAAGTATCTTGAATCAATCCAATGATTTTGTTCAATCTATCTCTATAGATTCTTATTCCAATAATATAAATGGCTTCTTCCATATTTTCATTGAGAAACAACTACTTAGCCAAGTCTTAACCGACTGAAGCAAAGGAATGTCGTTCCCAATGAGCAGTATGTCATCTACATACAATATCAGAAATGCAACTGTGCTCCCACTAGTCTTCTTGTAAACGCACGGTTCTTCTTCGTTTCTAATAAAATCAAACTCTTTGATTGCTTCATTAAAACGAAGATTCCAACTCCGAGATGCTTGCTTCAAACCATAAATGGAATGATGAAGCTTGCATACTTTCCTAGCACTTTCAGGATCTGTGAAACCCTCAGGTTGTGTCAAGTACACATCCTCTTCGAGATTTCCATTAAGGAAAGCTATTTTTACATCCATCTGCCATATCTCATAATCATAATAAGCGGCAGTTGCTAGGAGAATCTGAATGGACTTAAGCATTGCGACTGGAGAATATGTTTCATCATAGTCTATACCATGAATTTGCTTGTAACCTTTAGCCACCAATCTAGCTTTGTATATCTGGATATTACCATCCATGTCAATTTTCCTTTTGAAAATCCATTTACACTCCATGGATTTAACACCATCAGGTAAATCTACCAAAGTCCATACTTTGTTCTCTGACATGGATTCCATTTTGGATTCTTCGGCTTGTAGCCATTTATCAGAATCAGGGCCCATCATTGCTTCTTCATGAGATGTAGGTTCATCATTCTCTATTATGAATAAATCATGATGATCCGTCACCCAAACCCCATATCTAGTAGGTTCGTGACGAGTCCTTTCGGACCTACGTAGCTCAGGTTCCACAGGTGCAGATTCTACGACTCTTCGTAGATCTAGTTGATGCTCTTCCTGAGAAGTCGGAGCAATCTCCTGTTTTTCTCGAACCTCTTCGAGTTGTACCTTACTCCCACTGTTTCTTTTAGAAAGAAATTTTCTTTCTAAAAAGACGCAATTTCGAGCCACAAACACTTTGTTCTCGATAGGATTGTAAAAAATAATAACCTTTGGTCTCTTTAGGGTAACCAACGAAGTAGCATTTATCAGATTTGGGTCCAAGCTTATCAGCAATTAAACGTTTGACATAAGCTTCACAACCCCAAATTTTCAGAAAAGACAGATTAGGAATTTTTCCGGTCCATATCTCATATGGTATCTTTTCAATTGATTTTGATGGACATCTGTTTAGCGTAAACGCAGATTTTTCTAGAGCATATCCCCAAAAGGATAATGGAAGATCTGTATGACTCATCATTGATCGAACCATATCTAATAAAGTCCGATTTCTCCTTTTCAGATACACCATTCAATTGCGGTGTTCCTGGAGGAGTGAGCTGTGAAATAATTTCACATTCTCTTAGATGGTCATTGAAAGTTTGGCTCAAATATTCTCCACCACGATCTGATCGAAGGGCTTTGATTGTCTTGCCAAGCTGGTTTTGTACTTCATTATGAAAATTTTTAAACTTTTCAAAAGATTCAGACTGATGTTTCATTAGATAAACATAACCATATCTACTGAAATCATCAGTAAATGTAATGAAGTACTGGTAGTTTCCTCTGGCACTTAAACACATTGGCCCACATACATCGGTATGTATAAGGCCCAACAAGTCCCTAGCTCGTTCACTGTGTCCAGTAAAAGGAGTCTTAGTCATTTTTCCCAATAAACAAGATTCACATTTTTCATATGATTCATAATCAAATGAGCTCAAAAGTCCATCATTATGAAGCTTTTGAATGCATTTCTCATTTATGTGGCCTAAACGACAATGCCAAAGAAACGTAGGATTTGAGTCATTTAACTTAAAATCTTTTGGTACTAATGTTATAGACAGGCACACTTTGGTTTAGAACACAAAACACATTCTCTAATGGGCCGCTACCATAAATAATATCACCACGATCAAATAAACAACACTTGTCTTTAATCAAAAAATGAAATCCTTCCAAATCCAAACATGGAATATAAATAATATTTCTGCAGGTACATAGTAGCAATTTCTTAAGCTCTAAAACCATGCCCAAAGGCAAAGACAAATGAAATGTTCCTACAGCTAATGCAGCAACTTTTGCTCCATTCTCCATGTGCAGGTCCACTTGTCCTTTCTCCAAAGTTCTACTGTTGCTTAGGCCCTGCATATTTACACAAATATGAGCACCACAACCGGTATCCAATAACCAAGAAGTAGAACTAGAAGTAGCAATATTTACTTCTATAACATAAATACCTGAAGAAGAAGTCTCAAAAGTTTTCTTCTTCTGTTTCAAATCTTCCAAGTATTTCTTACAGTTTCTCTTCCAATGTCCAGAACCATTACAATAATGGCACTTGTCTTCACCAGAAGGACCAAGCTTGAACTTAGGAGCAAGGTCAGACTTGTCCGGATTCTTAACCCAACTTGTCTTACCAGTTCCTTTGTTCTTACCATGTTTCTTAAACTTTTTACCCCCTTTTACCATGAGTACATGCGAGGTGTCCTTCTTGATGTTTGGCTCAGCAGTTTTGAGCATTCGATGCAGGTCAGTCAAAGTCTTTGTCAAGTTGTTCATGTTGTAGTTCATAACAAACTGATCATAACTTGACGGCAATGACTGCAGGATGATGTCAGTAGCCAACTCTTGGCTAATAGGAGAATCCAGCTTTTCCAGGTTATCAATATAACCCACCATCTTAATGACATGTGGGCTAACTGGACTGTCTTTTGGCAGCTTGCACTCAATGAGAGCCTTAACAGTCTGGTATCTATCAGTTCGTGCCTGCTCCTGAAACATCCCTTTCAGGCTAGTGATCATGTCAATTGGCGAATCCACGTTCTCATATTGCTTATGCAAGTCTGAGTTCATGGTAGCCAACATAAGACAAAACACATCAACCCTATCACTGAGATGTTTATCCCAAACATTCCTTTCTGCATGTAGAGCATTGGTCTTAGGTTTTTCAGGAAGTTTCTTTTCCAGGACATAGTCCTTTTTCTCCTGTTTGAGAACAATTCTCAGGATTCGATACCATTTGAGGAAGTTCGATCCATTCAGCTTGTCCTTCTCAAGGACGGACCGCAATGAAAACGAACTGTGAGGGTTTGACATAGCTGGATAATAGAAGAGCAGAGATTAATATGATGTTTATGAGTTTGAGAAATCTCAACAATTAAAAAGACTCACATTATATTCAAAACAATATTATCCTCAAAATGAATATAATGATCCAAGATCCTTATTTTACTAGAATTCTAGTGAGCTTTGGCTCATCGCCCGAACGTCCAGCTATTAACACATTTGCTAATTATATCCAATATAACTCTTGGTTGTTGGATGACATCTTATGTCTTATCCAACCTATGCCTCTAAACCCAAAACCGTTTTGATAGCCTAGTCAAGTAAACCAATCTCGTTTCATATTGTAACCATTACCATCTGTTTCACTTATGCAAATGTGGACACCCTGCTTAACATGCCCATTAGACAACGAAATAAGCCTTGACAGTTTACAAAGATTAGATAGGCATCAAAATACTTGATATTAAATTGAGGAATTAATTTTAATCCAATTTACATTTATATTATAAAATTATATCTAATATAAAATTTTTAATATAATTAACACATATCTAATATGTATTTTAATTGGATTTATCATAATTGAATTAATTTTAATCTAATTATAATTATCAATTATTTATATAACTAATCTTAAATTAGTTCGTAAGTTCTACTCAAATTAGAATTTCAGCCAAGCGAAAGATTGAAAACATATCAAAACTTCCGGTTTTGACTTAACCGAATCAATCAAACCAGAAACCAAATCAACAAAAACGATTCGGTAATGCATAAAATATATCTTTAATATGCAGAAGATACTACATGACCAAATCCTATGTCTCTTGTTATAATATTAATTAGTATTCGTCATAGTTATAACAAACACTAACATTCTTTTAACAGACATGAATTGTGCACAGTAACTAATTATAATCAAATTATAACATCACAACATCAAAATTATCATGCCCGATTTCAACGACGCACTGGATACGAAACTAAAATCATAAATCTCACAGTTTTAATTTACATAGACATGTTTCATAGAATTTCATAAATTCAAACAGATTGAACCAGTTATACAATTAACATAAATATCATATATATATATATATATATTTAATATTATACATGTAGGTTCTGATACTATTGTTGTAATCCGTACCGGTTTATAACAATTTATAAATTTCTAATTGCAAATTCAATTGTCAGGATTCGTGCAAATACTAAATTAGATCTAGGTTATATGGTTTCGAATATACCTGGATATCACTACAAGAAAACAGGCGATTTGCAACGGATTTGCAACGAATCTGTGACGAAATTACGTTCCGTTGCAAAATCATTGCAAAATTGCAACGAAACATTTCGTCGCAATTTCGTGGTAAAGTTACGACGAAAGTGCGATGAATGTGGGATGGATTGAGAATTCGATGCAATGTCGTCGCAAAATTTGCGACCAAATTTGCAACGGCTAGGATCGTTGCAAATGTGTAACGGTTGAGCGACGAATATGATAGTAGGTAGAGACACGTTTTCAATGGTTGTAACTGTTTTTTTGCGATGAATATTTTCGTTGCAAATCCGAGGCATTTCCGTCGCAGTGTCGTTGCAAATGACTTCGTTGCATTGTCGTTGCAAAATTTCATTGCAAATCCGTTGCAAAATTTTACAAAACTTCTATAAATAGCATACACCTTCTTCACGATTTTACACACAAAAAACCTCAACATAAAAAAAAATTTACTCATTTTAGTATTAAAAAAAATAGTTTGTTCACGATATCTTCCGGTGGCACCGATATCTACGAACTACGTAGATGAATGTACACACATATTAGTAATGCGCTTTCAAGCTCATAAGTTATAAGTGGTTTCGAGCAAAATATTATAACCATCTAATATTATATGATTGTCAAACCTCGACATTTCAACTTTAACAAGAGTAAGGTACAAATGATTTCAGGACATTTCCAACAAAACGAACTAAACCAACATTAAACCATGATCTATATAATCTAATAATATTTACCCCACGCAGTGCAATTGATTCTAAGCCCACCAGATTTTATAGAATATGATGTGTATAAATTATATGTAGAACATAGTACAAGTTAAACAAAATTTTATAACAGAACGACGGAAATGACATATACCAAAAAAGTTTATCAAATAAATGACTCCCTTGAAATCCTTTAGACTGAAATGGAGAAAATAATGTGGAGGAATATCACCAAATTCATTCGTAATCGCATCTCGGGTTTCGAGTTTGCCGTCTTTGACAACAACACGGAGCAAGTCAACTAAACAATGGCAAAAGAAAAACCTTGTGTTTAGAGTGGGAAAATGGTTGATTTAATCCTCGATTATTTGCAATTGACATTTTTATTCCTCAATTATCATGGTTATACTTTTAATCCTGAATTTATCGTTGACTTTACAAATTGAAGACTGAAAAAAAGTCCACGTTAAACGTTTAACAGAGATCGTTATTTTTTTTTACGTCTAATTTTCAGGTTGTTGTATAATCTCCTTCGTTTTATGTGTTCTTCCCCAAACTGAAAACTCAATCAGATTTGCTGGAATTTTAACCTAATCAGATTGCAAAAATCTGTTCAAGATAAATTTCACTCTCTCTCTCTCTCTCTTGTTCTGGACTCGTTCGCAATCAATCTCAACGCTACTCCAATGAAATTTTAAAACTTTATAATTAGATTCATAATTTTTTTTCTTCTCGGTTTCTCACACAAATCCGTTTTCAATTTAACGAAATTTTGCATTGCCAGGTGATTTGTTGATCCTAGGTTTTTTGTCCCTGAGTTTTTGGGATCGTGCTCGTAGTTCTTAACTTAGATATTACGATTGTTATAGGGTTTGTGTTTGCGCATGTACTTGCTGGATTTTATTGTTTTGGTTTGGTTTCTGGGCTCCATTTTTCTTGGCGTTTTGAGTTTGATTGTGCCGGTGAGACTCTTGCGTTAGAGATCGATTCGGGTTCAGGTTGGTGAGAGAAACAGAGGGATTGATCCGGTTAAGTGATTGTGGCAGAGAATTAAATTGGAGAGCTCAGGTAAGGATCCGATCGACGGAGAAATCGTTCCGGTTAACTGATTGTAGCCCCAAATCTGAGACCTCGAACCTTGTCGAGACTCGCCGGAGAGGTAAATCCGGCTGATTGCGAGAAATCGGAGATCTTTCAACTGGGAGATTGTTGCCGGTAAAGCATCCATGATTCGGCCGGGGATAATGGAGAGCTACGTGAAAGAAAACACCTTATCTCCGTCGCAGTAAACCATCTTATGAAGAAATTGGAACCAGGCAAATCATCGAGAGATTTACGAATCGCTTGCAGTGCCAAAAAAATCAACTGGGTAGAGAATCGCCTCTGTTAATAATCTGAATCGAAGCAGAAACATCAAACACCAAATTAACTGAGTAAATCTCATCATCTTCATCTTCTTCATCTTCAGACTTGGTCATTTAGAGCTTCAAGAAACAAAGACTATAATATCTACAGAGAGAAAAGTACAGAGAAAGGCTGTAAAGTGAAAAAAATGGATTTTCGTCTTCTGATTTCTCATGAGAGGAAAAGTGAGGTTTGTGTGGTGGAAATGGAGGTGTTCTGGTGGGGAGCTTCCGTGAGAGTTTTAATGGCAGATTATCAAACGATTAAAAAGGAAACTAAACAAAAAAGAAAGTTTTTTATTTTGAGCGAAAAGAAAGAGTGATCGAACATGAAAAAAAGGTTAACGGATCTCTGTTAAACGTTTAACGTGGATTTTTTTTTTGTCTTCAATTTGTAAAGTCAACGGTAAATTCAGGATTAAAAGTGTAACCATGATAGTTGAAGAATAAAAACGTCAATTGCAAATAGTTGGGGATTAAATCGACCATTTTCCCTGCTTAGAGTTGTAAATTTACGAAATTTAAAAAGAACGAAACAAATAATTTATCAATAAAACTTACCAACACAATTCTCTTTTCATAGAATTGTGAGAAACATAACTTTATCAAATGGTGAGAAACAGAAAAAAACCATTTCATGATTTTGGTTCAATTAACTCGATATTTGTTTCTTGATTGAAGTATATATGACATGGATGAGGGGTTAAGCTTAGGATTCCAGGTCGAGTAATAGCTTCAAAATCCCCTATAAAATACTATTGGCTTTCAAACAATTTGTCTTTCTAACGACTCATAAGACGGTGGGGAATTGATGCGCCAATTCTACAACCCTTTTTAAAGACCAACTAAGCGTTAATAAGAAAAGACGAAACAAATATCTAAATGAAAGCAGCAATTTTCAACATGTCATACTTACAAATTCATCAGCAACGATTAATGATCTTTCATCACCGCCATATGGGAGTTTTTGAGTATAATCCCTATTAACTTGCACACAAATTCGCCCTAATCAGATGCGAAATCATATCGCATAGAGACATAATTTGTTAATTAGAGAAATTTGAGAAGATGAAGGAGTTGCAAATAGCGATTTAAGAGAGAAAATATAATAGTTATTTTTGAGTTTTATGGAGATATGTATTTCTATAAAGGAAAGTAAATCGTCGTAACTAAAATGAAAAAAAAAAAATTCAAAAATAATAGTTATATCTTGATGGTCAAGATTTGTAATAAATGCGGTATCACATCAACTTCACTCTAAGACACCACAATAGGTATGGTTACATGACAAAATGAAAAAAAAAATCATTACTAAAGGCGACAGAAAAATATATATTGGTTATTATTTTATAGAAAGTTAAAATATTGTTATTACACAATACAATTAAATTAGGTAAGTAAAATGCATTTAATGCAATAGGTAGCATTTTATGTTTTATCGTTTGACAACATGTAGTCATTTATGTTTAAAATTGTATATACACACAAATCTAATGATATGTAATCCATTTTTTTGGTTTTTTACACTTACCATTAATTAAACTCCGCCAGTTCTGGTATATCAGGATCGAACAAAACCTGGGAACAATATCTTCCACTATTGATTCTTAAACCACCTAAGTTATAAGTAAATAATCAATTATTAAAAGTCATCGAATATAAAAGTGAATAAATCTATTTTTTTTATGTTGAAAACATACCTTTATACTTAACACGCCATAACTGGAAAACACAAATGACCACATCATCACCAACGACATTCCATTTTTTATTGAAATCAACAGCCTCTTTACCATATGCATCACATTAGACTTCAACATCTCTAAAATAATTAATGTGATACATGTTAAATTAATAAGCCCATATACTATAACCATAATCTACAACTCGTAAACGGTATGATAATTATACTTACTGCATGTCTCTAGCGAGAAATCTATGTAGCATACTTTTTCACCAATGATTTCTTCATAGGGATCAATCCTCAATCGAGTTTAACTCTCCAGCTTTTACAATCATCCCAACTAAGTCAACATATATTCGAGTTGTAAGAGTGTTAATATGAATTTCATATAAAACCCACTATAAGAAAACATGGGATAGGTGACTTCTAAAAACGTCACAAAATGATCGCAAAATTGCAATTTGCGATTATTTAGAGAATAAAATAAATAGTCGCAAAATTTTGGTCGCAAAATACAATAGTCGCAAACTAGTCACTTATTTCGGACTATTTTGTGACTACTAAACTTAGTCGTAAATAAGCGATTATTTTGAAACAACATTTAGTAGTCGTATATTAAAGACTAAAGAGTGACAACGTTAATTTTGCGACTACCTTGTGACAGATGTCGGTAGTCGTATTCCTGAAACTAATTTGTAACTGTTTTTGTAGTCTTAGATGTGCGATTTTTTCGAGACTGAGAAGTTAGAGGCTATTTATAAGAACCGTTAATGTCATAAATGACATATAATAAGAATTAAGGTACTTATAATAAACAGAACATATTAAAAGAAGATAGTTCTTCTTCATAACTATATATACACACACACTTATATATTGATGTGTTCAGATTTTAGCACTTCTTAGCATCCACTTTTCTTAATTTTAGAAGTCATTCTACTTGCATTTTACGCCTTTCTCTTCATTTTGAGTTCCATTTAGTTTGAGTTGTATCTTAGAGTCATAGGTATTATGTTGCATCTGCATTATATTTTGAGTCTATTTCAGGTACTATGGAGGCCTAGGATCAAGGAGAATCAATCGGAAAGTGAAGGAGAACCAAGGGGAATGAAGAGGAGCCAAATAGCAAATGGTGTATACTGCATCAACTTGTCCTCCTCACCAGGTCGATGCAGCAGGTCGATGGGAGCAACACCAGGCGAAATCCAGATTCAGGTGTAGCCTGCATCGATCTGTCCTCCTCACCAGGTCGATGCAATAGGTCAATGTCATGAACATTTTCTGCACAAATCTAGGTTTTACCCGGGTTGACACGGTACATTTCCCTTTCACTATATATATGTTTTAGCACCTTAAGAACCCTAAGTTGGACATGTTTTAGGATTTTTTTCCTCTAATGTTTAGTACTTTGATTTCCTTTGAATCTTTGATGGTTTATTAAAGTTTTCTTAAGTTTATTAAAGTTCCTTTGAACCACGAACGGAGAGATCCAAAGATGGTTTTTATTAAGCTCTGTCGAAAAGGTTTCGTACAAGAGTTTGAGAGCAAAAAAGTCTAGGGTTGTCTTCGGCAGCTTTGACTTCGACCAGATAGTTTCGTATGGAAATGACTTCGGCCAAGCAGCTCTGTATAGACTTGACTTCGGCCAGGCAGCTTCGTATGGAATTGACTTAGGCCAGGATTGTATTTGGCAGCCTTGACTTCGGCCAGATAGTTTCGTATGGAATTGACTTTGGCCAAACAATTTTCGTATGGTTTTGACGTCAGCTTAGACAGTTTCGTATGGTTTTGACTTCGGCTAGACAGTTTCGTATCACGGCCGAAGTGAGGGCTTGCCGACGTGGCCATGCTTGTCGAAGTCTCCAAGCTTGCTGAAGTCTCTGTGTTTCCCGAAGTCTCCAAGCTTGCTGAAGTCTCCGTGTTTGCCTAAGTCTCCAAGCTTGCCGAAGTCTCCAAGCTTGCCGAAGTCTCCGTGGTTGTCGAAGTCTCCAAGCCTGTCGAAGTCTCCGTGTTTGCCGAAGTCTCCAAGCTTGCCGAAGTCTCCGTGTTTGCCTAAGTCTCCAAGCTTGCCGAAGTCTCCAAGCTTGCCGAAGTCTCCGTGTTTGCCGAAGTCTCCAAGCCTGCCGAAGTCTCCGTGTTTGCCTAAGTCTCCAAGCTTGCCGAAGTCTCCGTGTTTGCCGAAATCTCCGAGCTTGCCGAAGTCTCCAAGCTTGCCGAAGTCTCCAAGCTTTCCGAAGTCTCTGTGTTTGCCTAAGTCTCCAAGCCTGCCGAAGTCTCCGTGTTTGCCGAAGTGGAGTAAAGCTTTGCCGATGTGAGCCAAAGCTTGCCTAAGTGGAGACAAAGCTTGCCTAAGTGGAGACAAGGCTTGCCTAAGTGGAGATAAGGCTTGCTTAAGCGGAGACAAAGCTTGCCGACGTCTTTCCCTTCTTCGCCGAAGTGGAGCAAAGCTTTGCCGATGTGAGCCAAAGCTTGCCTAAGTGGAGACAAGGCTTGCCTATGTGGAGACAAGTCTTGTCTAAGCGGAGACAAGGCTTGCCTACATTTCTTCCCTCTTTGCCGAAGTCTCCATGCTGAAGTGAAGCTTCCTTGGCCGAAAATGGAGCTGCTTTGGCCAGAATGGCCCCTCTAGTGCTTAAGTGGACTCGTACAGAAATGACTTAGGCACAATTTCGGCCTTGTCCGATTCTTCGTATTTTCATACTTAGCCATTTTCTCATTGATCATAGCTGGGTGGGTTTTGACCCCAACAGTTAGCCCCCAGCTCGGTAGTCTCAGTGATGATAGTGCCGAGGTAGAGGAAGTCCAAGCTGGGATCAATGTGCTGCGTCGATTGGTACAAGTTGAGCCGATGTGATACTGAGTCCGTTGTTTTTGATATCTGCCAGGTTCTCTGTGTTCAGACCGATAATCTTTTTTCCAGCAGAAATTTCTTCATTCAACTTTGTTCTGGTACAACTTCCAATGTATGATGACATCATCTTTTGCTTTATGAGCCTATATATGCTCCCCCTTCTCCTCACTTCCTCTTCACTTCTTCACTTCTCAAAAATCTCAAGGTAACTTCTCTCCTCCCTTCTCTGTCCTTCTCTTGAAGATTTTTTTTTTTTTTTAGGTTGTTTTGTTTTTTTTTTGTCTCTGAAATTGTTTTCGGCCGAAGTCTTCTCTGCCGAAGTAGCCCTTACCGACGTCTCTCCTTGCCGGAGTGACACCAGTTCCGAAGCGAAGCTCTTCTCGGCCGAAGTGCTTGGTTTGCCGAAGTGATTTCATCCTTTGCCGACGACCCCTTCTCTGTCGAAGTAGTCTTTTGCCAAAGTGGTGCTTGGCCGAAATCTTTTTTCGCCGAAGTGATTTCCTTTGCTGGACGAAATGGAGATGGAGAATTGGAGTTCCGATTGTGTTAGGATGAGGCAAGACGCGAGTCTTCGGGCGTGTTCTTCAAAACGGCGAGTTCCTAAGGGCGGATACAAGCATGAGGCACCTGATCCACCAGGATCTACTCTCTCCACTGCTGAATCTTTGGAGACCCTCAGGCACCGGTTTAACATTTCTGAAGAAATTGAACTCATCCTTCCATCGCCATCGGATCGGGCCGGTGAGCCTCCAAAAGGGTGTTTTACCTTGTACGAGAGTTGTTTTTACATGTGATTTCTGTGGTTCCCAATACCAAGGGTCATCCTTGAGTATCTATGGAAGCATAGACTGGCCCTGGCGCAAATAACTCCGCGGGGAATTCGACACCTAGTTGGGATCGTGGTCCGCAGCTTCGAGTGTGGCGAAGAAGTCACAGTGGATCACTTGCTGAACCTGCTATCCTTTCGGACATTTCGCTCCAAGGACTCGCTTCTTTACTCCCTTTTGAACAAAGCTCACCGCAAAATTATCGGAGGATTCTCAAGTAAAGACAGATATTGGGAGGATTATTTATTCTTTGTGCCCATTTCCGAGGCTTCGGTTGGTGCAGATTGGGTTAACAAAATTAGGATCACATGGAGAAAAATCGGTAGCCGATCTATAGCTTTACGAGTTTTTCTGCCTTGTTGAACATGTCGTGACTTTCCGCCTTGTTTGTTGGTTTTGCAGTTCCTAATCCGCTCCCGACGTGTCCTCCGGACGTAATTACACTTTGCGAGACACTAGCTTCTGGTGAATGCGATTGGCAAAGAGATTTTACTCTTCAAAGAGTAGAGAGAGCGCGGGCACAATACTTTGGATATTATTCTCCGAGTTCAACTCCTTCGTCTTCTCCTAGCAGTATGAGGAGAACCATGGGGAAAAGGTCATATGTTCGTGAAAGGATGGAAGCTGAAAACCGCACCGCAATGGAGCAGGCAGAGGTCGGCCGAACTGAGATTTCT
>OVBL01000742.1:0-143550 GCA_900406555.1 Pseudoturritis turrita
TAGGCCCTTGAGTCAATGTCCATAGGTCGGCATCTAAGGCTCCTCGATCCATAAACATGGAGTAATGCTTCAAGAAGGCGGCAGACAGCTGCTGGAAATCATCAATGGAGTTCCGCTCTAATCTTGAAAACCATTGGAGGGCTGCACCCTTTAGATGTTCCACAAATACCAAGCAGAAACCGGCATCTCTCTCCTTTTCTCTAAAATTGGCTCGGCCCATTGCTATGATAAAGGCCGTTATGTGTTCCTTTGGGTCGGTTGTCCCTTCGTAGACTGGGACTTTGATCTTTCCTGGGTCGGAGACCCTTGTCTTGGTAATTCGGGCTGTAAACGGTGTATTGTGCGCTTCTTCCAATACGCGGTCAATCTCTGGGACTTTACTGGTTGCCTTGTGCACCTGGGATTGGACGACTTTCATCTCAGCAGTGGCTCGAATCAATGTGGCTCGGATTTCGTCCAACTCTTCTCTCTGGGCTCGGCTCGTCGTTCTTGGTTCATCAACAAACTGCGCTCGTTGGACCCAGAGGAGATTTTCCTCTTCCTCTGCCGAATTCCTGGCTCGGTTTAGGTTAATATCGCCTTCGCTGGCTCGGGGCTCTGTTATTGCTGGTGCGAATCCCTCGTCAGCAAGATTTTCTGCGTTGTGGTCTCCTTCTTCGTCAAGGATGATTGCTGTAGCCGATCCAACGTCGGTGCGTAGGTCGTATCCATCACTGGTTCCTCTTGCGCCTCGGGTCAGTCGGGGTAGCTCGGTGATATTTGATCTTGTCACCGCGGGCGCCTGCTCGTTTGTTGGATGTGGCGGTGGTAATCCTCCCAAAGTCCTTGGTGCGTCGCGTGGTGTTGAAAAATCCAGGGCCGTCGAGTTTAGGCCAAGCCGCCTGGTTATTCCGCTAACAGGTGGGTTCATAGTTGAGCCAACTCCTCCAGATCGTATGTTTCTGGTTCGGCTATCGGTTACTAGTGACTCAATTCTCTCTGTTAGCAAGCTGTTCAGCTTGTCTTGCTCCTCGGCCTTCTTCAGCAACGCGGTCATCATGTTCTTCAATTCTGTTAAAGTTTCTGTAGTGCCTTCCGTGTTCGCTGGAGGCAGATTGGTTCCTGTCCTAGGAGGATCGACGCCGGTATTGCTCGCATCGTCACCGCTTCGGTCTCCGTCGGTAGTCATCGCTTCAGATCTCGTATTAAGTGGTTCTAAGGTGTCAGAAAGTTTTGAATTCCCCTCAGACGGTGCCAAATTGTGGGAGTCGAACTCGCACAACCAAAACTTGTAAAGAGATTTTAGGGATTCGACAAACTTCTATGTAAAGAAACCAAGAACAGAGATCCAAAGGTGGAGTTTTTTATTCAAGCTGTTTTGAAAGCTCTTTGTCAAGCAATAAGTGTTTTGCTAGGTCAAATTTCGGATCCCTTCCTCAAAGGGGTACATGTCTTATTTATACCAGAACAAGTCGGCTAGGCCTGCTTCCTAAAGATATTTGGAAAACTTCCTTTCTCTGGCTCGGATGTGGGCTTCTTTCTTAGGCTCGTCATCTTGGCCCACCAATCTCTTACGACTCGTTGTCTTGGACATGTTAAGATATTGGGCTCGTCGTCCCTCTCAATTCCGAGCCAGGCAGTTGGTTTGCCAACAAGTTGGCTCGTCACCGTTCGTTGGTTTGCCAACATGTTGGCTCTTCATTTGTTTCTTCATGCTGCCGAGCCAAGTTTGGCTCGTAACCATTTATTCCTGCCTAGCGAAGGTGTTGGCTCGTCACTCTTTTCTCCTTGCTACCGAGCCAAGTGTTGGCTCGTCTCCTGCTTCTTCCACTGCTTCTATGAAGATGATCACGTACTCATCCAAGTAGTCCTTGAATACGCCATTCATGAGCTTCATGAAAGCAACAGGCGCATTAGTCAACCCAGAGGACATGACAACAAACTCATAATGTCCATACCTTGTCCGAAAAGCCATTTTTCCGAACATCTGACTCCTCTATCGGAATTTTATGATAGCCCGAAGCTAAATCAATCTTTGAAAACCAAGTAGCACCTCTGAGTTGGTCCAACAACTCGTCTATCCTTGGAAGAGGGTACTTGTTCTTCACAGTCATTTTGCACAGCCCACGGTAGTCGATGCAAAGTCTGAAACTCCCATATTTCTTCTTTACAAACAGCACCGGTGCACCCCACGGTGAACTGCTTGGTCTCACGAATTCCCTATCCATCAGCTCAGTCAACTGCTTCTTTAACTCGGCCAACTATGCCGGTGCCATCCGGTAAGGTGCCTTAGAAATCAGAGTTATACCAGGCTCAAGTTCAATCGTGAACGGATCTGAACGAGCTGCATGCAACCCTGATAACGTCTGGAACACATCCTCAAACTCATGCACTACCGAAATGTCCTTAAACTATGCATTTGGCCCAACATCCGCAGTTGTGACTGTAGCCAAATAAGCTTTACATCCTTTCTCGATCAAGCGTTCTGCTTGAGTTGTCGAGACAATTAAACTCCCCGAAGTCGGTCTGACCCCTTGATACTCCAAAAAATTTCCATCACCTCTCTCAAACAGCACCCTTCCTCGGTGACAGTCTAGGTGAGCCTTAAACTTTCCAAGCCAAACCATTCCCAAGATAACATCATAGGACTTAACTTCGCAGATTATCAAATTTGTTGGCATATCCACATCTCCAATCCAAACCGAGATGTTCTTGACCACTCCTAGTGAAAACATGACTTGACCACCAGCCATTCTTACTAGACCGAACTGCTCTCCGGGTTTCTTACAGAACCCACCCTTTTCAATCATGTCTGGACTCACAAAGCAATGGCTTGCTCCAGAGTCAAACAAAACATGAGTTGCCACACCACCCATATTCAAAGTCCCTACACATTCGTCCTAGAATGCTAAGAGCCTAGCAGAAATATGCAACAGGCAATTTACGAATTTAAAGGTAAGTGATAGGACTTACCAGTGATCGGACGAGAAGTACTAGGATTCGTAGTCTCCTCCATAGTATCATTGTACAGCCTTGGAATTATCGCTTGCCTCTTACCTGGCGGTGGCAGTCCATCATTTCCCCGCTTCAGCTGACCAATCACTTGCTGCACAATCCCCAATTTCGGACAGTCCCTCTTGAAATGTCCAGGTTCATTGCAGTTGTAGCACACCCTTGCTACTCCATCTTTTCCCGTATTCTTAGCCCTTTGATCCTCTTCTGGGCAGTCACGAACTTTGTGTGTCAAGCTACCACAGCGATGACAAGCACCAAATGCAGCTCTATACTAGCCGACATGCATCTTTCTGCAAGTTGAACACACACTACGTCCAGCAGATGACTTGCCCATGTAGACGTTCTTATCCCACTTTTTCTTGTTCTGCCCACCCATATTCTGCTGACCTTGCGGTCGAGTCACAGTCTGCGATGCTCCACCCTTAAGCACATTTTCCTCTGCATAACCAGCTTCCAAAATCGATGCCTTCTCCACCAGTTCAACAACTGTGGTATAGTTGCGAATACATCAACCATTCTTTAACACAAGTCTCAATCCACGCATGAATCGACGAACTTGTACCAATTCATCTTCAAGTTCACGACCAACATACTTCTTCAATTGGTTGAATCGGCTTCATATTCCCTTACTGTCTTAGTACCTTGATGCAGATCTAAGAAAGCTCCCTCAAGCCTGTCATATGCTTCTGGTGGAAAATACTTAGTCCTGAAAAATGCACTGAATGTTTCCCAAGAACAATACAGATTATCCAACTATCCTTCCACACCTTTCCACCAGATATGCGCATCACTTTCCAGATAGTGTACCGCGATATCCTTCTTGTACTCATTCGGGCAATGAATGGATTCGAAGTTCCTTTCCAACCTTGTCCTCCACTCATTCGTCTCAATCGAATTAGGTCCACCCGCAAAGTACTTTGTTCCCAGCTTCAACATGTGATCCATCACCTTAAGATACGATGGAATCCTAACCACCATATTCACTTCTATAGCAGCAGGTTCCTCCACTCCATGTGGTGGTACAACCTGTGGTGGCACTGCCGGAGCATGTGCAACTCCCGTCAACCTTTCCAACACATGAGCCAACATCATCAATACTGCCTCCAAACCAACTGGAGCCGCAGCAATATTCGCAGCATTCCCAACAGTCACAGCAGCTGCTCCATCCACTACATTCTCAACATTCACTTGCTCAGCATCATTCGTTGAGTTTTCCCCAGTTTCACCAGCTTGTCGTCTTCCAGTTCGAGTACTTTTTGCCATCTGCATAATCCGGTTCACAAGTTAGCTGTGACACTAACTTAGATCACAGACTAAAAACTTAACAGAAACCTTACCGCGAGACCTTGGCATTGGAAGGATGGATAAACCCACTACCCGTTTATGCTAGACTGTCCTAGAACCGTTAATGCTCTGATACCAACTTGTGGTAACCGAACCCAAGGTTTCAACCCGTGGTCAAGCCACACTACGAACCAGACACTTAGCCAAATTTTTAGTCCATTTTACTTAGCCATTTTTCGCGTTTTGAAACATTTAGACAAGTTAATTTCCATGCATAAACTTTAACTTGGATTGAATCAGGAGGTTTCAAATACAATGACCAGTTTGCTAATAAGCTATTACATTGAATTGAACCTATATACCAAATCCAACCATCCATTCCTTCTTGCCTTTGTCTCGCGATCAGCCACTTTCACGGCCAGACTCATTACCTGCATCCATAAAGGAGGCATAAGCAACATAATTGCTTAGTGATGCGGTCATCCTGTCTCACTAGGCCACATAACAGAATCGCAATCATACTTATCGATTTCAAACAGTCAATATTACTTATCATGAACGGAATTCTCATCAAGCATGCCTGATCCAAATATCGAGCAGTCTCTACATGATCCGGGTAAACCTTAGCGAGAACGCTCGACTCCCAAACGTGTTAACCTGATCAGACTCTCGATCAAACGGTCAGCACATCAAGACAGAAATGCAGATTATATGAACATGACAAGCAAAATAGTCGGAATCACCCAAGCAATCAATGACAGTAAGAAATCTAGCAATCAAAGGATCCTAGAACAGTAACCACGGTCACACACTCACCTTAGCCAATCGGATTCGAAAACTACCTTGATCCGATTCGATTCTGACACCTCTTGATGCAACAATCCTTTCCAACGATCTGCCCAGATTTGATCCCACGACGATAGCGATGCCAAGCAACGATCACGCTCCAATCCGCTGTAACTTTTGACTTTTCCTTAGAAACTCCCACTCGAATTCTTTCTGAGTTTTTCTCTCGAAAAAATTGTGCAGAATTGGACGAAAATGGGAAGGAAACCCGAGTTTAATCTCAGTAGCTGCCCATAACCGCTCCCAACTGCCCACTGTCCGTTTTTCTTAAGCAGAATGACTGTACCCTTGGGCGCGGATTTTAACCCACAAAACTGTTCCCACTTATTTTGCTAAGGCAAATCCGCGTGTTTGGCTTCGCGTGTTTGGCTTTGCAACCATTTCCACCAAAACACTTAGAAAATAATTCGGATTATTTCGTCTTTCCAGATGATTTTTCCGCCAAAAATGCCTTAAGAAGAATTTTTGATAAAATCCAGCCTGGATCAGACAGTCCCACTAAGTAATTGTCTTGTCCAAAACTGACCCAGCTGACTCAGAAAAATCCGCTTGGTCAAATTTTAATCCAGAATAACTGTCCAACTCAGTTTTACTCGATAACTTTCTTTTCCTCAATCAAAACTGCCCAAACAGTTCAGATTCTGTTTGGATTACACTCATCCAGCTCGATCACTTCATCCCTTTACACATTCGGATTCCCAACAACCAACTTACCCAACTTATTCGATCCAACTTAACCCAATGATCGATCAAATCATCATTTGGTCAGTTTTCCCGAACGGGGGCATTATATCAACAATCGAATTATCCACAATATCGAGCAAATTTTTTTCATTTCTTCTGACACATTGCACCAGTTCTTTAGACACTCAATGTTGTCTCCAATCTTCACGCTTTAGTAAAAATATGAATCAAGATTTAGCATAGGTAAGTATAAGAAATTGAAAAAAAGAGAAATAGAACAATTTCGTAATGTTAAAAGAATCACTTGCAGCGATTAGTTAGTAGCTACTCCACATACCGCCTTAAGTAAATATTTCAGTGATTAGATCTGGGTATTCGGGTATTCGGTTCAGTTTCGGGTCTTTCGGGTAGAAGAATTTAGGATCCATATAGGTACCAAAACATTCGAGTTCGGTTCGGTTCCTATCGGTTCCGAGTTGGTTCGGTTCTAAATTTTCAGAACCGGTAATACCCGAAAACTTTCTGTTCCCATACGGTTCGATTCGGTTCCGGGCATTTTTTATCCAAACTACCCGAAAATACCCAAAATACACGAAAATACCCAAAAATATCCGGAAATTAATAATAAAAAATCTATAAAAATTGAAATAATACACCTAAATTGGTTATTTTTATCCGAATTATCTAAAAATACCTAAAAATATCCGAACTAACCGAATTAAACGAAAAAATAACAAGGAAAAATTGTAAAATTTACCCGAACTACTCAAACGTACCCAACCTAAAACCAAAATATCTATGGATTAATTTATGTTTCGGATATTTCGGGTACCCGTTCGATTTTCGGTTCGGTTCCGGTTTGGTTCTGGTTCTTCGGTTCTAGACATATAGGATCCATCGGGTATTTTGAAAAAATCGGTTCGAGTTCGGTTCGGATAATCGAGTCGATTTCGATTTGATTCTTCGGTTCCGAATTTTTTTCCCAGTCCTATCAGTGACTTTTGAGGCTTTGACAATACCTCGAATGCCTGATTTATTGCATTTTAATTTATAAACCATTTTAGAAAACATCAGCAACAACTTCATGCCAAACAAATTATCTAAACAAAAACATGAATATAACGTATAACTAAACCGGCATACTTCACATAAAAGACATTTTTTTCTATGCTCCAAACGCTATTCACTCATGCCAAAGCTTTAAACTTAGAGCAAACTATAAAAATGATAGTTTTTTATTGTTGTGGAAAATGAAGAACATTATGTAGATATGATAGTTATTTTTATTCGAAGAGTTGTTAATTATGGTCGAGTAATAATTATAATAATCAAATCTGTAAAAGAAATTTGAGAATGGTTAACCTTACAGATATTTGAGAATGGTTAACCTAGACATAGACAAAGAGGTGTCACTTTGGAACCAAATTTAAATTCATGATTAGAAAAATTGATTTATTAAGTTGAATTTTATCAAACCGGATAACCAGTTTATCGGTTTTAACCAGTTTTAGCGGTTCAAATCAAATTCGGTTTACACTTGAAGTTCTATGAAAATGGATATGAGAATGGTTTATCTAGACATAGGCAAAATGATTTAGCACCAAATTTAAATCCTAATTATCAAAATTATGATTTAAATTAGTTTTATCGAACTGGATCAGTTCTGTCGGTTTCTAACATGTTTTAGCTCTCGAACACTTTCCAAAACATTGCTCACTCTCTTTCCACCCAAAAAAAAAAAATGTTCATCCTCGTGACGTATCAAATCATTCAGTTTTGCCTTGGTAGTTATTATTGTAAAATCTAAAAACTGAAAGAAAACAAAAATCCAAACTGAAATTGGACACCGGACACTGATTGTGGGTTCTGTTTATAATTATTAAATTTTGAAGCTTGTTTGTTGCTAAGGGTGGTGTTTAGTTATCTTTCCAATTATAGGCATCACTTTTTGTTTTGTTTTTTTAATCTTTGTTCAAACGGCGGAAAAAATGATTTATTGGATGATTCTGATCGATTCAAGCTTTTGCTGATTGGAAGTTTATAAATATAATAACTTTTCTTTTCTTCTTTGTTAAAATATTGATGTCAAAGGGTTTTTGGTTTGGGTTTTTGCAAAAAGGTGCATATAACACAAGGAGATATAGAAGGAAAAGCAGTGATAGTGTCTTGGGTGACACAAGAAACAACAGGATCTAACACAGTCCTTTACTGGAAAGAGAATAGCTCCAAAAAGCTCAAAGCTCATGGCAAATCCAAGACTTACAAGTTCTACAATTATACTTCTGGTCATATCCATCATTGCCCCATCAGAAACTTGGAGGTCGTCCATCATTATAATTGACATCATCAATCTTTGCTATTGTTGTTATCTGATTTTGTGGTTCTCTTTTTGCAGTATGACACCAAATACTATTATGTGGTAGGTGTGGACAGGGCCGTCTTAAGAAAATTGAAGACCCGTGGCAAAATATGAAATTTGGACCCTTTTATAGCAACTTACTTTTCCTATTTTCTCTAAAAATTAGGTTTAAATCTATCATGAGCCATTTTGTTTTTAATTTCATCTATTATGGGCCATTTTTGCTTTTTTAACATCATCCATGGACCCTTTATTTATTGTATAAACTAATAAAATTATTTATTAAATAGATTAAAAAAATTCGGTTAACTTAAATAACAAAAATAAATTATGGGCCCTTGGATCCTGGGCCACCGCCCCTCTTGCCATGCCTAAGAGCCGGGCCTGGGTGTGGAACAAACGGAGTGCATGTTCTGGTTCTTCGCTCCTCCTGAAGCTGGTTCCGACGTTCCTTACACGTTTGGTCTATTATACAATATAATCATATCAAATCATATATATGTAAATTAGGATAGTTCCATATATGAGAGATACGTTAATGGTGTATATAAACCTCACAAATCAATAGACAAAGGCAAGGTATTTTACCTACTATCTTACATGGTATCAACAACCACGATCTAAACCCAAATTTCTTCCTCTCTCTTCTCTGTTCTTCATCTCCCTCCCTATTCTTCTTCTGCTTTTCTCTTCTGTTTCTTTCATCTCTTCTCCTATAACGATGGCTGAAGCAATCACCACCACCGGCTCCTCTGATAAGCCTTTCGAAATCTCTCAGATCCGAGCTTACATCCCTGTCATTCTCGATCTCAACAAGCTTAACTACGATGTTTGGCGCGAACTCTTTGAGGTGCACTGCCTGACTTTCTCTGTCATCGGACACCTCGATGGCACCACCATATCCACACTAGCAACTGAAAAAAATGGAAGGAGCATGATGGCCTCGTCAAGATGTGGATCTACGGCACCATCACTGATTCCCTCCTCGACACCGTCATCAAATATCGATGCACAGCCCGTGAACTTTGGCTCTCACTGGAAAATCTCTTCCGTGACAACAAGGACGCTCATGCTCTTCAGTTTGAGAACAAACTCCACACCATCACCATCGGAGATCTCTCGGTAAGCGAGTATTGTCGAATGCCAAAAACTCTCTCCGATCTTCTAGCCAATGTTGATTCCCCTGTGTTAGAACACAATCTCGTAATGCACATGCTCAACGGCTTGACCGAAAAATTTGATTCAATCCTCAATGTGATTAGGCACCAAAACCGTTTCCAAGTTTCACCGAAGCAAGATCGATGCTACTCTCTGAGGAAACTCGTCTCAAAGCGCAGATCAAGCCATCACTAGAACATAATCATTATGCCTCATCTCCCGATGTTCTCTTTGCAGTTTCCAACCAACAGATTCGACAACAATACAATAATGGCAACAATGGCAACAATGGCTACAACGCAACCAATGGCAGAGGTAATAATAACACCTCAAAGAACCGAGGTCGTGGGGGGGGGGTCGGAACAACACCAATCGTGGAAGAAGTCGTAATACCAATGGTTGAGGCAACAATAACCACTACAACAATCCGCCTTGGCATTATGGTCAATCTCAATGGCCTTATCCCTATCACAGTGGCATACCCTCTCACCTCTCTCCTATGTACCCTCCGCTACCACCACATTATCCCAAGACTTACCATCACATGCCTCCTATGAATGGAATTCTCGGCCAATCTCCTTCTCGATGTCCTGTTGAGGCGCACTTCACTCACGGCTCTGCTTCTCTTACGGGCTCATCCTCCTTCATTCCCACTACGTTAAATCATGCTCTCAACACCATGACTCTGCAGGATCCAGCAGATGCATCTTGGTACATGGATACCAGAGCCACAAACCATATCACATCGCAACCAGGTATCCTTCATACCGTTTTTAATAATTCGAGCATTATTCCCTCTGTTTTAGTTGGAAATGGATCTTCTGGTCCTGTCACTATTTCTGGTCACAGAATTATTAATTCTTTCTCTCCTACTCGTCCTTTACATCTATGTAATATCATGGTTTGTCCCTCTATTATTAAGAACCTTGTCTCCGTACATCGTTTTGTTACAGACAATGGTTGTACCACAGAGTTTGACCCCTTTGGTTTTTGTATTAAGGACATTCACAAACCACCATCTCCGTACTCTGCAGGATACCTCTGCTTCGATGTGACAGTTCCGGACCCCTATATTCCATGACACCATCTCTACAAGCTATTCTTTCTTCTTCTGCAAGCAACATCATTTGGCATCGTAGGTTGGATCATCCGGAGAGCTCCATTCAACGTTCTCTTCCGTCTATGGGTAGTTTTTCTTTCAATAAGACTGACATGACAGAGTTGTGTCATGCGTGTCAAAGTGGTAAACATGTTCCTCTTTCCTTCTTTCCTTCTTCTACAACAATTTCAGCACCTTTTGAATTAATTCATTCCGACATTTAGACATCTCATCTTCCGAGTAATAGTGATCTTAAGTACTATCTTTTATTTCTAAATCATTATTCTCATCATATTTGGGTGTATCCAATATCACGCAAAAATGACACTTTCAGAAAGTTTTTATTTTCAACTTACGTTCAAAACCAATTTGGATGTACAATTAAAACGCTTCAATGTGACAATGGTGGAGAGTACACAAACCGATCGCTACTCACCCACTTAGCAGCATAAGGCACCACGATTCGATTTTTATGCCCGCATACGTCCCCTCAAAATAGCCGCGCCGAACGCATGCTATGAACAATCAACAACGTGGTGCGTACTCTCCTCCTCCAAGCTCACATGCCCTACTCTTTTTGGGTCGAAGCACTTCACACAGTGGTTCACCTCCTTAACTTCTTACCTTCCTCTTCTATTTTTAATCATATTCCATATTCAATTCTAATTAACAAAGAAGTATCTTACAATCACCTTCAGGTATTTGGATGTTTATGCTTTATTAACACTTTGTCTACTTCTCCTTACAAGCTAGCTCCTCGATTTACCGCATGTGTATTCTTGGGTTATCCCTCGCAACATAAGGGATATCGATGTCTTGAAATATCGACACGAAAAATCATAATTTCCCAACATGTCACTTTTGGTGAAAATCACTCCCCTTTCTCTGTCACGGCTTCTCCCACCGTGCCTCCTATACCCTTACAATCACCACCTCATATCCTTCCGATAAGTCGAGATCCTAATCCTTCTAAACCACCACCTCCTTTTCCACCTCTTCCGCCAACACCACCACCTCAACCTCCAACTGTCCATAATCCTCCTCTTCCTCCAACTACAAATAAGCTCATTGTTCATCCGATGGTGACCCAAAGTAAACACGGGATCACAAAACCTCGACAACCTCTTTGTCTTCATACGGATGTTATTTCTCCTCTTTCTCTTTCCCACGTACATGCAGCAAAGGATCCCAACTGGAACGACGCATTGCACGAGGAACATAGTGATCTTATTAAAACCGGTACTTGGGACTTGGTTCCCCGACATCTGAATACTAATATTGTTTGTTATATGTGGCTCTATCATCATAAGTTTGATGCAGATGGGAAACTTTCTCGATATAAGGCGTTGCTTGTGGCTAATGGCCGATCTCAAGAACTCGGAGTTGACTGTGACGAGACATTTAGTCCAGTGGTTAAGATTGCTACCATTCATGCCGTTCTTGATGTTGGTGTTGCCCGCGATTGTCCCCTTCATAAACTAGACGTCAAGAACGCATTCCTCCACGGGGATCTTAAGGAGACCGTCTACATGCACCAACCTCATGGATTTGTTGACAAGTCAAAACCAGATCATGTGTGCCTCCTACGACGAACTCTATATGGCCTCAAACAAGCACCACGGGCATGTTGTGGGAGTCGAAACTAGCATAATTAAATTTGTGAAGACTTTTAGAGGGAACTGAAATTTCTATGTTAAAACCATAACACAAAGATCAAGATATAGTTTTTATTGTTGTTTTGTAAAGTTTTTCATACAAATGTTTGTAGAGCAAAAAGCTTAGGATTTTGCTAAGTAAATTGCAGATCTCCTTTTCAAGGGATGTACATAGATATATATACTAGTTTAAGTCGGCTAGCTTAACTCCTAAGCGATAAGGAAAACTTCCTAATTCTTTGAGATTTTCCTTTTCGCAGGTCGGTTCTGATATCTTGGGTTTCACCTCTGGGCTCAGCTTCTAACGAGACTTTTCTCGAGCTCGGCCCACCAAAGTTTATTTGTTATGAGCTTGGCCTTCTCAAACTACTTTTTGTAAGATTGGGCCTGACCCATTATTATTTAGATGTTTGCTTCGTCGCCGGGCTCGCCGGCTTATCGTACTCGCTGAGATCGCCGTCATGTTGCTGAGCTGGACATCGTGTTGCCGATCTCACCGGCCTTCCATTGCATTGTCGAGCTCTCCGTCGTGTTGCCGAGCTTGCTGGCTCATCGTTGTATTGCCGAATTCGCCGGCTCACAGTTGTGTTACCGAGATCGACATCGTGTTGCCAAGCTCGCCGGCTCTCCATTGTGTTGCCAAGCTCACCATCGTGTTGCCGAGCTCGCCATAGTGTTGCCGAGCTCGCCAGCTCGCTGTTGTGTTTCCGCGCTCGCCGTCGTGTTGCCGAGCTTGCCGTCGTATTTCCGAGCTTGCCGTCGTGTTGCCGAGCTTGCCGGCTCGTCGCTTTGCTGAGCCCAGCTCGTGTGCTCGGTGTCGATGCTTCCCGAGCCGAGCTCGTGTGCTTGTTTCTGGACTTGCTTCAGCTTCGAGGAAGATTGACATGTTTTTAGTAAATCGAGCGTATCTTGCTAAACACGCTCCAAATAATATGATTCTAACTCCATTGGAAATCTACCTCAAAGATCTTTTTCTTCACCAATTTTCATCCAATTCCGAGCTCGTATGAGTCTCCAGCTCGGGTTCCACCGAGTCCATTATCTTTGGTTCGGCTTGGATTCCACCGAGCTTGTTATCTTCAGTTTGGCTTGGGTTCTGCCGAGCTTAACTCTCCGGCTCAGTTAAGAAAAGGCTGTTTGTGGCTTGGTTGCGATGAGCCCATGTTGTCATGATTCGGCTCTCCGGAGATTGGGCTCTCTGGAGATTGGGCTCTCTGGAGATTGGGCTCTCTGGAGATTGGGGTAAGCATAATTCTTACTTAGCCATTTTCACTTGTTTATCTCAGTGGGGTGAAACCTGACCCAAACAGTTAGCCCCCCAGCTTGGCAGTATTAGCGATGATAGTGCAGAGGTGAAAGTAGTCGAAGCTGAGATCAACGTTCTAAACTTGTTGTTGAGTTGGGACGTGAGAAAACTGTAGCAATGCTGATCCTTGATGATGATGATTCCGAGCCGTTTTCTTTATGTTGTTGAGGTGTGATGATGGTGAAGAGGTGTAGGTAGTTGTTAACGAGTTTAACGTGCCGAGCTGGAATTGGCGTTTGAAACTTGTCGAGCTGTTTCTTTGATCACATTGTCGAGCAGTTGAGTAAGATGGGATGTCAAACTGTTTTAGCAATGTGGCCGAGCTGACCGGTCGATGAGACTATCGAACCGATCTGTTGGTATATTACCGACCTGATCCGTTGCCTTGATCGTTGAACTATTATGTTGTAAGAGTACTTGACGAGGCATTTTGGCTGAGGAAAACATCACGAGTTGTTTTGTCGAGGAGAATGTGACGAGGTATTTTGTTGAGATGTTTTGCCAAGATGATCGTGATGATGCGATGCACCAAAACTCTCGCGTTGCTTCATGAGAATTTTTGAGGGCCACATTCCAAGTGGTACCTTGCCAAAAATTGAATAGTCGTAACGAGCTGTACATTAGTTAGCCAAAGCGTGTTAGGATAACTCGCACCTCTGGGCAGAGTGGCAAGTTCTAGTGTGCTATGAAGCGATGTATACTGGGTTTTAAGAAGTTAAAGACCAGCGTGCTAAGGAGCGAGTGAATGCTGGGTTTTGATTATTGACTTTGATTTTAGGGCCTACGATGTAACATCGACTTACATACCCGTTTTGATCAAACATGCTTAAGTATCTCATACTAAACATATGTCATTTAGTACTATGTTTTTGAGATGTTAAAGACTAGCGTGTTAAGAAACGCGTGATATCTTGGTTTAGACGAAACATGTTTATGTATCTCACACTAACGATATACGTTTAGTGTTATGTTTCTAAGATGTTGCGACCATCGATCAGTTGTTGGGGTTTAGATAAAACATTTCGGTTTATGGATACGTTTCCGTAAATGTACCCCCTCCGACAATGAACATATGTATTTAGCGACTAACGATCTGTTTGTTGGGTTTTAGATGAACATTTTGGTTTACGGGTGCGTTTCCGTAAACGTATCCGCTCCGACAGGGTACATATGTATTTAGAGACCAACGATTTGTTTGTTGGATTTTTAGATGAACATTTCGGTTTACGGATGCGTTTTCGTAAATGTATCCGCTCCGACAATAGACAGATGTATTTATATAGCGCGCTTTTAATCCGTAGATGATGTAATAGTTTGAATCCGTAAAGGTTGTAATATTTTGAATCCGTAAAGGATGTAATAGTTCGGTTATGTGGCCAGCAGCAACGAGAATAAACTGACATGTCTGTTTCGTAAAGACTTTGAGATAATCCGTGGAGGATGTGATCGAGACGTCTGTTTCGTTAAGACTTTGAGATAAACCATGATGGATCTGATCGAGATGTCTGTTTTGTTAAGACTTTAGTAATCCGCGAAGGATGTGATTGAGATGTCTGTTTTGTTAAGACTTTAGTAATTCGCGAAGAATGTGATTGAGATGCCTGTTTTTTGAAGGCTTTTTGTAATCCGTAAAGGATGTAATTTTAAGATCTTAGCTTCGAAAAGTTTGCTTTAGTTAGACATAGAGTTTACTATAAAGATGGGAGTATACGAATATACGTACCCACTCTCCCCTTTTTTTAAAGAGGGGGCAGCTGAACCCATCCCAAGATGAGCTGCCCACCTATCCTTTGCGGGATCAAGCCGCCATGTAGTTCATGTGAAGTTACTTAATGATAGTGATTCTTGAGATGGATTGCGTTCCTGATCTTGGTATTGGAACATCAGACATGTTGGCGAGTTCATAAACCCCAGGGCGGACTACCTTAGTGATTTTGTAAGGTCCTTTTCAATTTGCTCCAATTTTGCCAGCGTTCCTTTCTGCTGTATTCTGGAAAACTTTCCGTAAAACTAAGTCTCCTTTTTTGAACTTCCGATTTCGTATGTGAGAGTTGTAGTCTCTCCTGCTTTACTTGTTTGAAGGTTGGATCAACGTTCAACTCGTGACTGGCTACCTTGATATCGATTTCGGGCATATCCCCTGCTGCCCATGCGAAAGTGTCTATGTTCCTTTTCAAGAAGGAAACAAGCTTGTCTTTGATTTTCTCATCGAGTTTTGCTCCGGCTTCCACGCACCATTCTGGATGATTATCGTCTATACGCACCAAAGCGACATGATTGCAGGTTGGTTCAGCTACTTTCTCTTTGCGATCCTCCACGATCTGTAATTGCTATAAGATTTTGGGGAGCTCTGTCACTGGCTCTCTATCCGTCTTCATCTTCTTGTGCTCTGACTTGGCTGCCGGATCAGTGACAGGTTTCCTCAGTTTGTACACAGCTAGGAAGACCATACGGGATTCCTTCTAACTCCCCAAGATTGTTTTTACTCCGCTCGGCGTTGGAAATTTTATGCAGAGATGGTAGGTTGAGGCTATGATGCGCATTGAATTCAATCAAGGTATTCCGACAATGACGTTATAAATGGCCGGGTGATCGGCTACAGAAAACTCGACGATCTTAATGACCCCTCCACTATGTCGGACAGATCGATGTCCATTCTTTTAAGAGTCTCTTTGAAGATTATGTCCACCGTACTGCCCGTATCAACCAATACATGGGCTACATCATAATCACTGATGATCAATTTAATTACGAGGGGATCGTCATGCAGTTTATAAATCTCGGTGGTTTCTCTTTCTTCGAACGAGATAATGTCGTTTGGGAACTTGGAGGGTGAGGGCTAATTAATGCTAACATCGGTTTGCCGTTGAAAAAATTTAATTGACGAGACAATATCTTAGCAGTAGTGAGATCTGCCCATTATCATGTTTATCCATCTTCTGGATCCAGACTATGGTGTCTCGTCGTCTCGCCTTCCTTGCTTAGGAGGATCCTCGCTCGCCTGCTCAGGCCGGTTCGTATTGATGTCCATGTCGAAATCGTTGAGGCTAACGTCTCCCTTAAGTTCGCCGGCTGCTAGCTTCGCAGCGAGTTTTAAACCCAGAATATGGCAATTTACAGTCGAATGTTTGAAGATATGGTGATGTTCGCAATAAGCTGTTTCGTCGTAGGATCCTTGTCCACGTGCTGTTCTTTGTACCTCTTCCTTAACCTTGGCCTCGTCCACGGCCATAAACCAGCGAGTCAATTTGATAATTATGGGCTCTTTTGACACCTCCTTCGTGCTGAACATATCAGGAACCTTGGTTGCCCTTCTTATTGTTTAGTGGGCTCGGAGCATGGGGATGATAGCTCACAGATTTTGCCTTTCCGTGTTTCTGGGCTAGGACCTTCATTTCTTCTTTTTTTGCTGTGAAGTTTGTTGCTCGATGCAATGCATCTTGAATCGTGGTTGGGGCGTTTAGCGCGATCTTCTTTTGGAAATCTGAGTCGAACCACAGAGCTTTCTTCAATGCTTGTAACGCGGTCGTCACTTATTCTTTCTACTTTTGATAGTACCGACTTGAACCGCTCGATGAAATTTCGTAAAATCTCGTTTTGTAAAGTCCCATGGTCAACAGATCTGTGTCGGACGTTCGACGTTCCATAAATATAGCGTAATGTTTAAGTAATGTTGTGGACAACTGATTGAAGTTGTCGATCGAATTTCTTCTGAGCCTAGAGAACCATTGGAGAGCTGGTCCTTTAAGATGTTCCACGAATAAAAGACATTGTCAAGCATCTTTTTCCCCTTCTTTGAAGTTTGCTCTTCCCATTGCTATCGCGAAGGCTGTCATGTGTTCCTTTGGATCGGACTTTCCTTCATAAATCGGTATTTTCACTTTTCCAGGGTCGGAAACCTTCGTCTTCATAATTCGAATTGTGAATAGAGTGTTCTGTGCTTCTTCAAGTACTCGATCGAGCTCGGGGGCTTTGCTTGTGACCCTATGCATCTAGGAACGAACACCTTTTATCTCTGCAGTAGCTCGCTCCATATCGGCTCGAATTTCAGCTATCTCCTCCTTCTAAGCTTGGATAACTGCTATTCATTCTTCTTCAATATGGGCTCGTTGGACCCAGAGGATGTTTTCTTCTTCCTAGGTATAATCTTGATTGCGGCCGAGGTCGGCACTGCTTCCTTCGGCTCGAGCTTTGCCAATACCTGCAAGCTCGGGCTCGCCAAGGCTTTCTAAGTTGCGATCGCCTTCTGGGTTTTCCTCCAGATCGATCACCGGATTCGTTCCGTCCATTGTGTCCCTGTGTTTGGCTCGATGGTTGTAGTTGCGTGGTGCTGCGGGGGCAATCCTCCTCGGATCCTCAGGGCACTAAGAGGCATTGAGAAACCAAGAGCTATTCGATTGAGGCATCGAAGGGGGTGCCTTATTAGGTCAACACCTGAGCCCTACCTCGGGCTCGGCTCGCCGTTGCAAGAACTTCCAGCTTGTCGGTCACCATCGTGTTCAGCTTATCCTGCTTCTCCGCCTTTTGAGAAGCGTCTCTAGCATCGTCTTCATCTAGGCCAGGACCTCCGGGATCGTCTCCAAAGCTGTAAGTACTGGTGCATCTTTTGCTCCGGATCCATTGGCTTCGGTATCATGCGTGTCGTCAGCTTGCATGTCTCCATCGTTGGTCATCGTTCTTCGAATCAGTTTTGCGGTGGATTATGATGTAAGAAAATTTCAAGCTCCCCACAGACGGTGCCAAATTGTGGGAGTCGAAACTAGCACAATTGAATTTGTGAAGACTTTTAGAGGGAACTGAAATTTCTAGGTTAAAACCACAAGACAAAGATCAAGATATATTTTTTATTGCTGTTTTGTAAAACTTTTCGTACAAATGTTTGTAGAGCAAAAAGCTTAGGGTTTTGCTAAGTAAATTGCGGATCCCCTTTTCAAGGGATGTACATAGATATATATATATATATATATACTAGTTTAAGTCAGCTAGCCCAACTCCTAAGCGATAAGAAAAACTTCCTAATTCTTCGGGATTTTCCTTTTCGCAGGTCGGTTGTGATATCTTGGGCTTTACCTCTAGCTCAGCTTCCAATGAGACTTTTCTCGAGCTCGGCCCACCAAAGTTTCTTTGTTACGAGCTCGGCATTCTCAAACTACTCTTTGTAACATTGGGCCCGACCCATTATTATTCAAATATTTCCTTCGTCGCCAGGCTCGCCGGCTTGTCGTACTCGCTGAGATCGTTGTTGTGTTGCCGACCTCGCCATCGTGTTGTCGAACTCGCCGGCTCACCATTGCATTGTCGAGCTCGCTGTCGTGTTGTCGAGCTTGCCGGTTCGTCGTTGTGTTGTCGAACTCGCCGTCGTGTTGCCAAGTTCACCGGCTCACCGTTGTGTTGCCGAGCTTGCCATCGTGTTGCCGAGCTCGTGGACTCGCCGTTATATTGCCGAGCTCACCGTCGTGTTGCCGAGCTCACCAGCTCACCATTGTGTTTCCGAGCTCGTCGTCGTGTTGCCGAGTTCACCATCGTGTTGCCGAGCTCGTCGGCTCGTCACTTTGACGAGCTTGCCGGCTTGTCGCTTTGCTGAGCTCACCGGCTCATCGCTTTGACGAGCTCGCCGGCTCGTCACTTTGCTGAGCTCGATAGTTCGTTGGTTTGGCGAGTTCGCTGACTCATCGCTTTGCTGAGCCTAGCTCGTGTGCTCGGTGTCGATGCTTTCTCGAGCCGAGCTCGTGTGCTCGTTTCTAGACTTGCTTCAGCTTCGAGGCAGATTGACATATCTTCAGTAAATCGAGCTTATCTTGCTAACTACAGCTTTAAATGATATGATTCCAACTCCATTGAAAGCTAACTCAAAGATCTTGTTTTTCACCAATTTTCATCCAATTCTGAGCTGATATGAGTCTCCAGCTCGGGTTCCACCGAGTTCATTGTCTTTGGTTCGGCTCGGATTCCGCCGAGCTCGTTATCATCAGTTTGGCTTGGGTTCTACCGAGCTCAACTCTCCGGCTCAATTACGAAGAGTCTGTTTGTGGCTTGGTTGCGACGAGCCCATGTTGTCATGATTCGGCTCTCCAGAGATTGGGTTCTCTGGAGATTGGGCTATGCATAATTCTTACTTAGCCATTTTCAATTGTTGATCTCAGTGGGGTGAAACCTGACCCAAACACATGGTACACAAGAATTGCAATTTTTGCTAAGCGCATTGGATTCAAGCAAAGTCTATGTGATCCGTCCCTCTTTGTTCTCTGTCAGGGAAAGGAACTTGCCTACCTACTTTATACGTTGACGACATCATTCTCACCACCTCCTCGCACCCACTTATTCGCCAAATCATTTCACACGGCATTCAAATCAACAAGTCCTCTACAAATGCCTTACTCGCATACTCCAATGCCGATTGGGAAGGATGTCCTTCAACTCGACGCTCCACTTCAGGTTATTGCGTGTTCCTAGGAGATAATCTCATCTCTTGGTCTTCAAAAAGACAACACACGGTCTCTCGGTGAAGTGCTGAAGCTGAATATCGAGATGTTGCCAATGCTGTCGCTGAAGTTACATGGCTCCGCAATATATTTTTGGAGCTCCGTTGTCCACTGTCAAAGACCACCATTGTATATTGTGACAATATTAGTGCGGTTTACCTCTCCTCCAACCCGGTCCAACATCAACGCACAAAATATGTCGAGATTGATCTTCACTTTGTTCGGGAACGTGTCTCTATCGGTCAAATTCGGGTTCTTCACGTATCATCATCCCATCAGTACGCAGACATCTCTCTTCTCTGAATTCTGGTCCAGTCTAACCATCCGCACCCGATCGCTTCGACTGCGGGGGAGTATTAGACAATATAATCATATCAAATCATATATATGTAGATTAGGATAATTCCATATTTGAGAGATACGTTAATGGTGTATATAAACCTCACAAATCAATAGACAAAGGTAAGGGATTTTACCTACTATCTTCCATGGCTTATTAGTAATTGTCCTCAAACATATTCATGGTTTTAACAAAAAGGCAATTTAGTAGCCTCCCATGGACTTGAACATGAGTTGCAAATTGTTGTTTTGCAGGGGATCTTGGGCAAAATTTTGACTCAAACATAACCTTAACGCACTATGAGAATAACCCAACAAAAGGGCAAGCAGTTTTGTTTGTCGGGGATCTCTCATACGCGGATCAATATCCAAATCATGACAATATGAGATGGGATAGTTGGGAAGATTTGTTGAAAGAAGCACAACTTATCAGCCCTGGATTTGGACCGTAGGAAACCATGAACTCGATTTTTCCCCGAGATTGTAAGATTCTTGTTTCATCTTCTTTTAGTTTTGGCTTGTCTTAAGCACAAAGAGATATCTAAGCATCTAGTTAGACCAACATTACATGGATTAAACTGAGATTGAGATGGATTGTTTTTATGTATGTGCTGTACAGAAAGAAACCAGACCGTTTAAGCCATTCACGAATAGGTACCGTACTCCTTACCGATCATCAGGCAGCACAGAACCATTCGGGTACTCGATTAAGAGAGGACCAGCTTACATAATTGTACTAACTTCATATTCCGCATATGGTGAAAGCAGTTTATAAATCTTGACACTTTTCGTGTCATACTCCTAAACTCGAGATTAATAGGACCTGAATATTACATCTCTTTCTTGGACATGTAAATACACGCCGCAATACACATGGTTCGAAGAGGAATACCCAAAGGTTAACCAAATGGAAACTCCATGGTTGATCATTCTGATGCATTCACCGTAACGGAAACTCCATGGTTGATCATTCTGTTGCATTCACCGTGGTACAACATCTACGATTACCATTACATGGAAGGCAAAACCATGAGAGTGATGTATGAGCTGTGGTTCGTCGAGAACAAAGTAGATGTTGTTTTTGCAGGTCACGTCCACACATGCGAAAGATCAGTAAGATAAAAAAAAACTTTGGCTCCTCATATCTCTTTAAAGTATAGATGGAGAAGACATTATCTACAAAGATTACGTTGACATCAGCATTGTTGTTGGTACACCAAAGGTACCATTTTCATCTCAGCTGTATAACTTTCTGCTGAATATAAAGTTTAAAACTTAAAAATCAATTCATTCCAATGTGTTCATATATCTAGATAGGAACTCGTTGTTGCAGTGCTTCGAAATATAGAGCAGATGAACTTTGCTGAGATTGAGAAAGATGTCAATAAGCTTGCCAAGAAAGCAACAGCTGGAACAATGTCGATCGATGAAATGGCTGGAGGCACATTAACAATCTCTAGGGGTGGTGTTTATGGAAGCCTTTTGAGTACTCCAATCATTAACCCTCCTCAGGTTCAAATTTCCTCCCATTTTTCTCTCAATCATCAGCAATATTTTCTAGTGATGCCCGAAAAGTTTTACCATTTACTGTTTACAGTCTGTTATTCTCGGTATGCACTTGATAGTGAACCGTACAATGGTTGTGGGAGGATAAATTGTGTCAAGGCCAATGATGTTCATCGCTCTGACTTATTACCACCGTCTGATAGATGGAAGAGAGGCCGTTCTTTTCCTCCGTCGCATAAAAGATGTCGTTGAGGATCCGCATAGGCTTCTTCTCGATATTTAGACTCTCTGTGAAATTTTTTGATGCCGTGTTAATCCTGAAACAAGTTTCGTTCTTTACATGATCAGGTTCCTTCCTTGATCAACCAAGAACTTGTAGAATATTCAAATATGTGAAAATTTCATAGTTTGGTCGGAGATGTGTTAAAATTCATATCAATAAAAGTGAAATAAGCAATGCCCTCTTGGCAAAAGATTGTACATTTTCAGGCCAAATCAAAATAAGAGAAAAACAGAAGTCATTTAACAAAAGCAAGAGACAAGTCATAAGACGAAGAAGATGCACATATCATGATGGCTTGTAGTATTTGGTGGCCATGAACGGCATCTTGGTGATGCTGCCTTCGTAAGGTTTCCCACGGACCAGGATCTTGACTTTAGTCTCGGTCTTGTGCTGACCCGACTTTACGTAACCTACTAACCCATGGCTATGTTCTTCTTCAGGTTCGGACTAAACCCACCACTCGTGATCTCTCCAATCTTGTTACCACCCTCATCATGTACCTCACTATGCGACCTTGCTGGTGGTCCTGAGGAGAAAAAACCGACTCCTTCTGATCATAGGTCCGTCAAGGGTACATATTCTCTCTCTCTCTTTCGGCTAGAAACACAAGCTTTTTACTCATCAATTCGGTTTTTATAGTATTCTTAGTCTTGTTAATCAAAATATATTTTGTTCATGAGATCTTATTATGACATGAACAATGATACGAAACAAAAAAATCATATATCTAATTACTAAAACATGGTTCTAATTCAAATCTTGACTTGTTAATTCGGTGTCTATCTCCATATCACTTCCTGTGAAAATCTACAATATTTCATCTAACTCAAAAATGTCTTCTCCATATCACTTTCTTTACTACCGCACTGCAAAAAAGAAGAAGAAACAAGGTCAATAGCCAAGCCATACATATTTTAACTTTTGAACAATTACACTTACTGTACGCTGAACAATCAATATGCTCAGGAAGTTCCTTGATATTAACCTGAACACTCTCTTGTACTTATCCAATTCCAATTTTGAAAACTTAGTATCAAGTTCCAATTTTGAAAACTCAGTATCAGTGAAGGATGGATGGATTTATAAATGAAATAAAACTCCGAACCTTATTAAGAAGGTCTGAATCTGAAGAGGATGTGACAAATGTGACAGCAACAACGCCCTTGGTCCCAACCATACCACTACCAACTCTCCCCACCTTATACCATAAACAGTGTAACAGTAACGTTACAAGAAGCCTTCTTCCAGTTGAAATCGATTCCACAAATACTTACCGTGTGTAGATATGAATGAACAGAATTAGGTGAGTCATAGTTGAGAAAGCAGCATTATTCCCAAGAAAATTTTATGTTACTTTTGTGTACAATTGCTAACAGATCATGTTTGACCGTCAACTAGCCTCTAGAAGAAAATGAAAATTTTCATTGCGATTAGATGAATCTTCTGATATATTACTATTATAGAACTTTGTTGTAAGAATAAAACAATATGGTTCTTTAAAATCATGTTTTCCTAGTTAACAATATTATTGAGTTAACCCTAGTATTACATCATACATAAAAATGTTGATCCATGGTAAAGATGTCTACCAGTGGTTTGTTGTTTAAGCTCAACAATCGAACTATCCACAATACCGAGCAAATTTTGTGCATTTGTTCTTACACATTGCACCATTTCTTTAGACAATGGATTTTGTCTTCAATCTTCATGCTTTAGTAAAGATATGAATCAAGATTTAGCATATATAAGTATAAGAAATAAAAAAAAAAAAGAGAAACAGAACAATTTTGTAATGTTAACTTGCAGCGATTAGTTAGTAGCTACTCTACAGACTGTCTTAAGTAAGTATGCCAGTGACCTTTGAGGCTTTGCCAACATCTTACATGCCTGATTTATTGCATTTTTAATATATAAACCATTTTAGAAAACATCAGCAACAATTTCATGCCAAACTTATTTTCTAAACAAAAACATAGATATAGACGTATAGCTAAACTTTCAGAGTTCACATAAAAGACAAATTTTCCTATGCTCACTTTTTCACTCATGTCAAAGCTTAAAACTAAGAGGAATATATATACATGATAGTCTTTTTTGTTGTTGTAGAAAATTAAGAACAGTATATAGATATTATTGTTTATTTATTCGAAGAATTGTTAATTATAGTTGAGTGATATACATAATATAATCTAATACTATATAAAAGTTAAAGTTATTAGTTTTTAAAGCTGTTTATATGAGATTTAAAAAATCTAATTCTATTGATTCATGTCAACGTTTAAAAAACATATCTACGATACCTGCTAAAAATAAATAAGAAAAATCATACTTATCAAAAATTAAAAAGAAAATCAATTCATCTTCATCTTCTTCATCTTCGGAGTAGCCTGGACAACAGTTTTATGCCTTTCTAAAACAGTTTCTCGTGCTGTAACAATTTACGATGCCGAAGCCAAAGTTGTAGAACTCTTGGGAATTTCATTAATTTTGAAACAGATTGAGTGACCGATTTATCTGTACTTATAAGTAGACAACGTGAAGCTTTATGTCCTAATTTTTCACAACCACTACAAATAGAAAGGAGCCAAGAGTAAAGAACCTCGACCATGGTGATTTTGTCACTTATATCCGTTAGAACAACTCTTTAAGGGAATGGTTTGTCTAACTTTACCTCAACTAGAATTTTAGCTTTTTCCATTTGCGTTGGATCCAACCAAGGTTTCTCAGTCAACATTGGTTCTCCAATATCCAAAGTAATCCATTTGATGTGCTGAATATTACAAAAGATGTAATTACAAAAAAATGGCATCAAAAGAACAATTATAATCGATTCATTAAAAGTAAAATAGTCAATCGATTTACTAATTAATTACTAACATTCGAATCATGTCTCGAGTCACGAAGCTGAAGTTGGTTAATCATGAAACCCATTCTAGGTTTGTCTTCCTCGGAAAGACTCTCTAATCCAACCATCACGTTCACATCTATTCTTTTGAAGATCATCTTCTTCATCTGAATTTCTCTAAACCTCGATGATCATTTTTTTAAATATGATCCGATCACGGCCAATCTAGGAAAGATAACGGGAACGACTAATTCCCTATTGTATATTTACATTTTTTATTTTTATTTTATTAAAAATATTAATAGTTAAAACTACATTCCCTTTTTATATTTAAAAAAAATTTAGGCAAAAACGTTGTTTCATTTTAAGTGATGTTTTAGATTTTCAAAGTAAATAGTAATAGTTGTTTTTCTTTAATATTCTTATAATAAATAATTAGTATACTATTTGATTATTGTTTTTATCATTAATATTCTCCCTGTTTTATTTCTATTAAATGGGGCCACAGAGTGTATTCATCTAATATTTGGGCCCACAATATACATCTAATATTTTTGTTTGTATTTAAGATGCGAGTTTTTCACTTGTATTGACTTTGATTTGTGAAACAAACATATTAGGATAACATTTATCTGAGGTATTAATGTAACATTTTGTCTTTGGTCTTAATGTATTGGCTTCGCTAGCACTTTCCAGAAGGTAAAAACATATATATAACATTTTATCTTTGAACTTTGTTCTTAATGTAACATTTATAACAATTTCTCTTTGATATTTATATTGTTTTTCTTTAAAAACATTTACGGATGTAGATTGTGAAAGCAGAGTACGATGAATCTGGGTAAATTGTGTATGTGAAGGGGCCTTTGTAGTCATAGTTTTTTTAAATAACCAACGGAAAACAGAAGTAAAGGTGAAAAAAGATAAAATGGTAAAAAAAAACTTGAACTAATTGCATAATACCAAATTACCAAATTATTTGCTATATTTCCATTTTGCTTTTAATCACATTTATGTCTTCTTCCTCTTTTTCACCCAAATTGTTCTTTGTAAGTTTTGATTTGAAGCAATTGAACTCAGAGAAGATCACCAAAGATAGTAGTTATTAATTCTTCTTGTTTTTTTTTTTTTTTTAAATTCTTCTTTATGAATAGCTTCTCTTTCTTGTAAAGATCGAGTTTTCTCGAAATTATTGGTCTGTGCGTCTTTCCTGATTGGGAAAAGGAAAGATATTTGACAGAAGAAGTTTTAATTCCCATGCGATACTCGAATTTTTTTTTTTTGTTTTGTTTAAATTTCATTTTTTATTCACTTTCTTCTTCCCTTCTCAAAGAGGCATTATTTAGAATACAAGATGAATTAAAACTAAATATGAAGATACATAAAGAAAACTACAACAATACTTAGTAATAGAATACAAGACAGTGAAAAACGTATTGTGAGACGTTACTTAGTGACCAAAAGAACAATGATGATATATCGGATGTGGAAGAGAAAATGCTAGAATTGGAAGAACCTAAACCATGTTTGGAGGTAAGTCTCGCCGGCAATGGAATGTGATGAAGACTGAGAAAACTGGACTTTTCTCCGGTCTAAACCGGCTATCTTTATCCTGAGGTAAGTGTCGAACTTAAATTAAAAAGAAAATGAAAAATTTGCCAATTTGTTATTAATTTTTTCTTTTTTTTTTATGCATATATTGCCTACACCACTAAGGAGAATTCAACAGCCACTGACATCCAATATACTAAATTCCTAACCGGCTTAGCTTAATAACAAAAAACTTATAATATTTGGAGAATGGAGTAAAATTTTGATTGAGGAAACAATGGGTCAAAAAAATATAACTAAAAGAAAAAATCACAAATCTAATAAATTTATTTAACTAAGGATAATCAAAGTTGTTGTTTTTTTAAGGCTAATGAAATATTTAAGATTGATCTGGAGTCTGAAATCCTTCAAATATATATATATATATATGGGGTGATAATTTATTCAAAACAAAATTTTAAAATATAGTAGTTAATAGGTCACTCCAAAATATATATATATATATATATATATTTTTTTTTTTGGATTGATCGGAACAGTACAGAGATAAAACCAGTTTTTTTTTTTAAACTTAGTTATCATCATGATTTAGTTGTGAAGCGTTTGTAGTCAAAGCAAAAAATACTCCAAAGCAGAAACAGTGCCAGCGAGAGTATTATTATCCAGTCAGAGATTTATTATTTGACGTTGAGAATTAAATATAAATTCAAGAAACAAAAGGATTTTAATCCAAGAGTATTATCGTCCAGTCAGATATTTATTATTGATATCAAAAATCAAAAGGATTTTCATGTTTCATATCAAAATTGATCATAGTAATGATAGTAATGTGGAGCACAAAAATCGACTGAAATTTTCATTTTTGGAGGACATGTAGGTTATTAATGTCTGTCATCAATTTACCAGCAAAAAATGTAACTTGTGGAATAATGGTTTTGTTTTGTGGTTATACCATTTCTTAAGCCTTGAAGTTGTGATAAATTACCAAGAGGGCCATTGAGCTCCCTAGCATCATCAAATTTTGTTTCTTCTGCTTTCTAGCAAAAGTCTAACCTTCTCTGTCTGCTAGAGGCTTTCTATTTTTTGTCTTGTGTCCCAAGTATCTGAGAGAGTAGAAAGAAAGTTAATGTTTGTACTATTTTTTTCCCCTCTCTCTTTGTAAAATTTACAGGACTGCCACTAAGACTGCTCTGTCCATCTGCAACGGTCTCTGTCTGATATAAACAATTTGGGGTAAGGAGGAGAACTTAGAGAGAAAGAGAGAACCAGAAAAAAAAAGAAAGATTTTTGTGACTCTAAGAACATTGGGAACAAAAAAAGGTCTGTGCTTTTTTTTATTCATTTTGCTTGAAAACTTTTGAGAAAAAAAGAGCGTTTAAGCTGATTTATATTTTGAGTTTTCAGGCACCTGAATCTTATAAAGAGGAAATTTTGAAATTTTGGGGAAGGAAGAGAACTTGAAGAGTAAGATAGAACAAAGAAGATGGACACTCTCTTCTCTGACTCACCAACGTAAAGAACATTGGGGAAAAAAAAAAGGTATGTGCTTTTTTTATTCATTTTGTTTGAAAAGTTTTGATAAAAAGAGATCTTTAGGTTTTCTAAAGAAGAAGAAAATTGGAGACAAAAAGGTCTGTGCTTTTTGTTTTGGGGATATATGGATGATCTAGAGCATGATTCATTTTGCTTGCAAAGTTTTGACAAAAAAAGAAACCTTTTTCGGTTCTTCAGAACAAAACCTTTTACTTCTGTGTATTGGAGAAAAGGTCTGTGCTTTTTGATGCTACTCTTTTTTTAATTTATGGCTCATGTATGGATGATCCTCATTTTGCTTCCAAAGTTTTGATAAAAGAGAAACCTTTTGGGATTTTTCAACTGGAGGTAACAAAAACCTGATTTTTTTTGTTGTGTTTCAGATTTTTGGATGTTATAAAGATGCAATTGTGGGGGAGGAAGAGAACTTAGAGAGACAGAGAGAACAAAAGAAAGAAGAACATTGAAAGATCTGTGCTCTCTCTGTGACTCAATAACAGAACAACATTGCTTTGATACTTTTTGCCTTACAACATCGTAAGAGAGAACAAAAGAAATTAAACAACACAACTCAGTATGTGCTTCTTACTTTTTAAATCGCTCATACTCTGTTCTTTCCTCTGCTTTTCAGCTGTAAAATAACAAACCTGGTTTTTAATCCATTTTTACTGCAAATGTTTGAAAAAAGACATTGTTTTTGTTTTGCTTTCTTCAATTTTCAGATACTATTATGAAGAGTCGATTTCCAGATTCACTTTACAGTTTTTTTCAAAACACCAAAGTGTTTACTTTATGCTTTCTACTTCGATTACTACCTGCGTAAATCAATTTTTTTCTTGCCTGTGATGGATTTCAGAACAGTAATGGACATTGAAATGGAGATCATGGAAGTAAAGGAAGGTTTTGTGCCATGTTTTCTTAAGGAGTCAATTGGTGAAGATTGTTGTGTCTTCAGAGTTCCTCCTCTTCTCTTGGAAACCAACCCCAAAGCATTTAAACCTCATGTAGTATCCGTTGGCCCTTAACACCACAAGGACAAAAGTCTGCAAATGATCCAGCAGCACAAGCATCGGTTTCTAGAGCTCTTTCTGGATATAGCAAACAAAAATGGTGGATATACATCTTTGATGTCTTTGGAGAATGATGTGTGTGATCTGGAAGAAAGCATAAGAAGTTGTTACTCTGAGCCTCTTCAACTAAGCAGAGAAGAGTTAGTGAATATGATGGTGCTTGATGGATGTTTTGTTCTCACGTTAGTATTGGTGGTGACAAAACAAGTTACATTGACTAACCCCGACGACACGATCATCACGCTTCCCTGGATCCTCCCATCTATTCGAAATGATCTTCTCCTTTTAGAGAACCAGATCCCTTATATTCTCCTTGAACACCTCTTTGCAAAACTGGAAGTAACTTCACATATTAGCCTTAAGAGATTGGTTTGCGTCTTCTTCGAGTATACACTGGGGCATATGCCTGAGCGAGTTTTGGACAGCATAGAGAATGTTAAAGCAAGACATCTTCTTCACCTTATTCGGGAGGCTTTCATCCCTTCATCTTCTCCTAAGTCTCGAGGAGACAACTCTAGTGGAAACCCTACATCCAAATTCATCTTACCAGCTAAGAAACTCCACCTCCAAGGCATAAAGTTCAAATCAAAGAGCAATGCAGACACGATCTTGGACATCGGGCTAGAGGGTCACACTCTCACGATACCGCCTTTGATCTTGGATAGGTTCAAGGGCACGCTTTTCTTGAACAGCATAACGTTTGAACAGTGTTGTAGGGTGAGTGGAGATTACATCACGAGCTATGTAGCTTTCATGGGATTCTTGATGAAAGACACGGAAGATGCATCTTTCATCTGCGAAAAGAAGATTGTTGAGAACTGTTTTGGCACTAACGAAGAGGCCTCTCACTTCTTCAAAGACATAAGCAAGGGAGTTGCATTCGATGTATCTAAGAGCTATTTGGCACCCATCTTTGGAGGCATCAATGCCTACACTTCAAGACGCCGCACCGGACATTGGGTGAACTTCAAGCGCAATTACATGGAAACACCATGGACAGTTGCATCATCTATTGCTGCGTTGTTAATTATCGTTGTCGCAATTACCCAACTACTGTTTGCTGTGCTTTCCTACGTTAATGATCTAAAAGATGAAGATAAGTGAAGCAGAAGCATCTTTGTAGTTGGAGAGGACGGATTATGCATTGGTTTTTCTTTGTATTTACTATGATTCCAGTTGTCTTCTACTCTTCTATCTGTGACCAAGTTTAGTGTTTAGGAAACTGATTATACTAATTCAATGTCTGGAATGCATTTGACTTTGTTTAAAATCTTTTAACTTGTGTTTCATCTTCAAGGTTTGTTCAGCAATGTGAATATTATGCAAGGTTACTTCCTCTCTAATTTATCTATCAAAAATACGTATTAATAATGTCTGGATTGAACAACTTTTTGACTATTCCGTGCCGGTTTAACTAAACCGGATTGGAAACCATCTCGAACGAAAATCGGAAATACTCTAATCTGTTAATACTTTTTTTCTGGCATACTCTTATGTAATTTGAGATACTCTTTCTTTTAATGAAAATGTGTTATGCCGATTTTACCCTTTCTCCATTTTTTTTATTAATTATAATTTTAATAATAATAATTAAAAATTCAATTTTTCGTCTAATATAATAAAAAATTGTACAACTAGGTACTATTTGGTACAACTTTAATGGTATTATTTGGTACAACTACAAAGACACGGTACAACTTAGTATTATTTGGTACAACTGCAAAGACACGGTACAAATACAAAGACACGGTACAACTTAATATTATTTGGTATAACAGCAATATACATGGTACAACTAGATATTATTTTGTACAACTGCAATATACATGGTACAACTATATATTTGGCACAACTAGAAAAAAATACATGGTAGAACTCGATATTATTATTGGTATAATTATTCATTAAAACTTTGTACCGACCCAGATCCGTCATCGTAGTAAAACTCGAAAGCGCGTCGATCTCTAGCATCGTCTCCTTCTTCTTATTCATCTCTCTCGCCGGTGCCTTCCTGAAGAAGGATGGCCAGATTAAACGAGGGGCGGTTCGAGATTTGAGAAGAGATGACGTAGAAATCAAAACCCATTTGAAACGCTTACCTTCGATCGATTCGAGATTTGAGAAGAGACGACGGAGAAAGAAGAGACGCCGAAGAGACTGATAGTGAAGAGACGACGAAGAAAAGAGGGACGACGAAGAAAGAAGACGACGTAGAAAGAGAAAGAAGATGGAGGATGGATGCGATTTTTGCAGAGAGAAAAAAAGGGGAAAAAGATGTCTGTGATTTTTGCAGAGAAAGAGATGTTTGATTAGAAGATTAGGTTAAAATCTGGATTGGATCCGAGTGGATCATGAATCGGGTGGATATTAAGTGGTTGGGTCTGTAATTTTGTTTTTGGATTTAAATATAAATGGAAAAGAAAATCTCGTTATAACGAGAGTCTTTCAGAGATTCTTAGAGCCAAGAGGAGTATTGGAGACATTGATCCAATTTTTCGCCCAATATAATAAAAAATTGTACAACTAGGTACTATTTGGTACAACTTCAATGGTATTATTTGGTACAACTACAAAGATATGGTATAACTTAGTATTATTTGGTTCAACTGCAAAGACACGGTTCAACTACAAAGAAACGGACAATTTAGTATTATTTGGTATAACTGCAATATACCTGGTACAACTAGATATTATTTTGTACAACTGCAATATACATGGTACAACTATATATTTGGTACAACTAGAAAAAAATACATGGTAGAACTCGATATTATTATTGGTACAACTATTCCTTAAAACTTTGTACCGACCCAGATCCGTCATCGTAGTAAAACTCGAAAGCGCGTCGATCTCTAGCATCGTCTCCTTCTTCTTATTCATCTCTCTCGCCGGTGCCTTCCTGAAGAAGGATGGCCAGGTTAAACGAGGGGCGGTTCGAGATTTGAGAAGAGATGACGTAGAAATCAAAACCCATTTGAAACGCTTACCTTTGATCGATTCGAGATTTGAGAAGAGACGACGAAGAAAGAAGAGACGCCGAAGAGACTGACAGTGAAGAGACGACGAAGAAAAGAGGGACGATGAAGAAAGAAGACGACGGAGAAAGAAGACGACGGAGAAAGAGAAAGAAGATGGAGGATGCGATTTTTGTAGAGAGAAAAAAAAGGAAAAAAGATGTCTGCGATTTTTGCCGAGAAAGAGATGTTTGATTAGAAGATTAGGTTAAAATCTGGATTGGATCCGAGTGGATCATGAATCGGGTGGATATTAAGTGGTTGGGTCTGTAATTTTGTTAGTTCTGCCTGGTTTTACAGTAATTTACTCATTTTTGGATTTAAATATAAATGGAAAAGAAAATCTCGTGATAACGAGAGTCTTTCAGAGATTCTTAGAGCCAAGAAGAGTATTGGAGACATTGATCCAATTTTTCGTCCAATATAATAAAAAATTGTACAACTAGGTACTATTTGGTACAACTTCAATGGTATTATTTGGTACAACTACAAAGATACGGCACAACTTAGTATTATTTGGTACAACTGCAAAGACACGGTTCAACTACAAAGAAACGGACAACTTAATATTATTTGGTATAACTGCAATATACATGGTACAACTAGATATTATTTTGTACAACTGCAATATACATGGTACAACTATATATTTGGTACAACTAGAAAAAAATACATGGTAGAACTCGATATTATTATTGGTACAACTTTTCATTAAAACTTTGTACCGACCCAGATCCGTCATCGTAGTAAAACTCGAAAGCGCGTCGATCTCTAGCATCATCTCCTTCTTCTGCTTCATTTCTCTCGCCGGTGTCTTCCTGAAGAAGGATGGCCAGATTAAACGAGGAGCGGTTCGAGATTTGAGAAGAGACGACGGAGAAATCAAAACCCATTTGAAACGCTAACCTTTGATCGATTCGAGATTTGAGAAGAGACGACGGAGAAAGGAGAGACGCCGAAGAGACTGACAGTGAAGAGACGACGAAGAAAAGAGGGACGATGAAGAAAGAATACGACGGAGAAAGAGAAAGAAGATGGAGGATGGATGCGATTTTTGCAGAGAGAAAAAAAATGAAAAAAGATGTCTACGATTTTTGCAGAGAAAGAGATGTTTGATTAGAAGATTAGGTTAAAATCTGGATTGGATCCGAGTGGATCATGAATCGGGTGGATATTAAGTGGTTGGGTCTATAATTTTGTTAGTTCTGTCTGGTTTTACATAATTTACTCATTTTTGGATTTAAAAATAAATGGAAAAGAAAATCTCGTTATAACGAGGGTTTTCGGAGATTCTTAGAGCCAAGAGGAGTATTGGAGACATTGATCCCAATTCGTCCGATCACTAAAATCAACGCGGATCCGCCGCGTCCCGCCTTCGATTACGGCCGGGAGATAATTGGCTGCCTCCTGGTTGGAGAGTTGAAGATAGTGTTCCGGCGCCATAACTGGGTCAGTGGATAAAGGTATAAATCTCAGCTATTTACTCCTTTCTCTTTCAAGTTTTCTTTTCTTTGGTCTCGAATTAAGAAAATGCTGTGTTATTGGCCCTTATGGGTTGGGAGACTGTGAAGAACAATCTTGATCCATGCATGTATCATACTGTACAGACTTAGATTCCTTTTTCTTCATCATCTTACCTGCTATTGGTATGAGAGATCAAGTTGTAGAGCCTGTGCTATTAGCTGTTAGATTTCTTCAATGATTTGTGCTGCTTCACAGCTTCACTTGAGGGACACTTGCTGCTCTCTAAGCTGCCATTTAGTGTTTGCGATGGTCGTGGAATCTTATCCCAGCTTCTCCATTACTTGGGCGACCTTAATGATTCATTGTCATATGCCCTTGGATTCTGGGCCTTTATTTGATGTTTCCAATGATTCTGACTAGAGAAGCTTGTTCCTTTTTCTACTCTTTCTTTTTTCTGCACTTCTCTGACTGTAGACTCTAGCTAGGGTAACTGTTGACTGCTATATGCAGCTATCATATCAACTTGACTCAATGCAAGAAAAGCATGTCGCTTGCATAAAAAGTAGACATGCAGCTATCATTTTCTGCCCTTTTTAAGCATATGGAATGAGATGGTTGATGACTATTTTAGGATTGATAACTGCTGGATGAATGTCAACTCTTCAGATGCTTCTCTTGTGTTTTCAGCCAAAGCAATAGGTGAAAATATGCCAGTCTCAGATCAAAAGAAGTTGAGTCAGATGTGATGGTGGACATTGATCCCAGGCTGGAGGCCCTTGTTGAAAGAATGCTTGAAAAGTATGTAGGAATGCCCATGAATTTAATGCTCCTGTCTTTTTAGTGCCTCAATTGTTCTTACATATGATGGGAAGTATCTCTATCCCTCTGCATATCGATAATGTTCAGTGAACTTTATCATATTGCATCAATGCTTTTCAGTCTTTTGTTAACCGTAGAGAGTATAGACATGAGGTGAGACTAATGGTCTCAGACCTGAACTAAATAAAAGGTATACATGTTTCTGATACTATTGAGTGATTAGAATAATCAATAAAGGCAAAAATAATGATCATAGTTGTGTTGCATGAGGAATCTACCAAAGTTCGTCCATAATTTCTTGTAATCTTGGGTATACTAAAACAAAATTAATGACATATTAGAGAACCTTGAATGACTTAATGAGACACACCTTTTTGTTTTTGGTTGGATCAGGTTAAAAAGGATGTTATAGAAAAATTCAGATGGGACTAACTGCTTCAAATCGAAGGCCCATAAGGCACACTAAAAGATTAGATTTTTCCTGAAGTAGACAAAAAGCTAGAATGGCTTCCATGATTGACCAGCTTCAGCTTCGTGACAGGTTTCGTTGATCTTTCTATATATGAAAATGAGGATTTCTTTTTCTTCGATTTCGACTCCCTAGCTTGAAGAATCTAATTTGATTTCAAATCTGTCTACTTAAATGTATCTGTTTTTGACTCGATTAATCGGTATGTGCACAAAGGCCATTCCTTCTTTTGTCTTGAGAAATTATCTATCAATCCTTTTAGATTTAAGTCATAATTTGGTATAGATTTACTGTATGCTAATTAATGTGTATAGATTTAAGTCATAATTTGGTATCAGAAATGTTCATTGAGCTTAAGAACTTTCAGAAGACTGACTCACTTTTTTTCTGCCTATCTCTGGATCATTGGATTAGTAGTGTTTGATATCTGGAAATTACTGGCTTGGGCTGGTTTTAAAATCCCGAAAATAAACTTAGTTGTTTGTCAAAGCATATGTTTTAGGACGCCTAATTGTGGTTAGTGTAAGTTTATCCCTTTATGTTTTTAATCTTTATATAACCATTTGATCTATTGTATTTATTTATAATAGATAGATATTTCATATCAGGGTTTCCGTTATTTCATCGAAATTACATTTATTGGTTGGCCCCTTGCCCACTTAATTTAGTTTTAGCATCTTTCATTGGAGAATCTTCCTATGCTATCTCTTACGCTTATGTTGAGGAAGCCCATGAAGCAAAAGCTTTAAGCAACAAATTAGTTTATTATCAAAAATGTTAAAAACATCTTGTAGTGTAGTGGGTAAGCATGTGTTTTTAGGGTTACATATCTTGGGTTCGAATCTTAAAACCGTTGTTTTTGTGTTCTTTCTTATTTTTGTTTTTTGTTTTGTTTTAAGCGGCCCAACTTATGCTCCACGTTTTAAGCAGTATGCTATGGCTGATCCTTTAGCCGAACATGCCCTTTTGGCCCTTGAAACCTCGGTTCCAGGTTCTTTATTAATAAAAGCTATTTATTGACTAAGACAAAAAGGTAAATTTATTATAACTATTTTGTTTCCAAACTTAATTTATTTGTTAGCAATGATTTTTGCCGCTCTCTTACTGTAAAAATGAGATTAAAAACCCTAAAATGCATTAACTTTAGGCACAAGCAACATATTTACCCAGTTTGAAGAGAAACAGACACGGTAAAGTCCTATAACACAAACATGTAAGCTATAAATATTATTTTTACTGAGTTTGACAACAATTGAGTTTCACTAGTTCATCATATACACACATAAATATTATTTACACATTCAAAACATTTGAGGATCAGAGAGAGTGCCTATAGTTCTCTTGCATTATGATTTCTTGACTGTGAAACAAATCTCCAACTCGACTCCAAACTTGAAAATATCTAGACAAAGAAACTGTGATTCTGTTTTAATTCCTCGAACTCCATTTATTGAGACGATCAGTCCACTTTTTTTTTCTTTTTGCAATCTTTGTTAAACATCAACCACATGCAAATACAATATCAATATGGAATTAATTTTCTCTTAAATAGTGTCAACAGCAACAACTTTAAAATTAATTAGAAAAATGGTAATGATGTGATATAAGTGAAAAATTAAGACGGTGAAAGGAAAAAGGGGTAGCCTATTTGAAAAAAATAACAATAACTGAGAAATACTTCATTTAAATAATATAGAGTTTTTATATGTATTTTTATCATGTATGTTTGCTTCTTTAACCCTTTCTATTTTTTTTAAAGATACAAGAATGTAGATATAACATTATAAATTTATGATGTAATATATATATATATATATATACTAGATTAGGATCTGCGTATACGCGAATTTATAATTTAATATTTTATAATCCGATTTATAATTTAATATTTTATAATCCGTAGAAAAAAAACCAAAAACCAAAAAAAGTGAAAGCTTACAATCTTTCACCTTTATATTTAAATAGTTTTATTCTCTTTCGATCTTTTCGCCAAGCAATTTACAACTTCAATAATTTTTTCCATAAATTTTGTTTTGGCTTTTTCATTTGGAAAACATCGATTACTATCTTATTCGATATGTGTGATACAATACGAATAAGATTAACAATCTATTTAATGTTTGTCAGATTAATAATACGTATACGTGGGTCCTAATCTAGTGTATATATACTAGATTAGGACCCGCGTATATATATATATATATTATGATGTAATATATATATATATTATAAATTTATGATATAATATATATATATATATATAATAGATTAGGACCCGCATATATATATATATACTAGATTAGGACCCGCGTATACGTATTGTAACCCTTTCTATTTTTAAAAAAGATACAAGAATGTAGACTTCTTCTTCCTTCGTTTAGATCTCCATAAGTGACCCTCTCCTTTTTATTGGTAATTCGTCGCCATTTCTCTTTCTTGTTTCTGCCATCCGCCAGGAATTCAGCCTCTGCTTTTTGCTTCATGCCAACTTCTTTATTTCTTTGGCCTCCCTTTCCTTTTTCTTCTTCGTAGGGCGCTTCTTCTTACCGGTAACACGATGGATTGCAAAGGTTGTAGAGTTCTCCGTTGGAAAGTCCGGCATTCTTGCGAATAGATCTTGTTTTTTTTGTTCCTCGGGTTAGCGGGATCTATCAGCTCGAAGTGATTCACCTCGCAGAAGAGCTATTCGAGCGGCTCACCATCGAGATACTTTTTCCATATCCCTTTCACTGCTTCTCAGATGTCTCAGTTGTCTAGAATGAATGGCCACGATGTTCAGTGCCCCCATCACTTCTCTAAGCTGCTCTCAAAGTTGATGGTTCCCTAACGAGATGTGCCAGACAGCTTTCGGTGTCTGTTTGTTAGCCTCAACGGTTTCTGGGCAGAGATCCTTTCAGATTTGGTTCGACTTTGGGTGTATTGGCGTGTGTTGTCTCCATGCGCTATTCATAGTTTCTTTTCTAAGCTTTCCGCTAAGATTTTAGGGGTGTTCGTTGATTTTTGTGAAGCATCTATCCCCCTCCTCCTCTTAAAAAACCACTGGAGAGACCCACTCATACGCAATCAACAAACACGTGAAGGCCTCGGAAAACACGATGAGGGGATATTTTCCGACGGCTCTCCGACGCTCAAGTCAGAAAAGAGTGAATAAAAAAGAAAGAGAAAGGACCACGCGGAGACGCAAAGAGCGAACGGAAGGAAGTCGGAAAATGAAAGAGAGCGAGAGAGAGCTGTTTGAGCAGTATTTCGGCCAAAGAACAGCCGGAGAAGAAGAGGAATCCGATATGAGATCAGGAGGAATGGTCCTAAAAACCCGGAAATGAGACTTAAGCTAAAGGGATTGAGCCTTAGTCTCGGAAAGATAAGCTGAGTATACGTGATTTTTAGATCAGAGGTTCGATCTCCTTTTACGAAGGAGATAGAGTAGTATTTATAGGCTTTTATCTGCCCGGGCTTGGATACCGGATTATGCGTCCTTGATCGGGTTGTTTCTGGACTTTCGGGTTTGACCTGGTACGGTGTGCTCAAGTGCTTTTTACCCAATTTCCTTGTCTTTTTGCACCATTTGGCCGACCATATGGATCTACTATCACTACAAGAAAACAGCCTTTTTGCGTCGGCACTATTCGTTGCAAAATCGACGCTAATAAGGACTTTGTGTCGATTTTGCAACGAATTCACTTTCGACGCTAAATCGTCGATGCTAAATCGTCGACGCTAATCCCAAATCGACGCAAAATCGATACTATTTTGTGTCGATCAAGTTTCGACGGTAATTCGAAGCTAAATGATCTTTGCTAAATCGAGGCTAACTTAGCGTCGATTTAGCATCGATTATTCTAATCCTCCAATGGTAATTCGAAACTAATATAGCATCGATTTAGCGTCGAATTGATGAATGAGTCGAGGCTAATTCGACTCTAACTTAGCATCGATTTAGCGTCGCCTTGTAGTATAGATCGACGCTAAATCGACGCTAATACAGCGTCGAATTAGCCTCGAATTAGCCTCGAATTATTATTTTATAAACTCGAAATTAATTAAAATAAATTTATAATTAAAATTAAAAATTCGAATTCAAATTTAAATAAAAAAAAATTATTTTTTTATAAAATGATAAATAATAAATCCGAAATTAAAAATTAAAATTATTTTAAAATACTGAAAATACAAATACTAATGACCGGATCCAGATCCGAAATCAGGTACACGATCGGTCCTGAGATCGATGTTTGGAAAATCCCCACGAAGCACCGCTTAGGCCTCTTGTTCGAACTGCGTCGGGCCAGAAGATGGTGGAGGTGGTGGAGCACGCGGGAGACGCTCTAGAGCCGCTGCTAAAACTGGGTTATCCACGGCAATGATGTCCATGAGATCCGTTAGACACGCGAGTTGAGTCTGCATGGCGGTATTGTTGGTCCGCATCGCCTCTTGGTCCATCTGGAGCCGCTCAATCTCGGCATTAGCGGCGGTCAACTGCGTCCACAACTGCGTAGATGAACCCGGAGAAGGAGTAGCATGAGAGGTAGAGGAAGCTGCTGGGATCTCGCTGATGGACCCGACACCCAGCGTCCGTCCCTTCTTCTTCGGTGCAACCTGTAGAAAAAGGATGTTAATGGATCAATTTGGTAATAGAATTTGGAAACTTAAATAAATGTGAATGTTTATTAATTACCTCTTCGTAAATTTGGTCAAGTTCCTCGATGCCCAGTATTGACTGGACGGAACTACCACCCGGAGAAAGTTGCGTCTGGTGCTCCGTGACGCGTGCCGTGTAACTGTTGAACGTTTGCTCCATTAAAGCGGTAACAAACGTTCCATCCTTGCGTCGATGGGATTTCTCCATGACAGCAACGATCGGAGGAAGTGGATCGTCATCTGCCTGTTACAAAGAATATATATATATATATATATATATATATATATAAATTTAATATATATAAATATTACTCAAAATGTAAATAAAATAATTTAAAAGTAGTACCATCTTAAGTCGCAATCCGGTGTACGAGGTTTGACCCGCACAATGCTTAGAAGGACCATCTCCTTCAGCGACTAGCGTCAAACGGGAAGTCGAACACTTTCCCGAAATAACTACGGAATGGGGATCAACCCAATACCATACTAGGCCATCCCAAACATCGGAGTCCATCTCTTGAGGCATTGCATTTCTGTTGCCAAGCCTTCTTCCAATTTGCCACGGTGCCATTGAGACGAAGCTTCGCCTTTTTTTGAACGCCTCTCTCACTTCTGCCGTACGAAGCTCGTCCCAATGCCTTTTGCTGGAAAACAAAAAACAAATGAAATTAGTAATTAAAATAAATTTATTAATTAATAAAATTGGGGAGTATCACTAACCGCCCATGACTCGAACCAAATGTCTCGAATAGTCTGCGGCGTCTGCATCCAGTTAGCATGTGACATAGTGAAATATCCCTTAATCGTAGCGGTGACAGAACGGGCAACTGGATTAGCGACGGTAAACCTATAATAAAAAGAAATTGGATATAAATAAATATTAATTTAACTAAATAATTAAATATTAATTAATTATAAATATTTATAGTACCATCATCTGGCTCGGCGACAAAGGAAAGGAGGAGACGAGCCAAACTTGGCTCGGCGACAGAGGCAAGGAAACAAGCCAAACACTGGCTCGGAGACAAAAGCAAAGTAGTGACGAGCCAATGTTTGGCTAGGCGTGAAGAAGTGAGTGACTAGCCAACGTTTGGCTAGGCATGAAGAAGTGAGTGACGAGCCAACGTTTGGCTAGGCATGAAGAAGTGAGTGACGAGCCAACGTACTCAGTGAGAAGATGGCTCGGCAGCACGGCAACACGACATGCCAGTATTGGCTCGGCAACACGACATGCCAGTGTTGGCTCGGCAACACAACGCGGCAGTGTTGGTTCGGTGATACGAGCCAACATGTTGGCAAACCAACAAACGGTGATGAGCCAACATGTTGGCAAACCAACAAATGGTGACGAGCCAACATGTTGGCAAACAAACAAATGGTCACGAACCAACGTTCCTCTGGCTCGATGTTGAGGAGAGGTGACGAGCCAACGACAACAAGCTCCTCTGGTTCGGCATTAAAGAGAAGCATCTGCGAGCCAAAATGTCATGGTGGCACGGCAAGCAGAATGTGACAAATGAAAGAACAAGGAGACGACGAGCCGGATCTTTGGCGACCCGGCGATAGAGCTAGCTCAACATAATGTTGGGCCGAGTTAACGAGCCGCAAGAGTTTGGTGGACCAAGATAGCAAGTCAAAGTAAGAAGCCCACATCCGAACCAGAGAAAGGAAATCCCGAAGAAGAAGGAATTTTTCCTTTATCCTTTAGAGAAAGGCTTAGCCGACTTATTTTTGGATAAATAGACAATGTACTTCTTTGAAAAAGGGATCCGAAAATTGACCTAGCAAAAGACTTGTGATTCTTTGCAACAGCTTTCAAAACAGCTGAGATAATAAAAACCATCTTTGGATCTTTGTTCTTGGTTTCTTTTCATAGAAGTTTGTCGAATCCCTAAAATTCCTTACAAAATTCAGTTGTGCGAGTTTCGACTCCCACAATAATATAATTAGATTTGGAACCTTAATATACGTGTGTGCACAATTGTAGTCCTCGTGAGAGGACCATTCTTCTTCTTTTATTATTCCGGCATGCCTAACAACTGCTGAGAATATATCTGGCACATCAAAAACTGGATAAGTTGGTGCCACACCACCATCGTCGTACCTACGCGGAGCTCGTTGCCGAACAGTTGGGGGAAAGTAGTATGAGCTGAAATGTGAGGTTTCTTCCGTTAAACTTCCCGCAACAATTGATCCTTCTACCCTTGCAAGGTTCTTTGCCTTCCCCTTTAAATGTTTCATGAAGCGCTCGAAAGGGTACATCCACCGAAACTGAACGGGTCCTCCTTGGGCAGCTTCGTACGGGAAATGGACAGGAAGATACTCCATCACATCAAATAAAGATGGAGGGAAGATCTTCTCTAAATTGCACAACAATATCGGAATGTTATTATCCAATTGTTGAATTCCATCTTTGGTTAGAGTTCGCGCACACAGATCCCGAAAAAATGCCCCAACACCTGAAACAATGTTTATATCAATCAAAAACCAGTCTACTAACAATTTCCATTGAATTTGTTTATATATGTATATATATATATTATAAGAATCAAATTTTACCTGCAAGTGCTTCATGCACGTTCGCTGGTAGAAGCTCTGCAAATGCGAAAGGCAATAATCTCTGCATAAACACATGACAATCATGACTCTTCATACCTGAAAACTTTTTGCCTTGTTCAACAGACTTAGAGAGCTTTGAGACGTATCCATCAGGGAACTTGACTTGGGTAGAACCCCAGTCGAAGAATGTCGATTTCCCTTCCGATGATAATCGAAAGATAGGCACTGGAGCTCTCCCATCTCCCGTGAGATGTAACTCAGCCCTTGAGCATATAGCAGGCAAGTCGAGTCTAGACTTTATGTTGTCTTTAGTCCTGCCCTGCATGTTCAAGATTGTGTGCATGATGTTATCAAAAAAATTTTTCTCAATGTGCATCACATCAAGATTGTGGCGGAGTAGATGATCCTTCCAGTACGGTAGGTCCCAGAAAATGCTCCTCTTATGCCAATTGTGTTCTTCATGATATCTGTCTGGCATATTGGCCGGAATATTAAGCCAGTTAACCCCACATTTGACTGTGTCTTGACCTCCATAATAATCAATTTGTTCTTCAATTTGTTCCCCGGATAAAGACTGAGGTGCGGGGATACGTACACGTTTTCCCTTCCTGAACAACCTATTGTTCCGCCGGTACGGATGGTTCATAGGGAGAAACCTGCGGTGACAATCAAACCAGCAAGATTTTCTACCATTTCTGAGTTGAAAAGCATATGTCTCATTTAGGCAATACGGACATGAAAATCTTCCATGCGTTGTCCAACCAGATAACATTCCGTACGCTGGAAAATCGCTTATAGTCCACATAAGCACAGCCCGCATTGTAAAATTCATTTGCCTGGAGTAATCAAATGTACGAACACCGGTAGCCCACAACTGGTTCAACTCATGTATCTGTGGCTGCAAAACACATCAAGAGATCTTCTTGGATGCTTCGGACCAGGGACTAAAATACTCAAGAACAAGAATTCTCTCTGCATGCACATATCAGGCGGAAGGTTATAAGGTGTTAATATAACCGGCCACAACGAATATTGCCTACCTGACATACCGAATGGACTAAAACCATATGTACATAGCCCAAGATAAACATTACGCTTCTCTTTAGCAAAATCGGAGTGTATCGACTTAAAGTGTTTCCAAGCTTTTGCATCAGAAAGATGATGAACTTCTCCTTCACTAGTTGAATGTTCCGCATGCCACCTCATTGACGCAACAGTCCGTTCTGATTGATATAACCGATGTAGCCTTTCAGTTATGGGCAGGTACCACATTCTCTGGTACGACACTTTACTTCTACCAGCCCCTTGGGGCTTAAATCTTGGCTTTTGGCAAAATCGATATTCCTGCAGATTTCCATCATCTTTCCAAAATATCATGCAATTGTCAATGCAAACATCTATCATCTGAGAGGGCAAACCTAAACTAGAGACCAGCTTATGTATGTCGTAATATGACTCAGCTGCCTGATTACCCTCTGGCAAATACTCTTTCAACAGAGCTGTCCAATCATCCATGCAACTCTCGGATTCATTATGATCAGACTTAATTGTCATCATCCTAGATGCCAATGACAATTTAGACAAACCTTCTCTACATCCTTCGTAGAGTGGCTATTTTGCAGAATCAAGCATATCATAAAAAATTTTAGCATCTACATTAGGTTCCTCATCAACATCATCAGGAGCTGACGTAACTCCAGGAAATGCATCGGTTACCATTTCTTCAAACCTATTATGTTCTACTCCGACATCATGTTCATAATTAACAAATTGATGATGATGCTGATCATATTGCTCATTCGAATAGCCATGATCTATAGGTTGGTAACTGCTACTACTACCCGCAGTTTCATTCACATATCCATACCCATGATAAAACCAAACATAATACTCAGGTGTGAACCCTCTATTAAATAAATGCGTACCAACAACATCAACCAGCTGGGTCGTCGCATTTTTGCACTTCCGACACGGGCACACCATCACTCCGGTCCGTTGAATCGTGTGCACGCTACTCGCCTGAGCCATGAATATTTGAAGTCCGTTGAGGAACTCTTTTGAAATCCCTCCATTTGAATCTCTGTGTTGATACATCCAGCTTCTTAATGCGTATATGTCTCCCCCGTAAGACATTTTATTTTTAAATTTTGATACAAAAAAAATTTTAGACTACTTTTTTTAAGTTGTATGTTTTTTTGTTGTATTTTTGATTCATTGTGGCGTGAGGTATATATAGAAAATTTCAGAGGTTTTTTGCAACGATTTAGCATCGAATTTGCATCGAATTAGCATCGAAATATTTTGCAATGATTTAGCATCGAATTTAGCTTCGAATTTGCGTCGCTTTAATCGTCGCTAAAAAATAGGTACACCAATTAAAAAATGTTTTAACCTAACTACAGTTTCGTCGCTAATTTTGACGCTAATTTGCGTTGAAAATACACGATGCTAAATCGATGCTAATGTTGCATCGATTTAGCGTCGATTTACACATTTCGACGCTATTTTCATACTAAATCGATGCTAATTAGCATCGATTTAGCATCGAACGTTTTCGACGCTAAAAAGCATCGATTTTGCGTCGAATTCTTATCTCGACGCAAAATCGTCGCAAATTCGATGCAATATTAGCGTCGGCTATTATTCAACGCTATTTTTTGATGCAAATGTTGTATCTAACACTGAAAAAATCAAACAACTTTCATCCAAAACTAAACCAATACATTTTGGTAACGGTGGACTACGTCTCAAAATGGGTGGAAGACATTGCAAATTTTACCAATAATGCTAATGTTGTTCTTAAGTTATTCAATATTATTATCTTTCCAAGGTTTGGTGTTCCAAAGATTGTGATAAGTGATGGTGGTAGTCACTTTATCAACAAGGTGTTTGAGAGTTTGTTGAAGAATCATGGCATCAAACACAAAGTAGTTATGCCTTACCATCCTTAAACCTCGGGACAAGTCGAAACTTCTAACTGATAAATCAAGGTCATCTTAGAGAAGACGGTTGAATAAACAAAAAAAAATTGGGCGAAGAAGTTGGATGATGTATTATGGACATATTGCACCGCATACAAGACTAACTATAGACTAAATAGCCTAAATAAACCACATCAATTTATCATTTTTTACCGTGGCTAAGTTATTCGATCAATCCATTGGTTATAACTTAGTCCAAATAACAATTTTTATGTTCTAAATATGGTTGTTTGATTTTATTACCAGCATGATGATCATGTATATAATTTTGTTTTATTTCAATTGCTCAGAATTTGCACAATAAAAAATTATTTGGATTGTTGTTTTCGTAACATTTACTAAATGAATATACTTTTTTATTATATTATTTTACTATTTTGAGAATGTTGTCGGCAATTTGGAAAAAGACATAAGAAACTCATATTCCAAATCTCTTCAGCTAAGAAGAGAAGAGTTGGTTCTGGATGGTTCTGGATGGTTGTTTCGTTTTGATGTTGATCTTGGTGGTGTTAAAACTTGTGACATTGACCAAACCTAGTGATACCATCTTCACGCTTCCATGGATTGTTTCCTTTCTTCGGAGTGATCTCCTCTTCCTAAAGAACCAATTGCCTTACACACTCCTCGAGACTCTCTTTTCTGAATTGCGCTTTTCTTTTCATATTGGTCTTAAGAGATTGACATGCATATTTTTTGAGTCTTCGTTGGAGCATATGACTGAGAGAGTGTAGGCAAATATTAATCCATGCATCTGGTTAAAAGACCCGAGGAAATAGCTGTAGTGGTAAAGCAACGCCCGAGTTCATATTATCACCGAATAAGCTTCAATTGCAAGGTATAATATTTGTGAGACCAATTAAGTAAATGATAAAACATTTTTTTGTCAAAGTGAACAAGAGCCTAGATATAATTTTGGTTTTAATTTTTCTTACGATATTTAATGAATCAATGTATTTAATGTTTTTGTGTGCCACAGGTTCAATCTTCATGATATACGCCGTGTCGTTGTATTATGACGAGTCTATGGAGATGTATGAGTTCCAACATCGAACTTCGAGATCAACAAAAAAGGAAACAAAGCATTAAATTGTGCCGATTTATGGTATTAATTTAATCAATTTTTAATTTATTTTTCTTACAAATGGCTACATTTTCAAATTTTGGGGATCAAATGTAAGTTAAAACTTAAAACTAATTAACATGATAAAACAAACATTGATAATCATGATTCTTTACGTGAAAAAGTAAACAATTGACAGTAGCTTATGATTTTTTTTTTTTTTTTGAATACTTTCTATTTTATTTTCAAAAGCTCTGTGTATTAATCAAAAATAAAGTATCGATTACAAAGCATCTAGGGTCTCTTTATATAGACCCATAACTAGAATAAGGAAAGACTTAAAAGAATAAGAAAATACAGAAAAGTAAAACATATGCAAAAAGAAAAAATACCCAATAATCTTAATAGGAAGAACTTACTCATTGAGATTAAATAACATTTGATTTTAATTTGTAATTGAAAATCACAGATTGAATAACACATTATTTTAATAAGGGAAAAAACCCGAAAAATACTCCAACTATAAACATTTGCTAAAAAAATACACAAACTATATCGGCTCTCTAAAAAATACATGAACTATTAATGACATCATCTTTAATACTCGAGCTATTAACCAATCTCTCTATAATACTCAAACTATTAAATCTCATAAATTTTATACATTTTATACTTTGAAAAACCAGTTTTACTCTTCAAAAATTCTCAAAATCGATTTATTCATATTAAAAAAATTAAAACAACAAAAATCTTAAAAATCATCTATCTCCATTGTCGCACTGTTCTTCTTCCTCCTTTAGAAGTGAGTTCTTGCATCAACCATTGTCTTCCGTATCCAACATCGAAATCGATAGTGTGGATCCGATCAAACCCAAATTCGATGTCACAAGACTCGAAAATCCATTGATTCGATGTGAAATTGGTGAATTGGACAAACGACGAGGTTTCAGAGAAGGATATGTAGACGGTGATTCAAGAAATAATATTCCCGGACGTGATTCAAGGTGGTGAAGAGTCGTAGTCCTCGTGGATGAGTGAAAGGAGAGCTTCAATGATGTGAGAAACCGTGGCAATGAGGTTTGTTGTTGTTTTTGGTGTTTCCGATTAGCTCTGTCGCATTGAAGAGTTGCTCGATGGTGACCGATTGGTCATCACTGACCATTACCGGAAACAAAACCAGAATCAAAGTCACCGACTGATGGCGAAGAAGACAGAAATTATTGCTGATGAAACAAAAATTGTTGTTGGCAACGAACAAGAAACGGGTAACATTGTTTGGAAAAAAGGCAAAACTGATTTTTATTTTATTTTAAATGTTTTAACATTGTTTTTTAATAAGAATAAATCGACTTTGAAAAAAAAATTAAGGGTAAAACATGTTTTTCAAATTAGAAAATGTGTAAAATCTATGAGATTTAATAGTTTGAATATTAAAGAGAGAATGGTTAATAGTTCGAGTATTAAAGAGGAATTCATTAATAGTTCATGTATTTTTTAGAGAGCCGATATAGTCTGTGTATTTTTCTAGCAAATAGTTGGAGTATTTTTCGGGTTTTTTCCCTTTTAATAAAAATTTGAAAATCACAAATTAAATAACACATGATTTTAACAAAGATTTAAAAATCAATGATTGAATAACATAAAATTTTGCTTAGATTTCCAAATCCACTAAAATCCATGAACCAATAAACCCCCTTTAATTTACATTCATTTGGTATAAATAGTAGTTCTTTCACTACGACACATAAATCTACCAAACACTATAACTTTCATACTGATAAGAAAGAAAAACAAATAATCTCAGATTTCTCTGATTGAGTGGAAAGGTAAATTGTTACATTTGCTTCTTTCTTATTAAGGTAAGAGAAATTAGGCCAAATAACCTAAAAAGAAATTATAACTCACAAACTAACAAAATCCCCTATGTGTCTCTAATTCTAACCCCACATCTTGGGTTTTCCGTTAGTTTGCGAATTTTTTTTTTTGGTTATCTAGCAAAATCACCTTTAAGGTAAATAGTTATTTTTTTTTTACTAAAGCATTAAAGTAAATAGTTATGTTTGCTTCTGCCGCCGCTTTGACGTTCCACTGCTGATTTGATGGCCCCTCTGCTTGATCCTCGTGGTAAACTTCTCGGGAACCCACCGTAAATCTCGAAGAACTGTTCAAGATCTCTTCAACTTCCGACGTTTGAACCTAGTCGACGGCGAGAACCCTTCAAGTTTCTCCATCCTTTGATCTGCTACTCCACGATGATTGAGACCAGTATGATGTGTGCTCTTCCATTTTCAACCTCCGGCACGACAGATCCGGCAGATCTACCCTCGATGCTTCCTCACCTCCGTAAGAGGAACTTTCCGGTGCAGATGAATTCACCACCGGATCCTTCGGAACCGAACCTTCCTCATGCCGGCCGCCGGCGACTACAACCACTCTACCAGCACCTCCGCCGCTCTTCCCAACCCCACCTCCGCCTCTTTTCCGAATCTGCTCCGACGAGATGCCTTACACAATATGGGCCATGCTCCCTTCATGGGCTGGACAAGGGTGCTTTCTTCCTGGACTATCCTCTTGGATTGTGTTAAATCAGGCCCAATAAGGTTCACGAACCTTCACTCCAGAGCTTCAAGCTATGCGGTTTCTGTGGCAAAACCCGTTTTACATTTTCAGACGATATATATCTCCTCCGGTACTACGGAGAGATCACTTTCATCTAATTCCTCATTTATGGAGAGATCAATCCCATCATTTTTTTTCCTTTTTGGAGATATCAGTTCCATTAATTTCCTCCTCTTTGGAGAGATCACTTCCATCTTTGTCCTCCTATAAGGAGAGATCCTTACCACCAATTTTCTCCGTTATGGAGTGTGTCTTTGAAAGTTCTGCCTTGAAGGTATTAAGAGCTCAAAAATTTGTTCGCTTGCCTCTAATGGCGGAAGAGCTAATGATCGACTTGAAATCGATCTTTCATGAAATTTCTTCGATAGTGTTTCCGGTTATTGTCTATGATTGTAACCGTTTATGTTATCTTTACCTTGCTTTGTATTTCAATTATGTATCTTCATGTTCTCGACTCCTTGGTAAGATTTTTGGGTCTCTTTGGTTTGTAACCGCAATTTAAAATTAATGAACTTGTTTGACAAAAAAAAAAAATTTACGTTTGCTTCTTTCATATTTTCAAATATTTATCTTTATAATGTGCAATTTCAACATATCTCATATCAAAGTCGAAAATGTTGTCTACAAGACAAGCTATTTGATCACTATGAATTGTTTGTCTTTCATGATATGAATGTCCATCTATAGATAATACATAATTTTTATATTTAATTGTTCATGTCAGATTACAAAAACGCAAGGGGAAGAGATCATCAATTTTCAGCCAGAAGACTATTTTATGCTTATATTTAGCATATTAATGAGATGCATCAGGTGGTGGTGACAAAAAAAATAAAAGATGCATCAGGTCTGTGAGCTAAAAGTTGTGGAAACAGAAGATACATCAGACAGCCGGATAGGAAACAAGAGATTTGGAGAAGTGGGAAAGCTGACGTGTCAAGACTTGTTGAGCTGGATGGCGAATATATGCAGCTGAGATTTGAGGATCTCGATGTGCACAAAATGTGGAAAGGATAAACTTGAATAACAAGTTTATGCCTTTTGCATATCTTTGAGAATATTTCGAAGATCCTAGGATTAGGGTTTTAGGATAGTTCTTATAAATATGTCTAAGGATCGTGTCTGATGAGGTAACACTTAGAGCCGCATTTTAAAAGATTGTAACTTGAAGCTTCGTTTAAAAAACAGAAGTTGTCAAGATGAGTGTTCAGCCTTTTGACTGACAAGGGTTGTGAGATCATTTGGTAGCATAAGTGATATATCATGGTTTTTACCGGTTTTCAACCATTATATTCGTTGTTTTATTGAGTCAAAGTGTATTTTTAGATTCTTTTACTATTTTATTGAGTCCTTGCAGGTTTTAAGTCGGTTTGGAGGAAAAAATATATTTTGGGTGCAATTGGACGTATGAAGGTATGGAATCATGCTGAAGCTTTGGAAACTTGGTGTTATTTGAAAGGGTTCCCTTGATTTGATTGCGTTAAAATTTGGACACAAGATATCCACTTGAGTTAGATTTCATTTGGAGGTGGTTTGAAGTCATTCCGATCAAGAGTTAGAAAGTTATGCCATTTTTTGTGAAGATATACCAATCTGGCGAGTAGAAAGAAGGATGTGCAGGAGACGGGACCAGAAGGAGAAAGATCGATCCATCCAAATCTAGATTGATCAATCTCAACATATCTGGCATGCATGAACTTTCCAGACCAAGTCAGATCGATCCATCCAAATCTGGATCGATCCATCCAAATCTGGATCGATCAATCCCAACACATCTGGCGCGCAGGAATTTTCCAGACCAAGTCAGATCGATCCATCCAAATCTGGATCGATCAATCCCAACACATCTGGCGCATGAATTTTTTAGACTAAACCAGATCAAACCAGATTGATCCATCTTTCACTGGATCGATCCATCTCTTTCCTAGACCGAAAAGGCAACTCTGAATTTTCTTTTTTGCGCCAGAATCATCCAAACTCCACCAAATCCGACCCTAGACCTATATATACTTATTTTAAGCCACTTTTTGAATGGAGGCTATTATTTCTATTCAGACTTTTGGCTTTGGTAATTTGGAGAGCTTTTGAGGAGACAATTCGAGACTCTGTTCGTTTGAGAGAAGAATTCGAACCTCTTTTGTATATTTTGCTTATTTCTCTTATGCACTCTTTTCTTTTCATGATGTTTGTTTCAATCATCATGTCTGAGTAGTTTGCTTGTTAGGTTTAGGGTTATTCAAAGGTTGAAGATGAATTGTTAGATTAGATATATTGTTAGGATAACCACGTGGTTCTTCATCTAGATCGTACTTAACGCTAATTCTAGCTTGATCAGAACTTATGCTAATTAATAGATGCGAAAGTATTATTGATTGCCAGAACTATCTTAGATGAGCAAAATAACTATTTGCAAAGAAATTTGGCTTAGTGATTTTGTGAACAATTGAACCAGAACCTTAATGCTTGTCTGAATTGTTTGAATTTGTAAAGAAATTTGGGATTCTAGGGTTTAGACATAGATAATATTCGTAGCAAAAGTTGGTTGATTTTACAGTTGTATTTCGAGTTCGGGAACATATCTTCATAAATATCATAATGATCCTTTAGTCTACAATTCAGATTTACCTAAGAATTTCCCAAGGCCTAACGGTAACCCAAAGAACGTTGATCTCGATCTTGACTCCTCACCTTGTCACTATTATCAATAATACTGCCGAGCTGGGGGCTAACTGTTGGGGTCAGTTTTCACCCCATCGAGATCAACTGCCAGAATGCTAAGTGTAGATGTGGGACTAGCCAAATGGGAAGCCTAGCCAAAGAAGCACATGTTTCTGGTTAGGTGACAAGCCATAACCTTGGCTCGGCAGCAGGAGGGAGAAGCAGACGACGAGCCAACACTTGGCTAGGCATTGGGAGAAGCAGGCGACGAGCCAACACTTGGCTAGGCATCAGGAAGAAGTAAGCGACGAGCCAACACTTGGCTAGACATCAGGAAGAAGTAAGCGACGAGCCAACACTTGGCTAGACATCAGGAAGAAGGAGTGGTGAGCCAACGTTTGGCTACGCATGAAGAAGTGAGTGACGAGCCAATGTTTGGCTAGGCGATGAGCCAACTTTTGGCTAGGCATCAGGAAGAAGGAGTGGCGAGCCAACGTTTGGCTAGGCATGAAGAAGTGAGTGACAAGCCAACGTTTGGCTAGGCATGAAGAAGTGAGTGACGAGCCAACGTTTGGCTAGGCGACGAGCCAACTTTTGGCTAGGCATCAGGAAGAAGGAGTGGCGAGCCAACGTTTGGCTAGGCATGAAGAAGTGAGTGACGAGCCAACGTTTGGCTAGGCATGAAGAAGTGAGTGATGAGCCAATGTTTGACTAAGTGACGAGCCAACACTTGGCTCGGACGCAAGGAGAAGCGATGATGAGCCAACATGTTGGCAAACCAACAAACGGTGACGAGCTGACGAGCCAACATGTTGGCAAAGCAACAAACGGTGACGAGCCAACATGTTGGCGAACCAACATACGATGATGAGATAACATGCTGGCAAACCAATGACGAGCCAACATGTTGGCAAACCAACTTTCTGGCTCGGCATTGGGAGAAGCAGATGACAAGTCAACTCCCTGGCTCGGCAATGGGAGAAGCAGGTGAGACAAGCGACGAGCCAGCTCACCGATGACCCAGTAAAGGAACCATCCCAATATCTTGTTGGGCCGAGGCAACGAGCCACAAGAGTTTGGTGGGCCAAGATAGCGAGTCAAAGAAAGTAGCCCACATCCGAACCAGAGAAGAAATCCCGAAGAATAAAAAAGTTTTCCTTTATCCTTTAGGAAAAGGCTTAGTCGAATTATTATTGTATAAATAAACATGTACCCCTTCGCAAAAGGGGATCCGAAAATTGACCTAGCAAAACACTTGTTATTCTTTGCAACAGCTTTCAAAACAGCTAAGATAATAAAAACCATCTTTGGATATCTGTTCTTGGTTCCTTTACATAGAAGTTTGTCGAATCCCTAAAAGTTCCTCACAAAATTTAGTTGTGCGAATTTCGACTCCCAATTAAGAAATTCACCTCTATCACTTAAGAAAGCACAATCATGTACTTCATAAATCTTGCACTCCAAAAAACTAACAAGTGTGCGAAAAACGGACCGTATATCGACAAAACAACCACCAATAGGCTTCATCTTTTTTTGACTTTTGCAAGTCACCAAATTTATCTCGATCGATCAAAACCCTTTTTTTAAATCCTTGTCAAATCACATCTCCTTTTCCTTCCATCTTCAATGTCTTCAGCATCGTCACCTCTTCATGATTCACATAGAAGGTTAATCACATAAGACAAAACTTCTTGTCCATCTTTAGATTTAAAATCTACGATATCCACCACTAGAAATAATTTAAACTCGAATCAAATAAGAATTCGAGAAACGAACAAAACCTTAATCCATAAGAATTTGATCAAAGTATATCTCCTTGATCCCTTAACATTATTTGTGAAGAGATTTTGAAAATGTTTACGTGTCACTTCCACAATCACTTTCACTAAAAAAATTATGACGTGGCTTGAAAAATATGATTTGGCTTAAAAAATAATGACATCTTCTTAACATTATCTGTAAAGTGATTTTGGAGAAAACGCTTACGTGCCACCTCCGCAATCACTCTCACCAAAAGAATTATGACGTGGCTTGAAAAAGTATGATTTGGCTTAAAAAATAATGACATGACAAATTTTTTAAGAAATTTTCGATTATAAATTTAAATTAATCATAACTAAATCTCCTGCAAAATTTTCCATCACAAAATTTATATTTATTTCTTTAAATTTTTTATCCTTTTAACATTATTTGTGTAGTAATTTTGGAGAAAGCGCTTACCTGTCACCTCCACAATCATTCTCACTAAAAGAATTATGACGTGGCTTGAAAAAGTATGATTTGGTTTAAAAAATAATGACATGGCAATTTTTTAAGGAACTTTCGATTATAAATTTAAATTAATCATAACTAACTCTCCTACAAAAAATTTCATAACTAAATTTATATTTATTTCTTAAAAAAATTAATTTGAAATTAACGAAAATCATATATTCCATAAATAAATACTTACTGTTTCGGAGAAATTTAATCCTCTTGAACAACCACTGGGTACCGGCTCCTGCGCAATCAACAAACACGTGAAGGCCTCGGAAAACACAATTGGGGGTGTTTTCAGACGGCTCTCCGACGCTCAAGTCAGAAAAGTGCAAAAAAATGAGAGAAGGGAGGAGACAACGGGGAGACGTGGAGAGCAAAGGAAAAAGTCGAAAAACGAAAGAGCAAGGAAAAGAGTGACTCCGGGCTGAACAAGAGATGGTCCACAAAGTTTCCAAACGTTTGAGGAAAAGAAATTTAGCGGTGAGGTAGTAGAAGAAAATAGAGTGTTTAGAGGAGTTCCGGTCAAGAAACGACCGGAGAAGGAAATGAATCTGGGGAGAGATCTAGAGAGAATGGTCCTAAACAACCAAAATGAGACTAAAACACAAGGGAATGAGCGTTAGTCTCGGGAAAAATGAGCTCAGTGTAAGTATTCTTAGCCAAAAGATCTGATCCCCCTTATGAAAGAAATAAAGTAGTATTTATAGAGTATTACCTGTCCGAGCTCGGACACCAGGCTCCACGTCCTTAGCTGGGTCGGGTCTGAAATTCCGGGTTTGACCCAGTACGATGCACTCGGGTTATTTTCACCTACTTTTCTTGTCTTCTTGCACCACAAGGCCGACCATAGGGCTCTGTTACGCTGCACCTGACTCCTTGCACCGTTGGCAGCGTCAGACACGGCGGATCGGATGCCGGGATGCTTCCTCGGAATCAGCTCCTTTATGTTTTAATCGTTCTCTGAGTATGCACTGCCTTTTTTTACCATTGCATTCATAAAGTGAAAGTTTTTACCCTTTGACCGAGAATTCAAACTTAGAAGATCGAAAGAATTTGAACTTAGCACCTAAAAAAGATATTTCATACCTATCCCGAGTTCCTGATACGGGAACTTGGGTTCCGTGCTCCGTCTTCGGTTGTCGAAAGGGGGGTACCGGCTCGTCTGGCCACTTCGTCCAGGATCCTGATTACTCCGAGTGGCGGGATATGCTACCCAGGGTGGGAGTCAGGTCCAAGTGGCCTTACCTGTAAGTTTGGGCCATTGTAGGTTCAGACCCAAATTTCTCGGGGGCCTTTATCGAAGGATAAGCTCCACCAATGGGATTAAGAGTTTCCACCGAACCGTGGGATACGTGGCATCAAACAATTCGCTTAATCCAAAGGAAAATATTTTATCCCCTACACTTACCAAATTTTGTGACTGAACTATAAAAATAAACGTATTCTTTTAATTACCAAATTTAAAAACGTTTAATTACTACTTTTTCTTACATATTGAAATTGACCAAAAATACGTAAAGCTATGAAGTTTGATAGAATTTGACCAACCAATGAGAAATTTTTATCATTCCTTAAAGTATTTGTTTTATATATTTTTGCATTCTTTTAACTACCAATTTTAAAAATGTTTAATTATTACTTTTTCTTACATATTGAAATTTGACAAAAAAATACGTAAAACTATATATTTTGATGACATTTGACCAACTAATAAGTGGTTCTAATCATGCCTTAAAGTATTTATTTTATATATTTTGCATTACTCATCTCAAGTATCATTGTTTTGGTAAAAAGTAATTAATTATTTTAAAAAATTCAATTAAAAAATATTAACTAATCGAATTAATCCAAAATCTAAAATAAAATATTTAAATTTTAAATTTATTTCCACCGTTACTATATCTTCCTTAAAACAAAATTCCAATCTGAAGTATTTGGAAAAAAAAAAAATCTAAACCAGATTATAAAGAAAAACCAAAAGATAAAGATGGTAAAAAAGTAAAAAATGTAGGAGATGAAGAAAAAAGTGAAGAATCTATATCAAATATTTTTTTTTCGAATTCTAAGACATGTTATTTTATTTTGAAAATGTTATTAACAATTAGGTATGACATGAATAAATATTTTAATACTCTATTTATATCACTTTATATGATGTTTAAGGATGTTGCACACACATTAAAAATAACATAAATAATATAATTTTTACGTAGTTTCTAAATTAAACAATCATTTATTATGTAAATAAAATTAATTCAACCAATCACAAAAATACTGTAAAATTGAAATAGTTACAAAAGATATAAGATATTAAATTTTTACCTAGAAAAATGAAAACTTCAACTAATTTAATATAAAAAACTTTCTCTAAAACATAATTTTTTAAAAAATTTCTATTATAAATTTAAATTAATAATATTTAATCTTCTACGAAATCTTCCATAACTAAATTTATATTTATTTATTTTTATTTAAATTTAAAATTTAAAATTAACAACCATATATTCCATAAATAAATAGTTACCAAATTTTGTGACTGAACTATATGAAAATGTATTTTTTTTAATTACCAAATTTAGAAGCGTTTAATTACTACTTTTTCTTTAATTCTAAAATTTGACCAAAAAATACATAAATCTATGAAGTTTGATGGAATTTGACCAACCAATGAATTGTTTTTATTATATTTTAAATTATTTGTTTTATATATTTTTTCATTCTCTTAATTACCAAATTGAAAAATGTTTAATTATTTATCTTTCTTACGTATTGAAATTTGACAAAAAAATACGTAAAACTATGAAGTTTGATGGAATTTGACCAACCAATGAACGATTTTATCATGTATTAAAGTATTTGTTTTATATGTTTTTGCATTATTCATATCAAGTATAATTTTTTGGGTAAAAAGTAATTAATTTTATTTTTTAAATTCAATTAAAAAATATTAACTAAACGAATTTATCCAAAATCTAAAACAAAAAATTTAAATTTTAAATTTATTTTCACTATTACTATATCTTTCTTAAAACAAAATTCCAATGTGAAGTATTTGGAAAATAAAAAAATCCAAACCAAAATATAAAGAAAAACCAAAAGATGAAGACGGTAAAAAGTGAAAAACGTAGGACGTGAAGAAAAAAGTGAAGAATCTATATCAAATATTGTTTTTCCGAATTCTAAGACACAAAGTATGTTATTTTATTTTGAATATGCTATTTACAATTATGTATGACGTGGATAAAGTTTTAATATTCAATTTGCATAATTTTAGATGATGTTTAAAGATATTGCACACATTAAAAACAACATAAATGATATAAATTTATGTACTTTCTACATTAAACGATCATTTATTATGTAAATAAAATTAGTTCAACCCATCACAAAAAATAATGTAAAATTCAAATAGTCACAAAGGATAAAAGATATTAAATTTTTACCTAGAAAAATAAAAACATCAATTAATTTGATATAATTTTTTTTTTTCTAAAACATCAATTAATTTGATACAGAAAGAAAATGAGATAATAAAGTTGTATCTAAGACTTTTTTTTAATAAATATCGAAAATGAATTACACTATCTTATGCAAAATATCAAATTGCTTTAAATATGTTTTTAAATTATTATCTCCGCGTATAACACGGAAAGTCACCTAGTCATGATAAATTGATAAGAGTAATAATACCAAGGTGTTTATGAAAAATTATTATTAAAATTTTATGAAAATAATTACAAAATAAATGTAAATAATATATTTAAGATAAAACTAAATCTTCTAAATTGGGATATTGATAAATTTCAATAATCTTTTAGATTTTTTTCATTATTTCCATAATCTAGGTTAATCATATCAACCGTTCGATCTCGGTCGATTTCCAGTTCTCGATCTTAGTCTGTCTCCTAACAGACGATCAAACTTGTGTTAACAAGGAACCACCATTGATGATCTTATATTCGTCATCACCTATTCATATTAAAAAATCTGAAGTTCAAACTTACCCCAAATACATAAGATATATAGTAATGTATTCTGGAAAGGTTAGCGACGTTTAGATACCAATAAATCGAAAATTTCATCTTTTTGGTTTTAACATTGGTTGCATTTCATAGCTATCGAAAAGAGATTATTACTCTTTTTTTTTAACTTCAATAGATTTAATAAATTCAGGATTGCCAAACAAGTATAATGTAAGAAATTATAACGTATAATAAAATGAAAAGTCTCTATTACGTTTTGCAAGAATAACAATAAATTCAGCTATTGGTCCACTTCAGCATGCGCTACCATTTTTTATAAAATTTATTAACGTATCCAAATTTCCTATTACGAAATCAATTTCTCGGATGTAGAATGAATTTATTGTGTTTTTATGTATTTTACAAGACTTTTTGGAACTATTTAAAAACTTTTAAACATGAATTTGTAGGGGTTTAAATGCAGGGAAAGAATATGAACTAAATACGGCTGTTTCTTGCTTCATCAAAGTATTACTAATATAATTAAGGGGTAGTTTCAAAAATGACCCTTTTGATGTGTCATTTTTTAAAATGGACAAATTTTTAAAAATGCTATTATGAGTTGTCCACTTTAAAAATTGTCACTTATTAAAAAAATTAAATCCTAAACCCTAAAATTCTAAATCTTCAAAAGGGTTTTGACCCCTAATAAACCCTAAACACTAAAAACTAAACTCTAACATAGAATAGTTAACGCAAACATAAATGATATTTTAAATAAATAATATAATTTTAGTGGTATTTAAAAGAAAAATTTAGAAACGTGGCATTTTTGGAAAGTGACATTCTTCAAAAAATTTCTATAATTATTAAAAATTAAAAAGCATGTATGTGAACTAAATGCTGCCGTACGTTTCTTCCTCTCATGTATTATATTAATCTAACTAAACTTCATAATGTGATCAACATGTAACGTTTGATTTCAGTAATTGATTGTCATCTTTCAGTTGAATTAGCTTACACTCATTTGTTACTGTTTTTCTTTCCATTTCGACACACATATCAACACTATGATATAAAATCTACTTGAATATATTACATTTTAAATACAAATTTAATACAAAAACTAAAAAGTATGCATTTACTCTAACAAGAAAAAACATATAACTGAAATTATTATGTTAAAAAAAAATATAAAAAATATTTTCTTAAACAAAAGAACCAATTACCTCTTCACATATATACCTCATATATATGCCATTTCTATTAGATTTTTTAAAATATGCAATTTAAAAAATCACATTTTTTCGTACATAAATTTTTTAAAATAAATTTACATCATAACCCACGCGTAGCATGCAATAATCTCTAGTTATGTTGAAAATGACCTTCCGTTATTTTAACAATAAGGAAGAGAATATAATTTTAATGCTAACGATTTTTAATTAAGTTAAAAACGTGAAAACTTTTCTGACATTATTGGGATACATAGATGATGCCTTTTCTGACATCCATTATGCATACGATGTTAAAATGGGTAAATAAGTAAAAAACACAATTTTACGACATCTACTATGTAAGTTAAATTTTTAAATAATTAAGAAGTCTTGTTATTTCTAAAAACATAATTTTATGTTTTTTCGCCAAAAATAATATTTTGTATTTTTTTTATAAAAAATAAATTTATGTTTTTCTATTAAACACTCAACTTTATGATTTCGCATTTTTCCATCATAACTTGATTCTGCGTTTTTCCGCCAAAACGTGATTCCCCTTATTCATGCAAAAAATGTGGTTCCGCATTTTTCCGCCAAAACGTGATTTTATGTTTTCCCGCAAAAATGTGATTTTGTGTCTTTCTGCAAAAAGAAATTCCATGGTTTCCGAAAAATATATGATTTTGTGTTTTCCGTAAAAAACGTAGAATTTGTTTTTCCAAAAAAACTAGACTAATATTTTAATTATTAAGTATAAAATTTAAATTTATTATTAGACTAGATAAATTGATCTAATTGGGTTACTCATTTATTTTCTCAAAACCCCAATTTAATAACTGAGTCTAATCGGATTAACCAATTTAATTCAATTTAATTTTATTTGATAGATGGATCTAAGAAATCCGTAGGAAAATTCCCACGGATTTCCAACACTTGCATATTCCGTCAGAAATCCGTGGGAAATTTTTCCACGGATTAGGAAACGTGGTTTAGAGTTATAAAATTCAATCATAATATTTCAAAAAGCCATAAACCTACAAAGTACATTATATATAAGATATAGTTGACCAAATAATATGATAATTAAACATTTAACTTTCTTTCATTTTGGAGTGTTATAACTTCTACATAAGAGTTTCGCAACTTCTAGTTTAAGTTATAGTATATATCACTATAGTTATTCCCGTTTGTGTATATATGTTTTGTACATTACGCATACATAAGTTTAAACATGTTATAGTTGAGTGATGATATTATTTTTTTCAGTATAGTGCATGCTGACATCGTTTACATTGATTTGGCAAACCCTATATCATAAACCCTAGGAAATCCGTGGAAAATTTTCCACAGATTTCCAACGGCTTAAATTTTTTTTTTTAAATAATTGTCGTGGGAAATCCGTTAGAAATTTCCCACGTATTTGCGAAGGATTTTGAATTTTGGATTTTGACCGCCAATTAGAAGACATGCAAATAAAACAAGCAGTGGGAAATCCGTCGGAAATTTCCCACGGATTTTAGGTTTTGACCGCCAAACACTTTCGGGAACCGCCAAAATGTTTTCAATTATGTTGGTTTGACGGCAAATTTTAGGGATTCTAATGGATTTCCCACAGATTTGATTTCCGACGGCTTATCCCGTCCGAAACCCGTGGGAAAATCTCAATAAATTAATCAACCACGAATTTTTCTCCTTCATTCTCGATATTCACTCTCTCTCTCTCTCTCTAACGGTTTTTCTCCGCCTTCTCTCTAGATTCTTTCGAAAATATGTAAGATTTTTTGTATTTTTTTAAATAAAAGTGCTTGTTTCATTTATATAACTTCATATATTATAGGTTTATGAATGTGATTTTGTTAGATTATGTGGTTTAGATAGGGTAATTGTGGGAGTCGAAACTCGCACAACTAAACTTGGTTAGGAAAATTTAGGGATTCGAAAAACTTCTATGAAAAGAAACACAAGAACAGAGATCAAAAGATGTTGTCTTTATTCAAACTGTTTGGAAAACTGTTGCAGAGAAAATAACAAGTGTTTTTGCTAGGTAAAATTGCGGATCCCTTTTTCAAAGGTGTACATGTTTATTTATACAAAAATAAGTCGGCTAGGCCTCTTCCTAAATGATAAAGGAAAACTTCCTTATTCTTCGGGATTTCCTTTCTTCTCTGGTTTTCCTAAGTTGGCTCGGGTGTGGACTTCTTACTTTGACCTGCTAACTTGTCCCACCAAACTCTTTTGGCTCGTTGCCTCGGCCCAACAAGATGTTGGACTTGCTGCTTCGCTGGGTCACCAGAGATCCGGCTCATCACCTTCTTGTCTTGATCTTTATCTATTTAGCTTGTTTGGCTCGTCACCGTTATCTTCGCGCGCCACCAAGTGTTTGGCTCGTCGTCAAGATGTTTGGCTTGTCACCGTTATCTTCGCGCCACCAAGTGTTTGGCTCGTCGCCAAGATGTTTGGCTCATCACCGTTATCTTGGCGCGCCACCAAGTGTTTGGCTCGTCACCAAGATGTTTGGCTTGTCACCGTTATCTTGGTGCGCCACCAGGTTTTTGGCTCGCCACCGCTTCTCCCTGATGCCGAGCCAAGGATTTGGTTCGTCACCTCGGCCTTTGGCTCGGAGGTTCTTCCCCCTGATGCCGAGCCAAGGATTTGGTTCGTCACCTCGGCCTTTGGCTCGGAGGTTCTTCTCCTTGATGCCAAACCAAGGATTTGGTTCGTCACCTCGGACTTTGGCTCGGAGGTTCTTCTCCTTGATGCCGAGCCAAGGATTTGGTTCGTTCAGCCTTGTCATATTTCCGTCGTTACAGCTTGTCGCCATCTTCGTCGCTATGGCTCGTTGACGAGCCTGAAACTTGGGCATGTTTGGGTAGGCTTTCTTTCCATTTGGCTAGGCCCAACATAAACACTTAGTGTTTCTAGCAGTTGATATCGATGGGGTGAAAACCGACTCCAATAGCTAGTCCCCCAGCTCGGTAGTATTATTGATAATAGTGACAAGGTGAAGAGTCGAGATTGAGATCAACATTCTTTGGGGTTGCCGAGCCCAATTCGCGGTGAGGCCATCATTTGGGCATCGATATTTGCCGAGCCAAACGATAGTGTTCCAGATGCTGTATGCCCGAGCCAGATGGCATTTTACCGAGCCGTCTTGGCAGCTGTGGCCGAGACATGCTTTCTTGGCTCGGCATCCTGCTTGATTTTTTGGTTTACCGAGCGTGGGAAAACACACGCCATGTTGCCGAGCCGAATTGGCGTGTTGTGTTGCCGAGCCAAATTGGCATGTCTTTGGTTCGGCTTTTCTTTTTCTATCGACTTTCCCCTTCTTTTTTTACTGGATTGCCTCGGCAACCGTTGTTACCACCATCTATTTTGTCATACTGCCGAGCCATCTTTGATTCGGCCTTACTATGGAATCGTCTTGGCAGCCGACGCCACCGTGCTGTCTGGGTTGTCTGACTGCCGAGCCATCTTTGGTTCAGCATGATTGTAGAATTGTCTTGGCACCAATGTTTCCGTGCCATCTGGGTTGTCTGACTGCCGAGCCATCTTTGGTTCGACATGATTGTAGAATTGTCTTTGCAGCCAATGTTTTCGTGCCGTCTGGGTTGTCTGACTACCGAGCCATCTTTGTGCTGTCGAACCATGGTGATATGCTGCCGAGCCATCTTGCTGTGTTTGATTTATTTTTGGCTCGGTGATAATATTGGCTCGATGACGGAGTACTTTTCTTATCACCACCATAACTTTATTGGGAACTGCAACCGTTTTCGTATGTTCACTAGGTCGCGTGGAGTCACGCGCCATGCTCTTAAACGTCTATAAATTCAGATCCTTATATCACTCCTCATAACTCATTTCTCCAAACTTCCGAAAAAGGTAGCTCTCTTCTCTCTCTTCTTCTCTCCCTTTTTATGTTAAGTTTTTAGCTAGGTTTTTATTGATTTCTTCTCTTCCGCCGCCGACTCTTTGAGTTTTCCGTCCTATCTTCGAACGTGGCTCGGCGGCTTTTTAAATTATCCGATCCATCTTCAAATTCATCCGGCGACTTCTTGCATTTTTCGATCCATCTTCATATATCTGCAGTGAGTGTTCGAGTTTCCCGATCCATCATCATCTTCATCATCCTCCATTTTTGCTAAGTACCTAGTGAATTCCCGAGCCAAGATCTCTAATGTTGCATACCGCCGAACTGGAAGATTCTATTGGGCCAACAAACTCTGCTTCACTTCTTGGTCGTAAGATGGTGCTATCTCCTCAGATTACCGAACCAGTCGAGTCTAGTTCTCCGCTGGATCGGCTGCAGATTGATATCCCATCTTTGGTAGATGATGCCTTTGATGCCGAGGCGAGTTTGATACAAAAGGCTCTTGAAGAAATCAAAGCCGAGCCAATAGAATATACTCTTGACGAGGCTGAAAAGGTGCGGTTGGAGAGATTGTTTGCGAGCCATCAGGCCAGCACATCGATGAGGTGAAAACCTACAAAGAAAAAGGCTCCTAAGAAGTGAGCTGACCCACCTGGTTCATCCTTGTACACTGCTGAATCGTTGGAGGCATTGAGGCATCGATTCAACATTTCGGAAGACGTTGATTTGGTTGTTCCTACTTCAATAGACCGAGCCGAGGCTCCGCCACCTGGGCATTTTACTCTCTATGAGAGTTTCTTTAACCAAAGTCTGCTTTGGTTTCCAATTCCCGATTGATCATCCATTTTCTGTCAAAGCATGGGTTAGCGCCGAGCCAAATTACTCCTCGAGGGATGCATCACTTGGAAGTATTTTAGTTCGAAGCTACGAATGTGACGTGATTGTTGGGGTCAATATTCACCCACTTGAAGTTAACAGTTGACGAAAATACAAACGGATCGGGTGTCACGGCTCACGGTGAGGATTGGGTTGTGTATCCCAATCCATGACAAGGCAAACGGGTCGGGTGTCACGACCCACGGTGAAGAAGAATGTATCGTGTAGCTCGACCCATGCCAAGGCAAACGGATCAAGGTCAAAGCAAAATGGGTCGGACTTAAGGCAGGAAGATTGGGATTACCGATTATCGCCACCCGAACCATTTGGAAGGTGTCACCCGAGCCATTTGGAAGGTATCACCCGAGATATTTGAAAGGTGTCACCCGAACCATTTGGAAGGTGTCACCCGAACCGTTTGGAAGATGTCACTCGAGCTGCTTAGTCGCTGCCGCCAGAACCAAAGCTTGAAGAAAGGGAGTTGGGCTGAGCTGAGCAAATGAACGTATGGGCCGAGGCAACGAGCCCATGACAAGATTAAGGCCCATGAATCAAAGCCCATGGCGGTGGCAGGTTTCGCTAAAAGGGAATCCCGAGGAATTAGGAAATCTTCCTTATCTCTTTAGACATTAGCTTAGCCGACTTAAAACTTGTATATATACTCGTGTAAACCCTCAAAAAAGGGGATCGGCAATTGACCTAGCAAAACTCTGTCTTTTTCTCTCAGACGAACAGCTTTTGAAACAGCTTAATAAAACATAATCTTTAGATCTCTGTTTGCATTTTTGGGTGGTTTTTACTCAGAAATTTTAGATCTCTCTAAAAGACGTGACAAATTTAATTGGCGTGGATTTATACTCCCACAGTGATCATTCGCGTTTCGCATCTTCAACTGTTCCTCGAATTTCGGAAGATTGAAAACTCCAATGCCTACTATATCTCTAATAAGAAGCAGTGGAAGATTATTGAAAGCTTTCGAAGCAAAGATAACGACTGGAGGAACTACTTTTTTTTTGTTCCTGCTAATGACGCCACGATGGAAGCCGAATATGTCCGCCTTGTCAAAATGGAATGGGGAACTATTGGTGGGCGAGCCGTAGAATTTCAGGAGATCTGTCAGGTTTTTATTTTGTAGCGAGCTGGCCACTTTCTTTCCTTTGTTTTTTGCAGTGCGGCAGATTCTCCCACATTTCCCAGAAGATACGCTTACGCTCCGGAACACACTTGCTGCAGGAAACTGCCATTGGGAAAATCATTTTTCCCTGAAGAGAGTTGAAAAGGCCCGAGCCATCTTTGCCGGTGTTTTAGTATCCGACAGCTTGGAATCTGAATCTCTATCTCAAAATCTACAAGAAAAAGCCATGGAAAAGAGACTGACGATCCGCGACAAACAGGCTTTGAAGGAGAAAAAGGAAAAGGAAACTGCCAGCCGAGCCGCGGATGGGGTCGAACAAACCGTCGAGCCAAACTCCGCTATGGTTGTGAGATCGACGCTAGGACAGAACACCATACTCTTCCCGAGCCTCCAATTCTTGATGCCGAAGCTAGGGAAGTGGCTTCAACTCTTGTTCCAATTGCCAAGCCTTCTGTCTCGGTAATATCTCAATACAATGAGGGAAGGAAGCCAACTTTTGGTAAATGTTCCACCGCCGAACTTGACAAGGAAAAAGCCAAGGAAAAACAAGAAAAAAGGAAATGCCAAAAGCCTACCGACCCAACTTCTGCCGAGCCAACGCTAGCGTCATTTAAGCACGAAGGATCCGAGCTGATCTGTAATGATGAGGCAGCCTCAGCGACTCTCTTTTCACAGGTTTGCTGCTCGGGAGATAGACTGCCGCCACTTGATGTGCTCTCTCACAGCGACCTATACGCTGATATATCGCTCCGAGGCACCTAGGTATGTTCGGAGATTGCATACTTCGCTGAGTAAAAAGACTAAGTACTGACTATTTCTCCCTTTGATCAGTTCGTTGCGTCCATCAACAAAATTGTTGCTGCCTTCGAACAAGATGTGCGAAAGGAGAGGCGTCGGATCAAAGATACCCGAAAAGATGCATCCTTCTTCAAGAACCAGGTCACCGAACTGGAGAGCAAACATGCTGATGAGCTGGCGACTTCTTCAGCTCGGATCGAAGCTCTTGAGAAGGACAAAGCGTTTCTCAAGGATGAGTGGAACAAGGCAGGTGACCTGGCTATGAGGTTGGACCGCTCTAAGCCGAAAAAGGCTGCCGAAATTGAGTCTTTGAAAAGGCAGCTTACTGTCGCCCATGCCTTGCACGAGTCAAATGTGAAAAAGCTCAAAAGGTAGCGAGGCGAGAGATGGCAGAGAAGTTTCAAGGGCGGCTTGCTAAGATTGAAAATAGCATCGACGAGATGAAGGCGGCGAAAGAGAAGGAGCTTGATCTAACCTAGGTTGACAGCAACCTACAGTTGCTTGAAATCCTTCAGAAAGACGATGCGCCTGCTCTGGACTCCGAGGTGACAAAGTTGGCAGGATGGAGAGTTTACTTGGCCGACGTGAATGATGAGTTTGATAGGATTGAGGCCGTGCTAAAAAAAGATATGATGCTTTCTCCAATTTCTCTGACTCCGTAGACACTCTCCTTGGGACTGAACCGACGGAAAATACGGCGGCAACAGTCGGGATCACATACTTTGCAGGCTCGAATGTCGGCACACCCGGAGTTGCCAGTCTTGCCAAGGAAACGACTGCCAAGCTGGACCCTCCCAACTGACATTTCTCTTTATATTTCTTTGATTCAAAAATTTTCTCTGGTTTTTCGAACATAAGTGCCTGGACGGCTTTATCCCCTCGGTTTTTGTGTATTACTTGCTAAGTTTTGTAATAGTTTGGCGTGACACCTTTCATCTTTGTTGGATTTTTGCTTATTGTTTGCGTATGTTTTGTTTGCATTTTGATGTGATATATCGCAAACCATCGTGTTGGAAAACGTATGGTTGTCTTTGTTTTGAGTGCTTTGTTGTCAGTTTTAGTGTTTGCGGTGTTTCGACTTATATTCCCGTTTTTTTACAATGAAACATGTTTAAAATCTCATACTAACTGGTGAGTTTAGTATTATGCTTCAGAGATGTTTATGACCAGTGTACCAAGAGGTGTTTACTGGGTTTAAAAGTTTACTACGAGTTTTAAGATTTGCAAGTTTTCGACTTACGGGTCCCTCTCGAAGGTAAACTTGTAAGAATATCGTTTAGGATATACCTTTCAATATTAGACCAGGATATATCCAGTCAAAATTTATATGGCGCGCTACTATACCTATGAGAGGGTGTCGGAGAACCCTATTCTGTATAGAAATAGTGGTTTAGAATCCATAAAGGATGCAGTAGTTCGTCTGTTGTAGCCAAGAACAGACGAGGTGATAAAATATCCGTGAAGGATGTAAAGTTGTGATTTGCGTAGACCAAGTGACACGAGTTTGGAATCGTTGTCTTTGAAAAGTGTAATACGAAATATTGCGTTTTCGAGACATGGGAGTATGCATGTAGAGTATGCATGTATACGTACCCACTCCCCCCTTTAAAAAGGAAGGGGACAGCTGAACCCATCCGAAGATGAGCTGCCTACGTACCCTTTGCAAGGATCAAGCCGTCCCGTAGTTCATGTGAATTGTCTTAGTGATAGTACTTATTTAGGTGCATTGCGTTCCAAGACCTTGGTATCGGAGCGTCGGACATGTTAGCGAGCTCGTACACTCCTGGTCGGACGGTCTTGGTGATTTTGTAAGGCACTTTCCAGTTTGCTCTCAGTTTGCCAGCGTTTGTTTCGGCTGTGTTCTGAAAGTTTTTTCGGAGAACCAAGTCGCCTTCTTTGAACTTGCGATTTTTGGCTTTGGAGTTGTAATATTTTGCCGTTGCTTGCTGATAGTTTTGAATCCGGATCAACGCTTGGTCTCGTCGTTCGTTGACCAAGTCTAATTCGTCGAGTAACATGAGGTGATTCAGCCCCTCCTGCCCTGAAAGAAGTCTGCGACGGACTCCAGGAAATTTGACCTCAGCTGGGATGACGCATTCTGCTCCGTAAACAAGAGCGAAATGTGTTTCTCCGGTTGCTCGGCGCGGAGTTGTCCTATATGACCATAGTACTGCTTCAAGTTTATCCGCCCAGTGTCCCTTTTTGGCATCCAGGCGTTTCTTCAGACCATCAAGGATCGTCTTGCTTGCTGCTTCGGCTTGTCCGTTCCCTTGTGGATAACATGGCGTGGACTTGCTAAGTCGTATCTTCCATTTTTCACAGAAAGCTTCAAATCTTGTAGAGATAAATTGTGAGTCGTTGTCGGTGACGATTTCATACGGAACTCCATGTCGGCATAAGATATTTTTCCAAACGAAGTGCTCGACTTGGGCGTCCTTTATGCAGGCGTAAGAATCTACCTCGACCCATTTGGAGAAGTAATCCGTTAAGACTAGCAGAAACCTCTTTTGCTTAGATTTATGTAGAGGTTCGACAATATCCATTGACCAGCGCATGAAGGGGTAGGGCACCGAGATCGACGATAGCAACTCTGTTGGTTGGTGAATCATCGGGGCATGTCCCTGGCATTTTTCGCACCTAGCAGAGAACTTTTCGCAGTCCTTCACCATAGTCGGCCAATAGTAACCGTGACGCTTGATCTTGATTGCCAAAGCTCTCCCGGCGGAGTAGTTGCCGCACGATTCACTGTGGACTTCCTCCATGATTTTTCTAGCTTCGACGCCTTCGACACAGGCCATCAGTGGCTCTGAGAATCTCCACTTAAAAATGTTTCAATCTAACAGAACATATCGAGCAGCTTGAGCTCTGAGTTTTCGGGCGGCCCATTTATCTGAAGGTACCTCGCCGTCCATGATGTATACGCGGATTGCTCCCATCCATTCTTTGTGGTAATCCATTTCTGCTGGTTGTGGATCTTCGTCCATCTCTACTGCTTCATTTTCGGCTGGAGGATCCGTTTCGGGCTTTTCCTCTACCTCGACTGTTTTGTTTTTAGCTGAGAGTGACCTGTTTTGGTCTTCCTCTAGAATTCACCCAGCTGCGATCAATGGAAAAATGGCTAAGTATGGAAATACGAGGAATCGGACAAGACCGAAGTCGTGGCCGAAGTCAGCCTGGCCGAAGCCAATCATGGCCAAAGCCAGTCCTGGCTAAAGACAGCTTGACCGAGGTCAACCTGGATGAAGCCAAGTGTCTTCGGCAGAAGACAATCCTTCAGCGAGAGCTTCACTTTGGCAACAGCAAGAACACTTCGGCAAGCCTGGCCGAGGCCAATCCCGGCCGAAGACAATCCTAGCAGAAGCCAAGTATCTTCGGCAAAAAGTATCTTCGGCGAAAATACAAACCACTTCGGCGACCTCCACTTCGGCCAAAGGCCACTTCGGCGAGTTCCACTTCCGCCAACATTGCGTCACTTCGGCCAACATTGTGTCACTTCGGCAACGGCTCCACTTCGGCGAGCTCCACTTTGGCCAAAGGCCACTTCGGCCAATGTTCCATCACTTCGGCCAACATTGCTCACTTTGGAAACGGCTCCACTTCGGCGAGCTCCACGTTGGCCAAAGGCCACTTCGGCCAACGTTGCGTCACTTCGGCCAAGCTGTCCACTTCGGCAACAAGCGCTCCACTTCGGAAAACGCGAAGCTCCACTTCGGCAAGTCCCGGCCGAAGCCATCATGGCCGAAGTCATCTCTATAAGCAGACGAATCCTGGCCGAAGTCATTTCTATACGAAGCCATCCTGGCCGAAGTCATTTCTATACGAAGACGATTTGGCCGAAGTCATTTATATACGAAGCCGCGGCCAAAGTCATTTCTATACGAAAACGATTTGGCCGAAGTCATTTCTATACGAAGCCATCCTGGCCGAAGTCATTTCTATACAAAGACGATTTGGCCGAAGTCATTTATATACGAAGCAGCGGCCGAAGTCATTTCTATACGAAGACGATTTGGCCGAAGTCATTTCTATACGAAGCAATCCTAGTCGAAGTCATTTCTATACGAAGATGATTTGGCCAAAGTCATTTATATACGAAGCCGTGGCCGAAGCCAATTCCATACGAAGTCAACCTGGCCGAAGACAAGCCTGGCTGAAGGCAAGCCTGGCCGAAGCCAATCCAAGCCGAAGACAAGCTTGGCCGAAGTCAACCTGGCCGAAGACGAAGTCACCGCCGAAGCCAAGTCCATACAAAGCCAAGCCTGGCCGAAGCCAATTCTGGTCGAAGCCAAGCTTGGCCGAAGTCAACGTGGCCGAAGACGAAGTCGCAGCCGAAGCCAATTCCATACGAAATCATGGTCGAAGATGATGTGGCCGAAGTCATTTTTATACGAAGTCAACAAGCCCATCTTCGGCCGACGTCAAGACGAAGGCCCATGAAGCCAAGCCGACTTAGCTAAACGGAAATCTCGAAGGATTAGGAAGTTTTCCTTATCTCTTTGGAATTGGTCTGGCCGACTCAAACTAGAATATATATCTATGTACATCTCTTGAAAAAGGGATCCGCAATTTACTTAGCAAAAACCCCTAGACTTTTTTGCTCAACAAAACACTTGTACGAAAATCTTTTCGAAACAGCTCAATAAAAACCATCTTTGGATCTTCGCTTTCGTGGTTCATACGTAGAAATTTTACCCCTCTTAATAAACCCTCGACAAATCTAATTGTGTTGATTTCGACTCCCACAATTTGGTGCTAGAAGGAGGGGGATTGAAACTTTCTTACACTAAGGAACCACCGTACGATAGATGATCGGCGATGGAGAAAGACGAACTGACGACCCGCAGGACACCAGGGCCAACGGATCCGGAGCGAAAGATACACCAGCACTTGCAGCTTTGGAGACGAGTCCGGAGGTCTGTGGGAGTCGAAATCAACACAATTAGAATTTGTCAGAGGTTTGTTAAGGGGGATGAAATTTCTGCGGATGAACCACGAACGGAGAGATCCAAATATGGTTTTTATTAAGCTGTGTCGAAAAGCTTTCGTACAAGAGTTTGAGAGCAAAAAAGTCTAGGGTTTTTTGCTAAGTAAAATTGCGGATCCCTTTTTCAAGGGATGTACATAGATATATATAGTCGTTCGAGTTCGCCAGGTCAATCCCAAAGAGATTAGAAAAACTTCCTAATCCTTCGGAATTTCCGTTTTAGCAAGTCGGCTTGGCTTCGTGGGCCTTTGACCCATCGCGGGCCGAAGATGGGCTTGTCGTCCTCGTACAAAAATGACTTCGGCCGCGTCGTCTTCTAGCTTCGTATAGAAATGACTTCGGCCGCGTCGTTTTTTGGCTTCGTATAGAATTGACTTCGGCTGCGTCATTTTCTGGCTTCGTATAGAATTGACTTCGGCCGCGTCGTTTTCTGGCTTCGTATAGAATTGACTTCGGCAAGACAGCTCTGTATGGTTTTGACTTCGGCCAAACAGTTTCGTATAGAAATGACTTCGGCCGAAACGAGCTCGTATCGCGCCTAAGTGGATTCGTATCACGGCCGAAGTGAGCTCGTTGGCCGAAGTGCTTTCGGCCGTGCCGAAGTGGGACTGTGCCGAAGTCGCGGCCGTGCCGAAGTGGGAATGCGTATTGCCGAAGTCGTGGCCGTGCCGAAGTGGGGTTGCGTATTGCCGATGTCCCTATGCCGAAGTGGGGACGCTTGCCGAAGTGGATCGTGGCCGATGTCATGGATCGTTGACGAAGTCGCGGGATGTAGCCAAAGCTGGGGGTCGTCGCCGAAGCCGCGGGTCATTGCCGAAGCCGCGGGTCGTTGCCGAAGCCGTTGGGTGTTCCCGAAGCCGCGGGTTGTTGCCGAAGCCGCGGGTCGTCGCCGAAGCCGCGGGTCATTGCCGAAGCCGCGGGTCATTGCCGAAGCCGTTGGGTGTTGCCGATGTCCCTATGCCGCAGCGGGGATGCTTGCCGAAGTGGATCGTGGCCGATGTCATGGATCGTTGCCGAAGTGGCCTTCGGCCGAAGCGCCAAAGTCTCTCCCTTCTTGCCGAAGTGGCCTTCGGCCGAAGCGCCGAAATCTCTCCCTCCTTGCCGATGTGAGCCGTGCCTAAGTGGACTCGTACGCAAAGGACTTAGGCACAATGTCTGGCCGAAGTTTTTCCTAAGTGGAGACAAGGCTTGCCTAAGTGGAAACAAGGCTTGCCTAAGTAGAGACAAGGCTTGCCTAAGTGGAGACAAGGCTTGCCTAAGTGGAGACAAGGCTTGCCTAAGTGACGACAAGGCTTGCCTGAGTGGAGACAAGGCTTGCCTAAGTGGAAACAAGGCTTGCCTAAGTGGAGACAAGGCTTGCCTAAGTAGAGACAAGGCTTTGCCGAAGTCTCCTTCTTTCTTCGCCGAAGTCCCCATGCCGAAGTGAGCTAGGCTTGCCGAAGTCTCCGTGCCGAAGTGAGCTAGGCTTGCCGAAGTCTCCATTGCCGAAGTGGCTAGGCTTGCCAGAGTCTCCTTGCCGAAGTGAGCTAGGCTTGCCGAAGTCTCCTTCGCTGAAGTGGCTAGGCTTGCCGAAGTCTCCTTTGCCGAAGTGAGCTAGGCTTGCCGAAGTCTCTATTGCCGAAGTGAGCTAGGCTTGCCGAAGTCTCCTTTGCCGAAGTGAGCTAGGCTTGCCGAAGTCTCCCTTGCCGAAGTGAGCTAGGCTTGCCGAAGTCTCCTTCGCCGAAGTGACTGGGCTTGCCGAAGTGAGCTAGGCTTGCCGAATTCTCCGTGCCGAAGTGACTAGGCTTGCCGAAGTGAGCTAGGCTTGCCGAAGTCTCCTTTGCCGAAGTGGCTAGGATTGCCGAAGTCTCCTTTGCCGAAGTGGCTAGGCTTGCCAAAGTCTCCTTTGCCGAAGTGGCTAGGCTTGCTGAAGTGGCTAGGCTTGCCGATGTCTCCGTGCCGAAGTGACTAGGCTTGCCGAAGTCTCCGTGCCGAAGTGAGCTTGGCTTGCCGAAGTCTCCTTTGCCGAAGTGGCTAGGCTTGCCGAAGTGATGCTTCCTTCAAGGCTTACCTAAGTGGAGACAAAGCTTGCCTAAGCAGAGACAAGGCTTGCCTAAGTGGAGACAAAGCTTGCCTAAGTGGAGCAAGGCTTGCCTAAGTGGAGACAAAGCTTGCCAAAGCGGAGCAAAGCTTGCCTAAGTGGAGACAAAGCCTCGCCGAAGTGAACCAAAGCTTTGCCGAAGTGAAGCTTCCTTGGCCGGAAATGGAGCTGCTTTGCCCAGAATGGCCCCTCTTGTGCTTAAGTGGACTCGTACAGAAATGACTTAGGCACAATTTCGACCTTGTCCGATTCTTCGTATTCTCATACTTAGCCATTTTCCCATTGATCACAGCTGGGTGGGTTTTGACCCCAACAGTTAGCCCCCCAGCTCGGTAGTTTCAGTGATGATAGTGCCGAGGTAGAGGATGTCCAAGCTGGGATCAATGTGCCGTGTCGATTGGTACGAGCTAAGCTGACATGACGCTGAGTTCGTTGTTTTTGATATCTACCAGGTTCTCTGTCTTCAGACTGATAATCTTTTTTCCAGTAGAAATTTCTTCATTCAACTGTGTTTTGGCCCGATTCCCAATGCCTGATGACATCATCTTTTGCTTTATGAGCCTATATATGCTCCCCCTTCTCTTCATTTCCTCTTCACTTCTTCACTTCTCAAAAATCTCAAGGTAACTTCTCTCCTCCCTTCTCTCTCCTCTTGAAGATTTTTTTTTTAGGTTGTTTTGTTGTTTGTTTTTTTTGTTGTCTCTGAATTGTTTTCGGCCGGAGTCTTCTCTGCCGAAGTAATCTTTTTGCCGAAGTGATTTTCTTTGCTGGGCGAAATGGAGAGTCCTTTTAATGTAAAAATCGAGATGGAGAATTGGAGTTCCGATTGTGTTAGGATTAGGCAAGACGCGAGCCTTCGGGAGTGTTCTTCAAAGCGGCGAGTTTCTAAGGGCACATACAAGCGTGAGGCGCCTGATCCACTAGGATCTACTCTATCCACTGCTGAATCTTTGGAGACCCTCAGGCACCGTTTCAACATTTCCGAAGAAATTGACGTCATCCTTCCATCGCCATCGGATCGGGCCAGTGAGCCCCCAAAAGGGTTTTTTACCTTGTACGAGAGTTGTTTCTACATGTGCTTCATATGGTTCCCAATACCAGGGGTCATCCTTGGGTATCTATGGAAGCATAGACTGGCTCTGGCGCAAATAACTCCGCGGGGAATTCGACACCTGGTTGGGATCGTGGTCCGCAGCTTCGAGTGTGGCGAAGAAGTCACCGTGGATCACCTGTTGAACCTGCTATCCTTTCGGACATTTCACTCCAAGGATTCGCTTCTTTACTCCGTATCGAACAAAGCTCACCGCAAAATTATCGGAGGATTCCCAAGTAAAGACAAATATTGGGAGGATTATTTCTTCTTTGTGCCCATCTCCGAGGCTTCGGTTGGTGCAGATTGGGTTAACAAAATTAAGACCACATGGAGAAAAATCGGTAGCCGATCCATAGCTTTACGAGCTTTTCTGTCTTGTTGAACATGTCATGACCTTCCGTCTTATTTGTTGGTTTTGTAGTTCCTAATCCGCTTCCGACGTGTCCTCCGGACATAATTACGCTTTGTGAGACTCTAGCTTCCGGTGGGTGCGACTGTCAAGGAGATTTTACTCTTCAAAGAGTAGAGAGAGCGCGGACACGATACTTTGGGTATTATTCTCCGAGTTCGACTCCTCCGTGTTCTTCTAGCAGTACGAAGAGAGCCATGGGGAAAAGACCATCTGTTCGCGAAAGGATGGAGGCCGAGAGCCGCGCCGCGATGGAGTAGGCAGAGGTCGGTCGAACTGAGATTTCTGGGGAGCAGCTGAGTGCTGCCCTCGCTTTCCCCTCGGACGACTCGTCTGTTGAACCGTCCGCGCTGGCTCCGCCGATCCCTATTCTGAGAGAGATCGTGTTGGGCTTGCCCCCGGTTCACCGCGGAAAGGGCAAGGCTGCGGCTACAAGTGAGGATGCCGATCTGGTGAGGCCAGTCCGGAGACGTTTCCCGGCAAGGGCTGACAGAGGGAAAGACCCTCGAAAGGATGACGCTCCCGGACAAAAAGGCGTAACGCATTGGTCAGTAGTGCCGCTGAGCACGAGCTGCCTTTGCAACCGGTATCCCAGACATTTGCTTCCGACATGTTTTGTGACGATGCGTCGGCCTCGGCTACTCTATTCTCCAAGATTCTCTCCAAGGGGGATTGCTTTCCTCCCCCCGATACTCTATCCCGGAGCAAGCCGTACGCCGAAATATCTCGCCGTGTTGCTAAGGTAGTTTGCGTCGTCCTCCCTTTTTTATACTTTGTTGAAAATGCGATGCCTGATCTCTCTTTTTCTCTCCGTTCAGTTCGTGACCTCTATTAACAAGATGACGTCCGGTTACGAGGCGGACGTCCGTACGAACGCGAGGAGGGCCGAGCGTGCACGGAAAATGGCCAAAGGGCTTCGATCAAAGTTTACCGAGGCCGAGCGTGAGCGTGACGCTGCGACGGAGATAGCGTCGAAACGGAAGGAAGACTTGGACTCCTATCGGGTCCAGCAAGAGGCGCAAGTGGCCGAGCTCCAGCGGATGTTGAGCTCGGAGAGGGTCATGACCGACAAGAAGGTTGAACGGGCCAAGAAGGGGGCGATGCGTGGACTGGCCGAGAAGTTTCGATCTAAAGTCGACCGAGCCAAGGAGAAGATCAAGATCTTGGGTGAATCGTCGAAGAACAGCGTCGTTGATCTTGCCCAAGTTGATGGGAACCTTGAACTCCTTGCGCTGCTCCGCGGTGACGAACCACCTTTGCTGGATGCCGAGACTAAGAAACTCGAGGGATGGAGAGCGAAGTACGCTGGTGCCGATGACGAGTTTGATAGGTTGGTAGCCTCGTTGGGGAACGACCTAGTGGTCTCGCCGATCTCTGAAGATTCGGCTGATGTCGCGCTCGGCAACGAGTCCGTTGAGGCGTTAGCGGCGGACGTCGGCGTTCGCGTATTCTCCGAATCCAACAGGGGTAATCTTGGTTCGAACGAAGCCTCTAAATCCGAGACGACGGCTGAATCCTCCGATGATGAATAGGGTGTGTCTTCAAGGGGTAAGGTATGACGATGATGGGGAACTGCCCAAGTCATCATTTTAATTATGCTTTGACGTTATTCGGACATGGTGCCTGGATGGCTTTATCCATATTGACTTGTTATGTTTGCCTTGTGGCTTTGGCTTTGGTTGTGTCGTTTCTTTGTTGTTGAAACTTGTTGCTTGAATGTTTTTTTTTATCCAAGGAGGACTGATCCGTTTTGCTATAGTTTGTGCTAGTGTTAATACCGACGATTCATTTTTTTTCTTGTTTTGAATGATTACGTTAGCGTAAGCATACTTGCTTCGATTATGAGCACATGCGTTTTGACCAATGATTTGTTTGTTGGGTTTTCGGATGAACATTTCAGTTTGCGAATATGCTACCGTAAGCGTATCCGCTCCGACAATGGACACGTAGTACTGTTGCGACCAACGATTTGTTGTTGGGTTTAGGATGAGCATTTCGGTGTACGGATACGCTACCATAAGCGTATCCGCTCCGTCAATGAACATGTAGTACTGTTAGGACCAACGATTTGTTGTTGGGTTTAGGATGAACATTTCGGTTTACGGATACACTACCGTAAGTATATCCGCTCCGACAATGGACATGTTATTTATATAGCGCGCGCTTTAAATCCGCTAGGATGTAGTAGTTAGATCCGTAAAGGATGTAGTAGTTCGTTGCTGTGGCCAGCAGCAACGAGGGTGAAGAGAGGTGCCTGTTTTAGTTAGGACTTTAAGTGATTCGTGAAAGGTGCGTATGTGATGCCTGTTTCCGTTAAGGCTTTAGTAACCCGTGGAGGGTGTGATATGAAGAAAATTGCTTCGAGAAGCTTGCATTAAGTAGACGCGGAGTCTATTACAAAGGTGGGAGTATATGAGTATACGTACCACTCCCCCCCCTTTTTTTTAGGAGGGGGGGCAGCTGAACCCATCCGAAGAGGAGCTGCCTACGTACCCTTTGGAGGGATCAAGCCGCCCCGTAGTTCATGTGAAGTATCCTAAGAATAGTACTTCTTGAGGTGCATTGCGTTCCACGATCTTGGTATTGGAACGTCAGACATGTTGGCGAGTTCGTACACTCCGGGTCGGACTACTTTCGTGATTTTGTAAGGTCCTTCCCAGTTTGCTCCGAGTTTGCCGGCGTTCAGCTCAGCAGTATTCTGGAAAAATTTCCGTAGGACCAGGTCTCCTTCGTAGATTGGTCGATTTCGTACGTGAGAGTTGTAGTATGTTGCCGCTGCGTTCTGGTAATTCTGAATTCGGATCAAGGGTTGATCCCGTCTTTCGTCGATCAAGTCCAACTCGTCAAGCATCAACAAGTGATTGAGTCTTTCTTGTTCTGGGAGTAGTCTTCGGCGGACTCCAGGAAAATTTATCTCTGGTGGAATGACTCATTCTGTCCCATAGACAAGAGCGAACGGAGTTTCGTTGGTTGCTCGTCGCGGTGTCGTTCTATGAGACCACAATACACCTTCCAGTTCGTCGGCCCATCGGCCTTTCTTCTGGTCGAGGCATTTCTTGAGACCATCGAGAATCGTTTTGTTTATTGCTTCAGCCTGGCCGTTCCCTTGTGGATATCGTGGGGTGGATTTGCTTGGCCGGATCTTCCACTTCTCGCAGAAAGCTTCGAACCTAGTGGAAATGAACTGTGATCCATTATCGGTGACGATCTCGTATGGGACTCCATGTCGGCATATGATGTTCCTCCATCGAAACTTTTGACTTGTGCGTCCTTGATGCTTGCATACGAATCTGCCTCCACCCACTTTGAAAAATAGTCTGTCAGGACCAATAAGAATCGTTTCTGCTTTGACGGATGTAAAGGTCCAACGATGTCCATGGACCATCGCATGAAAGGATAGGGTGATGATATCGAAGAAAGCATCTCGGTCGGCTGATGAATCATCGGTGCGTGACGTTGACACTTCTCGCACCTGGACGAGTATTTCTCGCAATCTTGTATCATGGTCGGCTAGTAATAGCCATGTCGTTTGATTTTTATTGCCAAGGCTCGTCCTCCCGAGTGGTTACCACAGGAGCCGCCGTGGACCTCCTCCATGATTGCCCTTGCCTCCTTTTCTTCGACGCAGGCGAGTAATGGCCCCCAGAATCGCCATTTCAAAACATTACCGTCGAGCAAGATGTAGCGCGCTGCTTGCGCCTGAAATTTTCGGGCTGCCCATTTGTCTGAAGGTAAGATACCATCGCAGATGTATCCGCGGATGTCGTCGAGTCACCCTTTGTCGCAGCCATACTGGATGCCCGTACACGCTCCATTCATCTTGGCGACTCCATAGACATTGCTTCTTCTGCAGCATTCGTAGGATCTTCATCTTCGATGACTGCATCTATTTCCGTTCGAGAGGCCTGTCTTTCGTCTGCCGCATATGTCTTGTCCTGGACCATCGAGCCGTTGATTACTGCTTCTCGTTCGTCAGCGTCATCTCCAGCATTGTCTGGTACACAGGCTTTCCCTCTTGCAGTCCTGGCGGCTTGGGATCGAGTAACTACACTCACTGTTTCCGTGAGAGTGATGCTTGGGCGCTCGATGAATTCCACCGGAATAACTCGTTTCAGAGCTGGATCAGAAGTGGATGCGAGGGCGGCCAGTGCATCAGCCGAAGTGTTTTCTCCTCGTGGAATACGCGTGAGTGGGAACTCTTTGAACTAAGCAGTCAAGTCTTTGACGACTTTCAGATACGTCTCCATACGATCGTCTTTAGCTGCGTATTCCCCGCTGAACTGGTTTGCGACCAACTGTGAATCGCAGAACGCGTGAATGCAGTCAATCTTGAGTCCTTGCGCAAGCTTTAATCCGGCAATGAGGGCTTCGTATTCTGATTCGTTGTTGGAGGCGTGAAAACCTAGGCGGAAGGATTGTTCAAGTAACTCGCCCATTGGCGACGTCAGACATATCCCGACCCCTGAACCATTTTTGGATGATGAGCCGTCAACGTGAAGTTGCCAAGTCGAATTCGGGTTTCCTTCGGCGAGGCTCTCCTGGGGAAGCTTGATTAAAAAATCGGCAAGTACTTGCGATTTTACGCAGGTTCGTCCGCGATACTCGATGTCGTATTCGCTGAGCTCGATAGCCCACTTGGCCAATCGCCTGGATTGGCTTGTGCTGTGCAAAATCGATCGTAGGGGTAAAGGACTAAGGACCATAATGAAGTGTGATTGGAAGTATGGCCTTAGTTTCCTGGCAGACATGACCACCGATAGGGCCAATTTCTCCATCTGCGGGTATCTTGTCTTTGCGTCGGTGAGGGTCTTACTGACGTAAAAAATTGGTTTCTTCTCGCCCCGTTCATCGCGAATGAGTACTCCGCTTACTGCCGTCGTGGAGATTGCGGTGTACAGGAAGAGCGGCTCTCCCTCGACTGGCTTTGTAAGCACCGGGGGACTGGCGAGATATTTCTTCAACTGCTGGAAAGCCTCTTCGCACTTCTCTGTCCATTCAAATTTCTTGTTTCCTCGTAAAGTGTCGTAGAACGGTAAGCACTTATCGGTGGACCACGAAATAAATCTGTTGAGTGTAGCTACCCTGCCAGTCAGTCTCTGTACTTCACGTTTTGATTTTGGGGAAGCCATCTGGATGAGGGCGTCGATCTGCTTTGGATTCGCTTTGATTCTGCGATGAGTAACTAAGTAACCAAGAAACTCGCCGGACGTGACTGCGAATCTACACTTTGTCGGGTTGAGCTTCATGTTGTGCGAGTTGAGCTGTCGGAAACATTCCTCCAAATGTAACACGTGATCCGTTGCCTCTAGCGATTTCACCAGCATGTCGTCTATGTACACCTCCATCGTTCTTCCGAGTTGATTGGCAAACATCTTGTTTACTAAGAGCTGATATGTGGCTCCGGCGTTCTTGAGGCCGAAAGGCATCACCTTGTAGTAATAGATTCCACGATCCGTAATCAAGGCTGTCTTCTCACGATCGTCGGGATTCATCAGAATCTGATTGTATCCAGAGAATGCGTCCATGAAAGATAAGAGCTTGTTACCGGCCGTTGCTTCGACCAGTCGGTCAATGTGTGGTAGTGGGAAGCTGTCTTTCGGGCACGCCTTGTTTAAATCGGTGAAATCGACACACACCCGCCATTTTCCGTTCTTCTTTTTGACTACAACAGGATTTGCCAGCCAATCCGGGTACTTGACTTCCATTATCGACCGGACCCGTAAGAGTCTTTCGACTTCGTCGTTCACTGCTTTCGCCCTGTCAGGACCCAACTTTCTCCGTTTTTGCTTGATTGGTTTGAAGGTTGGATCGATGTTCAATTCGTGACTGGTTACGCCGATATCAATTCCGGGCATATCCTCTGCTGCCCACGCGAAAGTGTCGACGTTTTCTTTTAAGAATGAAACCAGTTCGTCCTTGATTTTTTCGTTGAGGGCGGATCCAATCTCTACGCATCGTTCCGGGTGTTCGTCGTCGATGCAAACTGATATTACGGGGTCGTAGGGCTGTTCGACTGGTTCTTCTTCGCGATCCTCCGCAATCTGTAATTGCTATAAGAGCTTGGAGAGCTCTTTTACTGGCTCCCTGTCTGTCTTCATCTTCTTGCGTTCTGACTTGGCTATTAGATCGGTGACAGGATTCCTGAGCTTGTGTGCAGCGAGGAAGCATACGCGGGACTCCTTCTGATTTCCCAAAATTGTTTTGACTCCGCTTGGTGTTGGGAATTTGACGCAGAGGTGGTAGGTCGAGGCTACGGCGCGCATTGAATTTAGCCAAGGTGTGCTGACGATGACGTTATAGATTGCTGGGTGATTGCTACCGAGAACTCGACGAGCTTGATGACACCCCCAGCTTCTACAGGCAGCTTGATCGTCCCGATTGTCATCGTCGTTTCTTCGGAAAATCCAATCAATGGTTTAGGGGAAGCCACTATGTCGGACGGATTGATATCCATTCTTTTGAGAGTTTCTTTGAAGATTATATCCACTGTGCTGCCCGTATCCACCAGCACCCGGGCTAGGTCATAGCCACTGATGATCAACTCAATTACGAGAGGGTCATCGTGTGGTTTGTCGATTCCGGTTGTTTCCCTTTCTGCGAATGAGATTACGTCGTCAGGGAACTTGGAGGGTGCGGACCAGTTAACGCTGACATCGGCTCGTCGTTGAAAAGCTTTAATCGATGAGACGGTATCCGAACAATAGTGAGATCCACCCATTATCATGTTGATCCGTCTTCTTGGGCCAGATTGTGGCGCTTCGTCGTCTTGCCTCCCTCGTTTAGGAAGATCTTCGTTTGCCTGTTGGGGCGGTTTGCGTTGGTATCCATGTCAAATCCTTGAGGCTAATATCACCTTTGAGTTTGCCAGCCGCCAGTTTGGCAGCGAGTTTCAAACCTAGGATGCGGCAATTTGCAATTGAGTGTCCGAAGATATGGTGATGTTCACAGTAAGCCGTTTTGTCGTAAGTTCCTTGGCCCCTGGTCCACATGCTACTCCTTGTATCTCTTCCTCTGCCTTGACCTCGTCCTTGCCCAAAGCTTGACGAATCAACTTGGTAGTTATGGGCTCCTTTGAATCCCCTTCGTGCTGGATGTATCCAGGGCCTTGGTTGCCCTTTCTGTTGTTCGGTAGGTTCGGAGCTGAGGGAGGGTGGTTTGTGGACTTCACCTTTCCGTGTTTCTGGGCTAGGATCTTCACTTCTTCTTCATTGGAGGCAAAGTCCGTTGCTCGGTGCAACGCGTCCTGGATCGTGGTTGGTGCATTCAGTGCAATTTCCTTCCGAAAATCGGAGTCGAACCACGGGCTTTCTTTAACGCTTGCAGTGCGGCTTCGTCACTTATTCCTTCCACCTTTGACAGCACTGACTTGAACCGTCCGATGAAGGTTCGCAACGTCTCGTTCTGTCCTTGCCCCATAGTCCACAGATCCGCATCGGATGTCCGGCGTTTCATGAATATAGCATAATATTTAACGAAAGCCGACGACAGCTGGTTGAAATTGTCGATCGAATTTCTTTCCAGTCTGGAGAACCATTGGAGAGCTGGGCCTTTAAGGTGCTCGACGAATAAGAGACATTGTCCAGCGTCTTCTTCTCCCTCTCTGAAGTTTGCTCGTCCCATTGCTATTGCGAAGGCGGTAAAGTGCTCCTTTGGATCAGTTTTACCTTCGTAGACTGGTATCTTCATCTTCCCCGGATCAGAAACCCTCGCCTTAGTGATTCGAGTCGTGAACGGGGTGTTCTGTGCTTCTTCAAGCACTCGGTCGAGTTCGGGAGCCTTGCTAGTAGCCCTATGCATCTGGGAACGAACGAATTTCATCTCGGCGGCAGCTCGCTCCATGCCCGCCCGGATCTCGGCCATCTCCTCCTTTTGGGCTCGGATCATTGCTTTGCGCTCTTCCTCGATCTGGGCTCGTTGGGCCCAGAGGATATTCTCCTCCTCTTCGGTGAGGTCCTGATCATGGCCAAGGTTGGTGTTGCTTCGTTCGTTTCGAGTTTGTGTCGCACCCGTGAGTTCAGCTTCGTGGCGGTGTTCCGAGTCGTGTTCCCCTTCTGGGTTATCCTCCAGGTTGATCACTGGATTTATTCCGCCCATAGTCTGCGTGTTTGCCTCCTGTGGGGTCGCGTTCAGTTCAGCGGTCGTGGTTGGTCGGTTTGTAGGGAGCAATCCACCTTGGGTTCTCGTCGTATGGTGGGGTGTTGAGAAATCTAGGGCCGTCGGGTTGAGGCATCGAAGAGGGCGCCTCATTAGGTCAACTCCTGAGCCTCTACCACGGGCTCGGCTCGCCGTTGTAAGGACTTCGAGCTTATCGGTCATCGTCGTGTTTAGCTTGTCCTGCTCCTCCGCCTTCTTGAGCAGCGTCTCCAGCATCGTCTTGATCTGTGATAGGGCCTCTGGGCTCGTCTCCATGACTGCAGGCGTTGGTGTATCTGTTGCTCCAGATCCATCGATCCCCGTGTCCTGCGGGTCGTTGGTTCGTCCGTCGCTAGTCATCTTCTTCGAATCTTTCGTGCGGTGGTTCCTTGGAGGAAGAAAGTTTCAAATCTCCCCTCCTTCTAGCGCCAAATTGTGGGAGTCGAAATCAACACAATTAGAATTTGTCGGAGGTTTGTTAAGGGGGATGAAATTTCTGCGGATGAACCACGAACGGAAAGATCCAAAGATGGTTTTTATTAAGCTGTGTCGAAAAACTTTCGTACAAGAGTTTGAGAGCAAAAAAGTCTAGGGTTTTTTGCTAAGTAAAATTGCGGATCCCTTTTTCAAGGATGTACATAGATATATATAGTCGTTCGAGCTCGCCAGGTCAATCCCAAAGGGATTAGGAAAACTTCCTAATCCTTCGGGATTTCCGTTTTAGCAAGTCAGCTTGGCTTCGTGGGCCTTTGACCCATCGCGGGCCGAAGATGGGCTTGTCGTCCTCGTACAAAAATGACTTCGGCCACGTCGTCTTCTAGCTTCGTATAGAAATGACTTCGGCCGCGTCGTTTTCTGGCTTCGTATAGGAATGACTTCGGCCGCGTCGTTTTCTGGCTTCGTATAGAATTGACTTCGGCCGAGTCGTTTTCTGGCTTCGTATAGAATTGACTTCGGCCGCGTCGTTTTCTGGCTTCGTATAGAATTGACTTCGGCCGCGTCATTTTCTGGCTTCGTATAGAATTGACTTCGGCAAGACAGCTCCGTATGGTTTTGACTTCGGCCAAACAGTTTCGTATAGAAATGACTTCGGCCGAAACGAGCTCGTATCGCTCCTAAGTGGATTCGTATCACGGCCGAAGTGAGCTCGTTGGCCGAAGTGCTTTCGGCCGTTCCAAAGTGGGACTGTGCCGAAGTCGCGGCCGTGCCGAAGTGGGGCTGCGTATTGCCGAAGTCGCGGCCGTGCCGAAGTGGGGTTGCGTATTGCCGATGTCCCTATGCCGAAGTGGGGACGCTTGCCGAAGTGGATCATGGCCGATGTCATGGATCATTGACGAAGCCGCGGGTTGTAGCCGAAACTGGGGGTCGTCGCCGAAGCCGCAGGTCATTGCCGAAGCCACGGGTCGTTGCCAAAGCCATTGGGTGTTTCCGAAGCCGCGGGTTGTTGCCGAAGCCGTGGGTCGTCGCCGAAGCCGCGGGTCATTGCCGAAGCCGCGGGTCGTTGCCGATGCCGTTGGGTGTTGCCGATGTCCCTATGCCGAAGTGGGGACGCTTGCCGAAGTGGATCGTGGCCGACGTCATGGATCGTTGCCGAAGTGGCCTTCGGCCGAAGCGCCGAAGTCTCTCCCTTCTTGCCGAAGTGGCCTTCGGCCGAAGCGCCGAAATCTCTCCCTCCTTGCCGATGTGAGCCGTGCCTAAGTGGACTCGTACGCAAAGGACTTAGGCACAATGTCTGGCCGAAATTTTGCCTAAGTGGAGACAAGGCTTGCCTAAGTGGAGACAAGGCTTGCCTAAGTGGAGACAAGGCTTGCCTAAATGGAGACAAGGCTTGCCTAAGTGACGACAAGGCTTGCCTGAGTGGAGACAAGGCTTGCCTGAGTGGAAACAAGGCTTGCCTAAGTGGAGACAAGGCTTGCCTAAGTAGAGACAAGGCTTTGCCGAAGTCTCCTTCTTTCTTCGCCGAAGTCCCCATAGAGACAAGGCTTTGCCGAAGTCTCCTTCTTTCTTCACCGAAGTCCCCATGCCGAAGTGAGCTAGGCTTGCCGAAGTCTCCTTGCCGAAGTGAGCTAGGCTTGCCGAAGTGGCTAGGCTTGCCGGAGTCTCCATGCCGAAGTGAGCTAGGCTTGCCGAAGTCTCCTTCGCCGAACTGGCTAGGCTTGCCGAAGTCTCCTTTGCCGAAGTGAGCTAGGCTTGCCGAAGTCTCTATTGCCGAAGTGAGCTAGGCTTGCCGAAGTCTCCTTTGCCGAAGTGAGCTAGGCTTGCCGAAGTCTCCCTTGCCGAAGTGAGCTAGGCTTGCCGAAGTCTCCTTCGCCGAAGTGACTGGGCTTGCCGAAGTGAGCTAGGCTTGCTGAAGTCTCCGTGCCGAAGTGACTAGGCTTGCCGAAGTGAGCTAGGCTTGCCGAAGTCTCCTTTGCCGAAGTGGCTAGGCTTGCCGAAGTCTCCTTTGCCGAAGTGGCTAGGCTTGCCGAAGTGGCTAGGCTTGCCGAAGTCTCCGTGCCGAAGTGACTAGGCTTGCCGAAGTCTCTGTGCCGAAGTGAGCTTGGCTTGCCGAAGTCTCCTTTGCCGAAGTGGCTAGGCTTGCCGAAGCGATGCTTCCTTCAAGGCTTACCTAAGCGGAGACAAAGCTTGCCTAAGCAGAGACAAGGCTTGCCTAAGTGGAGACAAAGCTTGCCTAAGTGGAGCAAGGCTTGCCTAAGTGGAGACAAAGCTTGCCTAAGCGGAGCAAAGCTTGCCTAAGTGGAGACAAAGCCTCGCCGAAGTGAACCAAAGCTTTGCCGAAGTGAAGCTTCCTTGGCCGGAAATGGAGCTGCTTTGGCCAGAATGGCCCCTCTTGTGCTTAAGTGTACTCATACAAAAATGACTTAGGCACAATTTCGACCTTGTCCGATTCTTCGTATTCTCATACTTAGCCATTTTCCCATTGATCACAGCTGGGTGGGTTTTGACCCCAACAAGGTCCTGACTCAGATGAAAACGATGCTAGAAATACTGCTCAAAAAGGCAGAGGAGCAGGATAAGCTGAACACAATGATGATCGAGAAGCTAGAAGTCCTTGCGACGGTGAGCCGAGCCTGAGGTAGGGGCTCAGGAGTTGACCTAATAAGGCGCCACCTTTGATGTCTCAATCCAACAACCCTCGATTTCTCAACGCCTCACCATGCACCGAGTGTAACACCCCCGATCATCGATTGACCGAAAATGTCACATATGCGCACTTAGACATTCGATCCGAGGTTTCCAGAACTTATCCAGAGACCCTAGACCAAACAACCAAGCACACATTTCCTACCGAAAAAAACTCAAGGCTTTTCAACCCGACTTATGTCAAGTAGTTAGTTCGTCCGGACTAGGACTAGCATCACATGAAACCCAAGTTTAAGGAACACATTTTATACATCAGAATACTTAGGTTCTCAAACGTGATACAAGAACATATGTATACATGCCGGCAGTGAGTCTAGTACTCAAAACATTATCATACATATTAACCATTAGTTCGTTACAAAAGGCAAGATAAACTACCGCTGGTTTCCTAGCACTCCTTGTGTAGACCCATATGGTTTACCCACTAATGGTCACCTGCAAAACAAGTAGAGTCATAAGAAACTAATTTGCTAAGTGAGTCAGGGCTCCCCTAACATTCATATAATATCCCAACCAAACCCTAAATAACAATCACACGAAATCATGCACAACATAAGCAGCAGAAATAGAATTATGCATATTTTAATTCATGAGTTTTAATCTTTAAGTTTTCATTAAGGCCTTTCGTGATTGACTACTTTCCAACCCTTGAAACCACTAGGCATCACCCGACTCGTAGCCACTAAGGCTAGACAAGCCGATGATCCTTCACCCGTTCCAATGGCCTTAATTGTTAAGGTATAACACCGAAAATTCTGCATCGTCATGCAGTACACGGCCATAGGCTGCAATCCCGTCTCTCTGTGTCTTCGTGTACTTAAACTAGTACTCACTATGACTAGTTAAGCCACGGTATTTAGGGAAGAGTCTTACCACGTTTTCATAAGTTTATATAGTTTACCGAACACTTAAGTTGCTAATAAACTTATACCAATTTTCAATCTTATAAGTTTATAAAGTTTACCGAACACTTAAGTTGCTAGTAAACTTATAAACGCATAGTATAATTTTCAGTCTTACCACGTTCATCACAATTTTATAAAGTTTACAAGACACTTAAGTCCAAGTAAACTTATAGCATATAGCATAATTTCAATCTTATATGTATGGCACAAGTTAGAGCTTTTAAGCATCTAACAAGTGTAATAATTCAAACTTCAATGAACCTCACATGCTTAATAATCAAACGCATAAACACTTCACAGAAACGCATCACTTATAAACACAGAGCAACCATCAAGCATCAATGCAATCATGCACACTCCTACTTGCTTTGCAGTAAAACAACATGCATACACCAAGACTCACCTTTGGTTTGATGGAAGGTGATGGTTTAACTAGGAAATCTCTATCCACGTTTCTGATTAATATTGGAATTAGGATCTGTTGGAACAGATGACACTAGTTACCATAGGAAAATACACAATTCTAAGGTGAACTAGCTATCCAAGAGATCACGGGTCTTACCTAGACCGAATATGATCACTTTGGAAATTTAGACTTATTTTCTTCATGATCCAGCCGAAACTTTCACCTAAGTTTCGTGGTGGTTCCCAGCTTTGGATTAAGAAACTAAGGTCAGATTCATGCTCAGAACGCGAAAACATGTCGGACTGGAAAGTTTGGGTTCGATAGGCTTACCCTAAATTTTTCCCCGAGCAGTTCGGTAATGGTTCACGACGGACTGGATGGTCGGACTGTCTGGGCTGTAATTCGGGGTATCCCCAACCACCAAATCAAAAAACTAAGGTTGGATTCAAGATCAGAAGGCAAAATCGAGTTGGGTAGGTGAGTTTGGGTCGAACAGCTTACCCGCAAAACTTTCCCGACTGACCGCGGTTCACGGCTCACGGTCACGGTTCACGGACAAATTTGGGCAAAGCTTTGCTATGGTTTTTGGATACGAAAATGGGAGCATCTGGGTCATTTTTATAGGAAAAGTTTCGTCCAGCTCCTTTTGGTGACTCATCGCTCACGGTCGCGACACCACGTGTTTACCGATTTGTCGTGCTTACTGATTTGTCGTGCTTAATGATTTGTCGTGCTTCCTTATTATGCAAGACCAGGCGTGTGGATGACACACGCCCACACACAGCTGACACACGCCCACACACAGCTGACACACGTCCACACACAGCTAACACACGCCCACGCACAGCTAACACACGCCCAAGCAAGCACACAGGTAGGTGAGTAACCCAGCAGCTTACCCATGGTTCTCGGCAAAACTGCCCGATTCGGTCCATTTCGGCCATCAAGCTAATCTCTTGATCTAAACTGATTTTTCTTCGTCCAATATATATTTCTAAGTCCTTTTTATCCTTCCCATAATCCTCTAAATGGGTTGGGAGCCATCTGGTCCTATCTCGATCAGATCGTATAAAGCTTATCGAGTTTTTGCCTTATGTACCGCGTGACCCAAATTCCATTCTCTTCGTACCAACTTGATAATCCCTAGATCCAAATTTACTTCCTTAGCTTTATTTTCCTTTTACTTAACGTGTCTAACCTGATTTGGCTCTCTTATCCCAATCTCGACCATTTTGATCCACGATATGCCTCGTACGGTCCGTCCGACTATCTTTCTCAAACCATAATCTGATTCGGATGACCCAACTAAGATTTTCTTTGACCAAATGTCCTTTTAATATCTCTTATAACTTTCCAAATTCCACTTGGCTTTATTTGGAACTTTGGATCCAATCTATCTTGGCCTAGCCGTATCAACCGTCCTTACGAGTGAAAATTGAAATTCACTCGTCCCAACTTTCTTTTGTTTCGACCTAAAGGCTCATCTTGACCTTCTCTTAATAATTCCAAGTGAATTTCCCTTGGTCAAATCCAACCCTTATCAGGGTCATTACATTCTCCTCCCCTTAATAGAATTCGTCCCGAATTCATAAGGGTTCTCAAGTCCATAGAGAGTTTTGGATAAGTCGTTTGTAAATTTCTCTTTATCTTCCTAGGCTACCACAACCCAATGTTCTTTTTTCCTTCAAAATGTCTGATCTTGAAGAATGTATCAGTTCTTCAACTTTCTAACTTATCGTTTCTCTTATTTGTGCAGGTCCTTTCGGATTGGTTAAATTTGTTTGGAGAGCTTCTATCCATTGGGGTTTTATCATATTCGGATCGCGAAAAAAAATATTTTCGTTACATGAACACAGAATACTAGCTCAAGTGCTATATCCGAAGGAGTATCCGAATGATAGGTCACTCCTACTACTTCTCTTATAACACGATATGGTCCAACATACCGTGTGGCAAACTTTTTTATCTTTTCTAAACCTCTCTTTCCCTTTCCAGGCAATGCAATTACTTTCAACTATACCCCATTTCTGACATCCAAATCATTCTTCTTTATCTTCGTCTTCCATATTCTTCATATTGCTATTGACAGTTTTGTTCCCTCTTCATATTCTTTTATACTTGAATGGTAGTTATTATTATACGATAATTCTACCAAGGGTAAGTACTATTCCTTGTACTTAAATATCCAGCTCACATGACCGAAGTGATTTTCTGACGCTCATTCTGTTCTTCGCTTTTGTCCATCAGTCCGAGGATGGAAAGTTGTACTCATCTGGAGATTGGTTTCCAAGGCTTATGGAGAGGTTCACAAAAAAAAAACTATGCTTTGAACCTTAATTCTTTCCTTATATATACTTGATTACGACTTCAACCTTGTCCGTAAAGTTGTCACACTTGTCCTACTAATTTCGAATTGGCTTTTATGGTGATAATTGTCTCACTATTCTTTTGTTGATGGCTTCCGTGGTGGTCACACATCTTACTACCACAATAACTCTTTATTCTCCACTAATCTGATCTTATCATATAAACTGATCTTCTACCGTCGACCCGTGGTCGTAGTCCGAACTGATCCGTTTAACCCAACTCAAAATCCTCAAAATAGAAGTAGTTCTTCTTGAACCAACTAATCTTTTCTTGATCGGAAATTTCCAAGGATCCAAACCCATCATAACATTGTTGTCTTATCTAAAACTAACTGTCCTCTATCATTAAACAAACTGTCTATACCGCTATGTCCATCATGTTGTTCTGTCTTGACCCCAAATTTCTCTCTTGGCATCTTATAACAAGAATATCTTGGCCGTCCATTCCAAGCTTCATAGAGAAGCATACCAAATCCTTCATGGTAGCTATTATTGTTTGAAATGCTACAACGACAAGTAGCCTTCCTAACTCCCTGGCCAAACTAACACACACTTACGAAGTTCTTATAATTCACCTCCGTTAATCCATCTATCCCGGGATGGAATAATTTACTTATATGAAGGCTTGTTCCCAATTTTTCTTGCAAGGCCCGCCGAAATTAATCTTGAACCTTGGTTCGCGGTCAAATACTTCATGTAATTTCTCCATGTGCTTTAGGTGTAGTTCAACTATTACTCCGACTTTGTCAACAAGTTTTAATGGGTAGGAAATGATCTTTCTGGGTCAATCGGTCTACAATTACCCATATTGCATTGCTACCTCATTCTAGTGCTTTTGGTAATCCGATTAAAATTCCATGACCACTGCTTCCCATTTCCATTCTGGGATTAGTGAGTTTTGTAATAATCCCTCCGGTATCTGATGCTCAGCTCTAATCTATTGACAATTCTAGCATCGTGTCACCCAGTACGCAACTAATCTCTTTATTCCCGGCTAATAGTTGTACCGATGATCATCATGGTACATTTTAGTACTTCCTGGATGGGTGCTAAGTAAGGAATGATGTGTCATGTCCTCTTAGCTGTCTCAATGCATATGCAATGACCTTTTTGCCTTGCATTATCACACCTCTTAAATCCTCTCGGGATGTTCAATCAGTTAGACATGTGATCTTCCTCTTCATTTTATTCAAATGCTACACCTTTCATAGCATTATTTGGGTAAAGCCACTCATGTACCGGGAGAGACTCCATATTCAGATACTTCGTGTCTTCACAACCAATTTTCCCTCTTCTGGAAATGATATTTGCTAAACTTAGCAAAAGCTTTTGCTCCTTAAGTGCTTCTAAACTTTCCTCACATACCTTTCATGATTCTCGACCTTCGTCTCTTCGTGAGTATATCATCGATAAAGATGATTACCAGCTCGTCCAAGTATTCCCAAAGAAACTACATCCATTAATCTTGTGAATATTGTTGGTGCCTTGGTAGGTCCAAACATCATGACTATAAAGCCATGATGACAATACCGCGTCCTAACGGCAATCTCCAGGATGTCGTACTTGCCTACCCATTCCACCAACTTTGCTTATTGATCTCATAAACATTGCTGGTGTAATGGTAAACCATATGGTATAACCGCCAAGCCTAACTGGTCATCCTCACTATGCTTGACAATAAATCTCACTTCATTTGTCTCGGGAATACAAGTTTGATGGCAACTTGTTGCTAAATCCCTCCTAGAGAACTAACTTGCACCTTTAGGTGGATCCAATCATTCTTCAATCCTTGATACCATATACTGTTCTTGATTCTGGTTCTATTGATCCTTGATACACTATCCCCCATCATTTGCTTCTTTCCTTCCCTTCCTATCGGTTTAGAGTTGTCCAATGGTACTAAATCTCGTCCGCTACATTCTTCCTTTAACACATCCTAGAGGTAGTCTTCATTATATCTTGCTCTGAGATAGAGATTCATTGATGTTACATGAACATGGTAATTCTTGTACTCAACTGCAAGCTTCCATTATTCTTCTCTACAGAGTACGGGAGCTTCTCACGCTGATGAACTTGGTCGAATGAATTCTTTCTTCAACAAATCTTCTCACTGTTCCTCTGACTCAACTAAAAGAACTGGATCATCTGGGTTGGTGCCTTGGTTATCAGAGATGCACTCGATTCAAGGAAAATGGTAAATGATTATTTCAGAGAGGATGTAGTCCTTTAACAGTTTGAAACCCATCCCCAGACCTCTTCATAACTAAAATATCTTCAAGCTTCCATTTATCCTCTAGTCCTTCTCCCACAATGGTCAATACCAAGTAGACTTCCCTTTCTCTTAACCATTATAATCTTCAATGCTAAACCAAATGCAGACCTGATCTTGAATGGATTCTTGAATGCATCTTCACTGATCATCCATAATCCTCCCGTGTAATCGTTCCTCTGTATTCTTCACTTTCCTAACCAACTTTTCCTTCTCCACTTCGGGTCTGACTGATCTTGGATTCTTAAACTGATCTCACAGTCACTGATGAAGACTTGTTACTCTGAACTTGTACAATTCCTCACTTCTTCATAAGTCAAATACTCGGAATCTTCATATCCCTCCATAATCAAACGGCTTCACGCTGACCCAAGGATAACTAGTAGATCAGACAAGAAGACTTCTTCATCGATCCACACTAGAACTTCCCGTAAACAACTTTTGGCTTGAAGGTTTTAGTTTTCGGTTGTTCTAAAAGGGCACACACTCACACCTTTACAATTGTAAAGGTCCCCTCATGACCAGCAACGAACTTAGGAGACACAAAATTATGTGTTACTCCAAAGTTAAACAAAACATGTGTGGAAACACCACTTAACACGTAATGTTACTAGATATGCATTTAATTTTTCATTTATAATTTCACACTCATAATGCAATCAATCATCAAGTAAACATAATTATCATTTCAGTCAATCACATCATGAGTTAAAACCCTTACGTACCTGTAATCAAAACTTTGATGGATTTAAAAAGGTTCAACTACTTACATCTGAGGATTAGTCGAGTTCCGAGGATGCTTATCACCCAGCCGAAGCTTTATCACCAACCGTCTCCTTGATTCTCGGATTGTTTGTGAAGGATCTCGAGGAGTCAAAGAAGTATGCGGACAACTAATCGAGTAATGACCATTTCTTCCATAGAAATAACAAGTGACATGGTTCGAAACAAATCCGGATTGTCTCATGCTTGAACAAGCCCATGGATAATGTCCAACTCGACCGGAATTATAACACTCCAGGGTCATGTCTATTGGAGTTGTATATATGCACCAAGTTCTTCGTCCTCCATGCGTAGTAATCAGCCGTAGTGACATTGCTGCATTGAAAAATAAGGTAAGTGCTTAACCCACCCTATTCTAAAGTACAGAAACTATCCAGCTTATCCTAATTCCCTTTTGCGACCCATTTGACTCGATAAATCATTTGAAAATCAAGTCCCATTTGAACATGGTCAGAACCATGCTCTGATACCACCTTTTGTAACACCCCCGATCATCGATTGACCGGAAATATCACAGATGCGCACGTAGACATTCAATCCGAGGTTTCCAGAAGTTATCCAGAGACCCTAGACCAAACAACCAAGCACACATTTCCTACCGAACAAAACTCAAGGCTTTTCAACCCGACTTATGTCAAGTAGTTAGTTCGTCCGGACTAGGACTAGCATCACATGAAACCCAAGTTTAAGGAACACGTTTTATACATCATAATACTTAGGTTCTCAAAACGTGATACAAGAACATATGTATACATGCCGACAGTGAGTCTAGTACTCCAAAACATTATCATACATATTAAACGTTAGTTCTTTACAAAAGGCAAGATAAACTACCGCTGGTTTCCTAGCACTCCTTGTGTACACCATATGGTTTACCCACTAATGGTCACCTGCAAAACAAGTAGAGTCATAAGCAACTAATTTGCTTAGTGAGTCAGGGCTCCCCTAACATTCATATAATATCCCAACCAAACCCAAAATAACAATCACACGAAATCATGCACAACATAAGCAGCGGAAATAGAATTATGCATATTTCAATTCATGAGTTTTAATCTTTAAGTTTTCATTAAGGCCTTTCGTGATTGACTATTTCCCAACCCTTGAAACCACTAGGCATCACCCGACCCGTAGCCACTAAAGCTAGACAAGCCGATGATCCTTCACCCGTTCCAATGGCCTTAATTGTTAAGGTATCACACCGAAAATTCTGCATCGTCATGCAGTACACGGCCATAGGCTGCAATCCCGTCTCTCTGTGTCTTCGTGTACTTAAACTAATACTCACTATGACTAGTTAAGCCACGGTATTTAGGGAAGAGTCTTACCACATTTTCATAAGTTTATAAAGTTTACCGAACACTTAAGTTGCTAATAAACTTATACCAATTTTCAATCTTATAAGTTTATAAAGTTTACCGAACATTTAAATTGCTAGTAAACTTATAAACGCATAGTATAATTTTCAGTCTTACCACGTTCATCACAATTTTATAAAGTTTACAAGACACTTAAGTCCAAGTAAACTTATAGCATATAGCATAATTTCAATCTTATATGTATGACACAAGTTAGAGCTTTTAAACATCTAACAAGTGTAATAATTCAAACTTCAATGAACCTCACATGCTTAATAATCAAACCATAAACACTTCACAGAAACGCATCACTTATAAACACAGAGCAACCATCAAGCATCAATGCAATCATGCACACTCCTACTTGCTTTGCAGTAAAAACAACATGCATACACCAAGACTCACCTTTGTTTGATGGAAGGTGATGGTTTAACTAGGAAATCTCTATCCACGTTTCTGATTAATATTGGAATTAGGATCTGTTGGAACAGATGACACTAGTTACCATAGGAAAATACACAATTCTAAGGTGAACTAGCTATCCAAGAGATCACGGGTTCTTACTAGACCGAATATGATCACTTTGGAAATTTAGACTTATTTCTTCATGATCCAGCCGAAACTTTCACCTAAGTTTCGTGGTGGTTCCAGCTTTGGATTAAGAAACTAAGGTCAGATTCATGCTCAGAACGCGAAAACATGTCGGACTGGAAAGTTTGGGTTCGATAGGCTTACCCTAAATTTTTCCCCGAGCAGTTCGGTAATGGTTCACGACGGACTGGATGGTCGGACTGTCTGGGCTGTAATTCGGGGTATCCCCAACCACCAAATCAAAAAACTAAGGTTGGATTCAAGATCAGAAGGCAAAATCGAGTTGGGTAGGTGAGTTTGGGTCGAACAGCTTACCCGCAAAACTTTCCCGACTGACCGCGGTTCACGGCTCACGGTCACGGTTCACGGACAAATTTGGGCAAAGCTTTGCTATGGTTTTTGGATACGAAAATGGGAGCATCTGGGTCATTTTTATAGGAAAAGTTTCGTCCAGCTCCTTTTGTGACTCATCGCTCACGGTCGCGACACCACGTGTTTACCGATTTGTCGTGCTTACTGATTTGTCGTGCTTAATGATTTGTGTGCTTCCTTATTATGCAAGACCAGGCGTGTGGATGACACACGCCACACACGCTGACACACGCCCACACACAGCTGACACACGTCCACACACAGCTAACACACGCCACGCACAGCTAACACACGCCCAAGCAAGCACACAGGTAGGTGAGTAACCCAGCAGCTTACCCATGGTTCTCGGCAAAACTGCCCGATTCGGTCCATTTCGGCCATCAAGCTAATCTCTTGATCTAAACTGATTTTTCTTCGTCCAATATATATTTCTAAGTCCTTTTTATCCTTCCCATAATCCTCTAAATGGGTTGGGAGCCATCTGGTCCTATCTCGATCAGATCGTATAAAGCTTATCGAGTTTTTGCCTTATGTACCGCGTGACCCAAATTCCATTCTCTTCGTACCAACTTGATAATCCCTAGATCCAAATTTACTTCCTTAGCTTTATTTTCCTTTTACTTAACGTGTCTAACCTGATTTGGCTCTCTTATCCCAATCTCGACCATTTTGATCCACGATATGCCTCGTACGGTCCGTCCGACTATCTTTCTCAAACCATAATCTGATTCGGATGACCAACTAAGATTTTCTTTGACCAAATGTCCTTTTAATATCTCTTATAACTTTCCAAATTCCACTTGGCTTATTTGGAACTTTGGATCCAATCTATCTTGGCCTAGCCGTATCAACCGTCCTTACGAGTGAAAATTGAAATTCACTCGTCCCAACTTTCTTTGTTTCGACCTAAAGGCTCATCTTGACCTTATCTTAATAATTCCAAGTGAATTTCCCTTGGTCAAATCCAACCTTATCAGGGTCTTACATTCTCCTCCCTTAATAGAATTCGTCCCGAATTCATAAGGGTTCTCAAGTCCCATAGAGAGTTTTGGATAAGTCGTTTGTAAATTCTCTTTATCTTCCTAGGCTACCACAACCAATGTTCTTTTTCCTCAAATGTCTGATCTTGAAGAATGTATCAGTTTTCAACTTTCTAACTTATCGTTTCTCTTATTTGTGCAGGTCCTTTCGGATTGGTTAAATTTGTTTGGAAGCTTCTATCCATTGGGGTTTTATCATATTCGGATCGCGAAAAAAATATTTTACATGAAACACAGAATACTAGCTCAAGTGCTATATCCGAAGGAGTATCCGAATGATAGGTCACTCCTACTACTTCTCTTATAACACGATATGGTCCAACATACCGTGTGGCAAACTTTTTTATCTTTTCTAACCTCTCTTTCCCTTTCCAGGCAATGCAATTACTTTCAACTATACCCATTTCTGACATCCAAATCATTCTTCTTTATCTTCGTCTTCCATATTCTTCATATTGCTATTGACAGTTTTGTTCCCTCTTCATATTCTTTTATACTTGAATGGTAGTATTATTATACGATAATTCTACCAAGGATAAGTACTATTCCTTGTACTTAAATATCCAGCTCACATGACCGAAGTGATTTTCTGACGCTCATTCTGTTCTTCGCTTTTGTCCATCAGTCCGAGGATGGAAAGTTGTACTCATCTGGAGATTGGTTTCCAAGGCTTATGGAGGTTCACAAAAAAAAAACTATGCTTTGAACCTTAATTCTTTCCTTATATATACTTGATTACGACTTCACCTTGTCCGTAAAGTTGTCACACTTGTCCTACTAATTTCGAATTGCTTTTATGGTGATAATTGTCTCACTATTCTTTTGTGATGGCTTCCGTGGTGGGTCACACATCTTACTACCACAATAACTCTTTATTCTCCACTAATCTGATCTTATCATATAAACTGATCTCTTCTACCGTCGACCCGTGGTCGTAGTCCGAACTGATCCGTTTAACCCAACTCAAAATCCTCAAAAAGAAGTAGTTCTTCTTGAACCAATAATCTTTTCTTGATCAGAAATTTCCAAGGATCCAAACCCATCATAACATGTTGTCTTATCTAAACTAACTGTCCTCTATCATTAAACAAACTGTCTGTACCGCTATGTCCATCAGGTTGTTCTGTCTTGACCCCAAATTTCTCTCTTGGCATCTTATAACAAGAATATCTTGGCCGTCCATTCCAAGCTTCATAGGGAAGCATACCAAATCCTTCATGGTAGCTATTGTTGTTTGAAATGCTACAACGGCAAGTAGCCTTCCTAACTCCCTGGCCAAACTAACACACACTTTAACAAGTTCTTATAATTCACCTCCGTTAATCCATCTGTCCGGGATGGAATAATTTACTTATATGAAGGCTGGTTCCCAATTCTTCTTGCAAGGCCCGCCGAAATTAATCTTTGAACCTTGGTTCGCGGTCAAATACTTCATGTAATTTCTCCATGTGCTTTAGGTGTAGTTCAACTATTACTCCGACTTTGTCAACAAGTTTTAATGGGTAGGAAATGATCTTTCTGGGTCAATCGGTCTACAATTACCCATATTGCATTGCTACCTCATTCTGGTGCTTTTGGTAATCCGGTTACAATTCCATGACCACTGCTTCCCATTTCCATTCTGGGATTAGTGAGTTCTGTAATAATCCCTCCGGTATCTGATGCTCAGCTCTAATCTATTGACAAGTCTAGCATCGTGTCACCCAGTACGCAACTAATCTCTTTATTCCCGGCTAATATGTACCGATGATCATCATGGTACATTTTAGTACTTCCTGGATGGGTGCTAAGTAAGGAATGATGTGTCATGTCCTCTTAGCTGTCTCAATGCATATGCAATGACCTTTTTGCCTTGCATTATCACCATCTTAAATCCTCTCGGGATGTTCAATCAGTTAGACATGCGATCTTCCTCTTCGTTTTATTCAAATGCTACACCTTTCATAGCATTATTTGGGTAAAGCCACTCATGTATCCGGGAGAGACTCCATATTCAGATACTTCGTGTCTTCACAACCAATTTTCCCTCTTCTGGAAATGATATTTGCTAAACTTAGCAAAAGCTTTTGCTCCTTAAGTGCTTCTAAACTTTCCTCACATACTTTCATGATTCTCGACCTTCGTCTCTTCGTGAGTATATCATCGATAAAGATGATTACCACTCGTCCAAGTATTCCCAAAAACTTCATCCATTAATCTTGTGAATGTTGTTGGTGCCTTGGTAGGTCCAAACATCATGACAATAAAGTCGTGATGACAATACCTCGTCCTAACAGCAATTTCCAGGATGTCGTACTTGCCTACCCATTCCCACCAACTTTGCTTATTGATCTCCTAAGCATTGCTGGTGTAATGGTAAACAATATGGTATAACCGCCAAGCCTAACTGGTTATCCTCACTATGCTTGACAATAAATCTCACTTCATTTGTCTCGGGAATACAAGTTTGATGGCAACTTGTTGCTAAATCCCTCCTAGAGAACTAACTTGCACCTTTAGGTGGATCCAATCATTCTTCAATCCTTGATACCATATACTTGTTCTTGATTCTGGTTCTATTGATCCCTTGATACACTATCCCCATCATTTGCTTCTTTCCTTCCCTTCCTAACGGTTTAGAGTTGTCCAATGGTACTAAATCTCGTCCGCTACATTCTTCCTTTAACACATCCTAGAGGTAGTCTTCATCATATCTTGCTCTGAGATAGAGATTCATTGATGTTACATGAACATGGTAATTCTTGTACTCAACTGCAAGCTTCCATTATTCTTCTCTACAGAGTACTGGAGCTTCTCACGGTGATGAACTTGGTCGAATGAATTCTTTTTCAACAAATCTTCTCACTGTTCCTCTGACTCAACTAAAAGAACTGGATCATCTGGGTTGGTGCCTTGGTTATCAGAGATGCACTCGATTCAAGGAAATGGTAAATGATTACTTCAGAGAGGATGTAGTCCTTTAACAGTTTGAACCCATCCCCAGACTTCTTCATAACTAAAATATCTTCAAGCTTCCATTTATCCTCTAGTCCTTCTCCCACAATGGTCAATACCAAGTAGACTTCCCTTTCTCTTAACCCATCATAATCTTCAATGCTAAACCAAATGCAGTCCTGATCTTGAATGGATTCTTGAATGCATCTTCACTGATCATCCATATTCCTCCCGTGTAATCGTTCCTCTGTATTCTTCACTTTCCTAACCAACTTTTCCTTCTTCACTTCGGGTCTGACTGATCTTGGATTCTTAAACTGATCTCACAATCACTGATGAAGACTTGTTACTCTGAACTTGTACAATTCCTCACTTCTTCATAAGTCAAATACTCGGAATCTTCATACCCTCCATAATCAAACGGCTTCACGCTGACCCAAGGATAACTAGTAGATCAGCCAAGAAGACTTCTTCATCGATCCACACTAGAACTTCCCGTAAACAACTTTTGGCTTGAAGGTTTTAGTTTTCGGTTGTTCTAAAAGGGCACACACTCACACCTTTACAATTGTAAAGGTCCCTCATGACCAGCAACGAACTTAGGAGACACAAAACTATGTGTTACTCCAAAGTCAAACAAAACATGTGTGGGAACACCACTTAACACGTAATGTTAAAGCATTAATTTTCATTTATAATTTCATACTCATCATGCAATCAATCATCAAGTAAACATAATTATCATTTCAATCAATCACATCATGAGTTAAAACCCTTACGTACCTGTAATCGAAACTTTGATGGATTTAAAAAGGTTCAACTACTTACATCTGAGGATTAGTCGAGTTCCGAGGATGCTTATCACCAAGCGAAGCTTTATCACCAACCGTCTCCTTGATTCTCGGATTGTTTGTGAAGGATCTCGAGGAGTCAAAGAAGTACGCGGACAACTAATCGAGTAATGACCATTCTTCCACAGAAATAACAAGTGACATGGTTCGGAACAAATCCGGGTTGTCTCATGCTTGAACAAGCCCATGGATAATGTCCAACTCGACCGGAATGATAACACTCCAGGGTCATGTCTATTGGAGTTGTATATATGCACCGAGTTCTTCGTCCTCCATGCGTAATAATCAGCCGCAGTGGCATTGCTGCATCGAAAAATAAGGTAAGTACTTAACCCACCCTATTCTAAAGTACAGGAACTATCCAGCTTATCCTAATTGCCTTTTGCGACCATTTGACTCGATAAATCATTTGAAAATCAAGTCCCATTTGAGCATCGTCAAACCATGCTCTGATACCACCTTTGTAACACCCCCGATCATCGATTGACCGGAAATGTCACAGATGCGCACTTAGACATTCGATCCGAGGTTTCCAGAACTTATCCAGAGACCCTAGACCAAACACCAAGCACACATTTCCTACCGAACAAAACTCAAGGCTTTTCAACCCGAGTTATGTCAAGTAGTTAGTTCGTCCGGACTAGGACTAGCATCACATGAAACCCAAGTTTAAGGAACACGTTTTATACATCATAATACTTAGGTTCTCAAACGTGATACAAGAACATATGTATACATGCCGCAGTGAGTCTAGTACTCAAAACATTATCATACATATTAAACATTAGTTCTTTACAAAAGGCAACATAAACTACCGCTGGTTTCCTAGCATCCTTGTGTACACCCATATGGTTTACCACTAATGGTCACCTGCAAAACAAGTAGAGTCATAAGCAACTAATTTGCTTAGTGAGTCAGGGCTCCCCTAACATTCATATAATATCCCAACCAAACCCAAAATAACAATCACACGAAATCATGCACAACATAAGCAGCGGAAATAGAATTATGCATATTTCAATTCATGAGTTTTAATCTTTAAGTTTTCATTAAGGCCTTTCGTGATTGACTATTTCCCAACCCTTGAAACCACTAGGCATCACCCGACCCGTAGCCACTAAAGCTAGACAAGCCGATGATCCTTCACCCGTTCCAATGGCCTTAATTGTTAAGGTATCACACCGAAAATTCTGCATCGTCATGCAGTACACGGCCATAGGCTGCAATCCCGTCTCTCTGTGTCTTCGTGTACTTAAACTAATACTCACTATGACTAGTTAAGCCACGGTATTTAGGGAAGAGTCTTACCACATTTTCATAAGTTTATAAAGTTTACCGAACACTTAAGTTGCTAATAAACTTATACCAATTTTCAATCTTATAAGTTTATAAAGTTTACCGAACATTTAAATTGCTAGTAAACTTATAAACGCATAGTATAATTTTCAGTCTTACCACGTTCATCACAATTTTATAAAGTTTACAAGACACTTAAGTCCAAGTAAACTTATAGCATATAGCATAATTTCAATCTTATATGTATGCACAAGTTAGAGCTTTTAAACATCTAACAAGTGTAATAATTCAAACTTCAATGAACCTCACATGCTTAATAATCAAACGCATAAACACTTCACAGAAACGCATCACTTATAAACACAGAGCAACCATCAAGCATCAATGCAATCATGCACACTCCTACTTGCTTTGCAGTAAAACAACATGCATACACCAAGACTCACCTTTGGTTTGATGGAAGGTGATGGTTTAACTAGGAAATCTCTATCCACGTTTCTGATTAATATTGGAATTAGGATCTGTTGGAACAGATGACACTAGTTACCATAGGAAAATACACAATTCTAAGGTGAACTAGCTATCCAAGAGATCACGGGTCTTACCTAGACCGAATATGATCACTTTGGAAATTTAGACTTATTTTCTTCATGATCCAGCCGAAACTTTCACCTAAGTTTCGTGGTGGTTCCCAGCTTTGGATTAAGAAACTAAGGTCAGATTCATGCTCAGAACGCGAAAACATGTCGGACTGGAAAGTTTGGGTTCGATAGGCTTACCCTAAATTTTTCCCCGAGCAGTTCGGTAATGGTTCACGACGGACTGGATGGTCGGACTGTCTGGGCTGTAATTCGGGGTATCCCCAACCACCAAATCAAAAAACTAAGGTTGGATTCAAGATCAGAAGGCAAAATCGAGTTGGGTAGGTGAGTTTGGGTCGAACAGCTTACCCGCAAAACTTTCCCGACTGACCGCGGTTCACGGCTCACGGTCACGGTTCACGGACAAATTTGGGCAAAGCTTTGCTATGGTTTTTGGATACGAAAATGGGAGCATCTGGGTCATTTTTATAGGAAAAAGTTTCGTCCAGCTCCTTTTGGTGACTCATCGCTCACGGTCGCGACACCACGTGTTTACCGATTTGTCGTGCTTACTGATTTGTCGTGCTTAATGATTTGTCGTGCTTCCTTATTATGCAAGACCAGGCGTGTGGATGACACACGCCCACACACAGCTGACACACGCCCACACACAGCTGACACACGTCCACACACAGCTAACACACGCCCACGCACAGCTAACACACGCCCAAGCAAGCACACAGGTAGGTGAGTAACCCAGCAGCTTACCCATGGTTCTCGGCAAAACTGCCCGATTCGGTCCATTTCGGCCATCAAGCTAATCTCTTGATCTAAACTGATTTTTCTTCGTCCAATATATATTTCTAAGTCCTTTTTATCCTTCCCATAATCCTCTAAATGGGTTGGGAGCCATCTGGTCCTATCTCGATCAGATCGTATAAAGCTTATCGAGTTTTTGCCTTATGTACCGCGTGACCCAAATTCCATTCTCTTCGTACCAACTTGATAATCCCTAGATCCAAATTTACTTCCTTAGCTTTATTTTCCTTTTACTTAACGTGTCTAACCTGATTTGGCTCTCTTATCCCAATCTCGACCATTTTGATCCACGATATGCCTCGTACGGTCCGTCCGACTATCTTTCTCAAACCATAATCTGATTCGGATGACCCAACTAAGATTTTCTTTGACCAAATGTCCTTTTAATATCTCTTATAACTTTCCAAATTCCACTTGGCTTTATTTGGAACTTTGGATCCAATCTATCTTGGCCTAGCCGTATCAACCGTCCTTACGAGTGAAAATTGAAATTCACTCGTCCCAACTTTCTTTTGTTTCGACCTAAAGGCTCATCTTGACCTTCTCTTAATAATTCCAAGTGAATTTCCCTTGGTCAAATCCAACCCTTATCAGGGTCATTACATTCTCCTCCCCTTAATAGAATTCGTCCCGAATTCATAAGGGTTCTCAAGTCCATAGAGAGTTTTGGATAAGTCGTTTGTAAATTTCTCTTTATCTTCCTAGGCTACCACAACCCAATGTTCTTTTTTCCTTCAAAATGTCTGATCTTGAAGAATGTATCAGTTCTTCAACTTTCTAACTTATCGTTTCTCTTATTTGTGCAGGTCCTTTCGGATTGGTTAAATTTGTTTGGAGAGCTTCTATCCATTGGGGTTTTATCATATTCGGATCGCGAAAAAAAATATTTTCGTTACATGAACACAGAATACTAGCTCAAGTGCTATATCGAAGGAGTATCCGAATGATAGGTCACTCCTACTACTTCTCTTATAACACGATATGGTCCAACATACCGTGTGGCAAACTTTTTTATCTTTTCTAAACCTCTCTTTCCCTTTCCAGGCAATGCAATTACTTTCAACTATACCCCATTTCTGACATCCAAATCATTCTTCTTTATCTTCGTCTTCCATATTCTTCATATTGCTATTGACAGTTTTGTTCCCTCTTCATATTCTTTTATACTTGAATGGTAGTTATTATTATACGATAATTCTACCAAGGGTAAGTACTATTCCTTGTACTTAAATATCCAGCTCACATGACCGAAGTGATTTTCTGACGCTCATTCTGTTCTTCGCTTTTGTCCATCAGTCCGAGGATGGAAAGTTGTACTCATCTGGAGATTGGTTTCCAAGGCTTATGGAGAGGTTCACAAAAAAAAAACTATGCTTTGAACCTTAATTCTTTCCTTATATATACTTGATTACGACTTCAACCTTGTCCGTAAAGTTGTCACACTTGTCCTACTAATTTCGAATTGGCTTTTATGGTGATAATTGTCTCACTATTCTTTTGTTGATGGCTTCCGTGGTGGTCACACATCTTACTACCACAATAACTCTTTATTCTCCACTAATCTGATCTTATCATATAAACTGATCTTCTACCGTCGACCCGTGGTCGTAGTCCGAACTGATCCGTTTAACCCAACTCAAAATCCTCAAAATAGAAGTAGTTCTTCTTGAACCAACTAATCTTTTCTTGATCGAAATTTCCAAGGATCCAAACCCATCATAACATTGTTGTCTTATCTAAAACTAACTGTCCTCTATCATTAAACAAACTGTCTATACCGCTATGTCCATCATGTTGTTCTGTCTTGACCCCAAATTTCTCTCTTGGCATCTTATAACAAGAATATCTTGGCCGTCCATTCCAAGCTTCATAGAGAAGCATACCAAATCCTTCATGGTAGCTATTATTGTTTGAAATGCTACAACGACAAGTAGCCTTCCTAACTCCCTGGCCAAACTAACACACACTTACGAAGTTTCTTTTATAATTCACCTCCGTTAATCCATCTATCCCGGGATGGAATAATTTACTTATATGAAGGCTTGTTCCCAATTTTTCTTGCAAGGCCCGCCGAAATTAATCTTGAACCTTGGTTCGCGGTCAAATACTTCATGTAATTTCTCCATGTGCTTTAGGTGTAGTTCAACTATTACTCCGACTTTGTCAACAAGTTTTAATGGGTAGGAAATGATCTTTCTGGGTCAATCGGTCTACAATTACCCATATTGCATTGCTACCTCATTCTAGTGCTTTTGGTAATCCGATTAAAATTCCATGACCACTGCTTCCCATTTCCATTCTGGGATTAGTGAGTTTTGTAATAATCCCTCCGGTATCTGATGCTCAGCTCTAATCTATTGACAATTCTAGCATCGTGTCACCCAGTACGCAACTAATCTCTTTATTCCCGGCTAATAGTTGTACCGATGATCATCATGGTACATTTTAGTACTTCCTGGATGGGTGCTAAGTAAGGAATGATGTGTCATGTCCTCTTAGCTGTCTCAATGCATATGCAATGACCTTTTTGCCTTGCATTATCACACCTCTTAAATCCTCTCGGGATGTTCAATCAGTTAGACATGTGATCTTCCTCTTCATTTTATTCAAATGCTACACCTTTCATAGCATTATTTGGGTAAAGCCACTCATGTACCGGGAGAGACTCCATATTCAGATACTTCGTGTCTTCACAACCAATTTTCCCTCTTCTGGAAATGATATTTGCTAAACTTAGCAAAAGCTTTTGCTCCTTAAGTGCTTCTAAACTTTCCTCACATACCTTTCATGATTCTCGACCTTCGTCTCTTCGTGAGTATATCATCGATAAAGATGATTACCAGCTCGTCCAAGTATTCCCAAAGAAACTACATCCATTAATCTTGTGAATATTGTTGGTGCCTTGGTAGGTCCAAACATCATGACTATAAAGCCATGATGACAATACCGCGTCCTAACGGCAATCTCCAGGATGTCGTACTTGCCTACCCATTCCCACCAACTTTGCTTATTGATCTCATAAACATTGCTGGTGTAATGGTAAACCATATGGTATAACCGCCAAGCCTAACTGGTCATCCTCACTATGCTTGACAATAAATCTCACTTCATTTGTCTCGGGAATACAAGTTTGATGGCAACTTGTTGCTAAATCCCTCCTAGAGAACTAACTTGCACCTTTAGGTGGATCCAATCATTCTTCAATCCTTGATACCATATACTTGTTCTTGATTCTGGTTCTATTGATCCCTTGATACACTATCCCCCATCATTTGCTTCTTTCCTTCCCTTCCTATCGGTTTAGAGTTGTCCAATGGTACTAAATCTCGTCCGCTACATTCTTCCTTTAACACATCCTAGAGGTAGTCTTCATTATATCTTGCTCTGAGATAGAGATTCATTGATGTTACATGAACATGGTAATTCTTGTACTCAACTGCAAGCTTCCATTATTCTTCTCTACAGAGTACGGGAGCTTCTCACGCTGATGAACTTGGTCGAATGAATTCTTTCTTCAACAAATCTTCTCACTGTTCCTCTGACTCAACTAAAAGAACTGGATCATCTGGGTTGGTGCCTTGGTTATCAGAGATGCACTCGATTCAAGGAAAATGGTAAATGATTATTTCAGAGAGGATGTAGTCCTTTAACAGTTTGAACCCATCCCCAGACCTCTTCATAACTAAAATATCTTCAAGCTTCCATTTATCCTCTAGTCCTTCTCCCACAATGGTCAATACCAAGTAGACTTCCCTTTCTCTTAACCCATTATAATCTTCAATGCTAAACCAAATGCAGACCTGATCTTGAATGGATTCTTGAATGCATCTTCACTGATCATCCATAATCCTCCCGTGTAATCGTTCCTCTGTATTCTTCACTTTCCTAACCAACTTTTCCTTCTCCACTTCGGGTCTGACTGATCTTGGATTCTTAAACTGATCTCACAGTCACTGATGAAGACTTGTTACTCTGAACTTGTACAATTCCTCACTTCTTCATAAGTCAAATACTCGGAATCTTCATATCCCTCCATAATCAAACGGCTTCACGCTGACCCAAGGATAACTAGTAGATCAGACAAGAAGACTTCTTCATCGATCCACACTAGAACTTCCCGTAAACAACTTTTGGCTTGAAGGTTTTAGTTTTCGGTTGTTCTAAAAGGGCACACACTCACACCTTTACAATTGTAAAGGTCCCCTCATGACCAGCAACGAACTTAGGAGACACAAAATTATGTGTTACTCCAAAGTTAAACAAAACATGTGTGGAAACACCACTTAACACGTAATGTTACTAGATATGCATTTAATTTTTCATTTATAATTTCACACTCATAATGCAATCAATCATCAAGTAAACATAATTATCATTTCAGTCAATCACATCATGAGTTAAAACCCTTACGTACCTGTAATCAAAACTTTGATGGATTTAAAAAGGTTCAACTACTTACATCTGAGGATTAGTCGAGTTCCGAGGATGCTTATCACCCAGCCGAAGCTTTATCACCAACCGTCTCCTTGATTCTCGGATTGTTTGTGAAGGATCTCGAGGAGTCAAAGAAGTATGCGGACAACTAATCGAGTAATGACCATTTCTTCCATAGAAATAACAAGTGACATGGTTCGAAACAAATCCGGATTGTCTCATGCTTGAACAAGCCCATGGATAATGTCCAACTCGACCGGAATTATAACACTCCAGGGTCATGTCTATTGGAGTTGTATATATGCACCAAGTTCTTCGTCCTCCATGCGTAGTAATCAGCCGTAGTGACATTGCTGCATTGAAAAATAAGGTAAGTGCTTAACCCACCCTATTCTAAAGTACAGAAACTATCCAGCTTATCCTAATTCCCTTTTGCGACCCATTTGACTCGATAAATCATTTGAAAATCAAGTCCCATTTGAACATGGTCAGAACCATGCTCTGATACCACCTTTTGTAACACCCCCGATCATCGATTGACCGGAAATATCACAGATGCGCACGTAGACATTCAATCCGAGGTTTCCAGAAGTTATCCAGAGACCCTAGACCAAACAACCAAGCACACATTTCCTACCGAACAAAACTCAAGGCTTTTCAACCCGACTTATGTCAAGTAGTTAGTTCGTCCGGACTAGGACTAGCATCACATGAAACCCAAGTTTAAGGAACACGTTTTATACATCATAATACTTAGGTTCTCAAACGTGATACAAGAACATATGTATACATGCCGACAGTGAGTCTAGTACTCAAAACATTATCATACATATTAAACGTTAGTTCTTTACAAAAGGCAAGATAAACTACCGCTGGTTTCCTAGCACTCCTTGTGTACACCCATATGGTTTACCCACTAATGGTCACCTGCAAAACAAGTAGAGTCATAAGCAACTAATTTGCTTAGTGAGTCAGGGCTCCCCTAACATTCATATAATATCCCAACCAAACCCAAAATAACAATCACACGAAATCATGCACAACATAAGCAGCGGAAATAGAATTATGCATATTTCAATTCATGAGTTTTAATCTTTAAGTTTTCATTAAGGCCTTTCGTGATTGACTATTTCCCAACCCTTGAAACCACTAGGCATCACCCGACCCGTAGCCACTAAAGCTAGACAAGCCGATGATCCTTCACCCGTTCCAATGGCCTTAATTGTTAAGGTATCACACCGAAAATTCTGCATCGTCATGCAGTACACGGCCATAGGCTGCAATCCCGTCTCTCTGTGTCTTCGTGTACTTAAACTAATACTCACTATGACTAGTTAAGCCACGGTATTTAGGGAAGAGTCTTACCACATTTTCATAAGTTTATAAAGTTTACCGAACACTTAAGTTGCTAATAAACTTATACCAATTTTCAATCTTATAAGTTTATAAAGTTTACCGAACATTTAAATTGCTAGTAAACTTATAAACGCATAGTATAATTTTCAGTCTTACCACGTTCATCACAATTTTATAAAGTTTACAAGACACTTAAGTCCAAGTAAACTTATAGCATATAGCATAATTTCAATCTTATATGTATGACACAAGTTAGAGCTTTTAAACATCTAACAAGTGTAATAATTCAAACTTCAATGAACCTCACATGCTTAATAATCAAACGCATAAACACTTCACAGAAACGCATCACTTATAAACACAGAGCAACCATCAAGCATCAATGCAATCATGCACACTCCTACTTGCTTTGCAGTAAAACAACATGCATACACCAAGACTCACCTTTGGTTTGATGGAAGGTGATGGTTTAACTAGGAAATCTCTATCCACGTTTCTGATTAATATTGGAATTAGGATCTGTTGGAACAGATGACACTAGTTACCATAGGAAAATACACAATTCTAAGGTGAACTAGCTATCCAAGAGATCACGGGTCTTACCTAGACCGAATATGATCACTTTGGAAATTTAGACTTATTTTCTTCATGATCCAGCCGAAACTTTCACCTAAGTTTCGTGGTGGTTCCCAGCTTTGGATTAAGAAACTAAGGTCAGATTCATGCTCAGAACGCGAAAACATGTCGGACTGGAAAGTTTGGGTTCGATAGGCTTACCCTAAATTTTTCCCCGAGCAGTTCGGTAATGGTTCACGACGGACTGGATGGTCGGACTGTCTGGGCTGTAATTCGGGGTATCCCCAACCACCAAATCAAAAAACTAAGGTTGGATTCAAGATCAGAAGGCAAAATCGAGTTGGGTAGGTGAGTTTGGGTCGAACAGCTTACCCGCAAAACTTTCCCGACTGACCGCGGTTCACGGCTCACGGTCACGGTTCACGGACAAATTTGGGCAAAGCTTTGCTATGGTTTTTGGATACGAAAATGGGAGCATCTGGGTCATTTTTATAGGAAAAGTTTCGTCCAGCTCCTTTTGGTGACTCATCGCTCACGGTCGCGACACCACGTGTTTACCGATTTGTCGTGCTTACTGATTTGTCGTGCTTAATGATTTGTCGTGCTTCCTTATTATGCAAGACCAGGCGTGTGGATGACACACGCCCACACACAGCTGACACACGCCCACACACAGCTGACACACGTCCACACACAGCTAACACACGCCCACGCACAGCTAACACACGCCCAAGCAAGCACACAGGTAGGTGAGTAACCCAGCAGCTTACCCATGGTTCTCGGCAAAACTGCCCGATTCGGTCCATTTCGGCCATCAAGCTAATCTCTTGATCTAAACTGATTTTTCTTCGTCCAATATATATTTCTAAGTCCTTTTTATCCTTCCCATAATCCTCTAAATGGGTTGGGAGCCATCTGGTCCTATCTCGATCAGATCGTATAAAGCTTATCGAGTTTTTGCCTTATGTACCGCGTGACCCAAATTCCATTCTCTTCGTACCAACTTGATAATCCCTAGATCCAAATTTACTTCCTTAGCTTTATTTTCCTTTTACTTAACGTGTCTAACCTGATTTGGCTCTCTTATCCCAATCTCGACCATTTTGATCCACGATATGCCTCGTACGGTCCGTCCGACTATCTTTCTCAAACCATAATCTGATTCGGATGACCCAACTAAGATTTTCTTTGACCAAATGTCCTTTTAATATCTCTTATAACTTTCCAAATTCCACTTGGCTTTATTTGGAACTTTGGATCCAATCTATCTTGGCCTAGCCGTATCAACCGTCCTTACGAGTGAAAATTGAAATTCACTCGTCCCAACTTTCTTTTGTTTCGACCTAAAGGCTCATCTTGACCTTATCTTAATAATTCCAAGTGAATTTCCCTTGGTCAAATCCAACCCTTATCAGGGTCATTACATTCTCCTCCCCTTAATAGAATTCGTCCCGAATTCATAAGGGTTCTCAAGTCCATAGAGAGTTTTGGATAAGTCGTTTGTAAATTTCTCTTTATCTTCCTAGGCTACCACAACCCAATGTTCTTTTTTCCTTCAAAATGTCTGATCTTGAAGAATGTATCAGTTCTTCAACTTTCTAACTTATCGTTTCTCTTATTTGTGCAGGTCCTTTCGGATTGGTTAAATTTGTTTGGAGAGCTTCTATCCATTGGGGTTTTATCATATTCGGATCGCGAAAAAAAATATTTTCGTTACATGAACACAGAATACTAGCTCAAGTGCTATATCCGAAGGAGTATCCGAATGATAGGTCACTCCTACTACTTCTCTTATAACACGATATGGTCCAACATACCGTGTGGCAAACTTTTTTATCTTTTCTAAACCTCTCTTTCCCTTTCCAGGCAATGCAATTACTTTCAACTATACCCCATTTCTGACATCCAAATCATTCTTCTTTATCTTCGTCTTCCATATTCTTCATATTGCTATTGACAGTTTTGTTCCCTCTTCATATTCTTTTATACTTGAATGGTAGTTATTATTATACGATAATTCTACCAAGGATAAGTACTATTCCTTGTACTTAAATATCCAGCTCACATGACCGAAGTGATTTTCTGACGCTCATTCTGTTCTTCGCTTTTGTCCATCAGTCCGAGGATGGAAAGTTGTACTCATCTGGAGATTGGTTTCCAAGGCTTATGGAGAGGTTCACAAAAAAAAAACTATGCTTTGAACCTTAATTCTTTCCTTATATATACTTGATTACGACTTCAACCTTGTCCGTAAAGTTGTCACACTTGTCCTACTAATTTCGAATTGGCTTTTATGGTGATAATTGTCTCACTATTCTTTTGTTGATGGCTTCCGTGGTGGTCACACATCTTACTACCACAATAACTCTTTATTCTCCACTAATCTGATCTTATCATATAAACTGATCTTCTACCGTCGACCCGTGGTCGTAGTCCGAACTGATCCGTTTAACCCAACTCAAAATCCTCAAAATAGAAGTAGTTCTTCTTGAACCAACTAATCTTTTCTTGATCAGAAATTTCCAAGGATCCAAACCCATCATAACATTGTTGTCTTATCTAAAACTAACTGTCCTCTATCATTAAACAAACTGTCTATACCGCTATGTCCATCATGTTGTTCTGTCTTGACCCCAAATTTCTCTCTTGGCATCTTATAACAAGAATATCTTGGCCGTCCATTCCAAGCTTCATAGAGAAGCATACCAAATCCTTCATGGTAGCTATTATTGTTTGAAATGCTACAACGACAAGTAGCCTTCCTAACTCCCTGGCCAAACTAACACACACTTACGAAGTAATTCTCCCAAGTTCTTATAATTCACCTCCGTTAATCCATCTATCCCGGGATGGAATAATTTACTTATATGAAGGCTTGTTCCCAATTTTTCTTGCAAGGCCCGCCGAAATTAATCTTGAACCTTGGTTCGCGGTCAAATACTTCATGTAATTTCTCCATGTGCTTTAGGTGTAGTTCAACTATTACTCCGACTTTGTCAACAAGTTTTAATGGGTAGGAAATGATCTTTCTGGGTCAATCGGTCTACAATTACCCATATTGCATTGCTACCTCATTCTAGTGCTTTTGGTAATCCGATTAAAATTCCATGACCACTGCTTCCCATTTCCATTCTGGGATTAGTGAGTTTTGTAATAATCCCTCCGGTATCTGATGCTCAGCTCTAATCTATTGACAATTCTAGCATCGTGTCACCCAGTACGCAACTAATCTCTTTATTCCCGGCTAATAGTTGTACCGATGATCATCATGGTACATTTTAGTACTTCCTGGATGGGTGCTAAGTAAGGAATGATGTGTCATGTCCTCTTAGCTGTCTCAATGCATATGCAATGACCTTTTTGCCTTGCATTATCACACCTCTTAAATCCTCTCGGGATGTTCAATCAGTTAGACATGTGATCTTCCTCTTCATTTTATTCAAATGCTACACCTTTCATAGCATTATTTGGGTAAAGCCACTCATGTACCGGGAGAGACTCCATATTCAGATACTTCGTGTCTTCACAACCAATTTTCCCTCTTCTGGAAATGATATTTGCTAAACTTAGCAAAAGCTTTTGCTCCTTAAGTGCTTCTAAACTTTCCTCACATACCTTTCATGATTCTCGACCTTCGTCTCTTCGTGAGTATATCATCGATAAAGATGATTACCAGCTCGTCCAAGTATTCCCAAAGAAACTACATCCATTAATCTTGTGAATATTGTTGGTGCCTTGGTAGGTCCAAACATCATGACTATAAAGCCATGATGACAATACCGCGTCCTAACGGCAATCTCCAGGATGTCGTACTTGCCTACCCATTCCCACCAACTTTGCTTATTGATCTCATAAACATTGCTGGTGTAATGGTAAACCATATGGTATAACCGCCAAGCCTAACTGGTCATCCTCACTATGCTTGACAATAAATCTCACTTCATTTGTCTCGGGAATACAAGTTTGATGGCAACTTGTTGCTAAATCCCTCCTAGAGAACTAACTTGCACCTTTAGGTGGATCCAATCATTCTTCAATCCTTGATACCATATACTTGTTCTTGATTCTGGTTCTATTGATCCCTTGATACACTATCCCCCATCATTTGCTTCTTTCCTTCCCTTCCTATCGGTTTAGAGTTGTCCAATGGTACTAAATCTCGTCCGCTACATTCTTCCTTTAACACATCCTAGAGGTAGTCTTCATTATATCTTGCTCTGAGATAGAGATTCATTGATGTTACATGAACATGGTAATTCTTGTACTCAACTGCAAGCTTCCATTATTCTTCTCTACAGAGTACGGGAGCTTCTCACGCTGATGAACTTGGTCGAATGAATTCTTTCTTCAACAAATCTTCTCACTGTTCCTCTGACTCAACTAAAAGAACTGGATCATCTGGGTTGGTGCCTTGGTTATCAGAGATGCACTCGATTCAAGGAAAATGGTAAATGATTATTTCAGAGAGGATGTAGTCCTTTAACAGTTTGAACCCATCCCCAGACCTCTTCATAACTAAAATATCTTCAAGCTTCCATTTATCCTCTAGTCCTTCTCCCACAATGGTCAATACCAAGTAGACTTCCCTTTCTCTTAACCCATTATAATCTTCAATGCTAAACCAAATGCAGACCTGATCTTGAATGGATTCTTGAATGCATCTTCACTGATCATCCATAATCCTCCCGTGTAATCGTTCCTCTGTATTCTTCACTTTCCTAACCAACTTTTCCTTCTCCACTTCGGGTCTGACTGATCTTGGATTCTTAAACTGATCTCACAGTCACTGATGAAGACTTGTTACTCTGAACTTGTACAATTCCTCACTTCTTCATAAGTCAAATACTCGGAATCTTCATATCCCTCCATAATCAAACGGCTTCACGCTGACCCAAGGATAACTAGTAGATCAGACAAGAAGACTTCTTCATCGATCCACACTAGAACTTCCGTAAACAACTTTTGGCTTGAAGGTTTTAGTTTTCGGTTGTTCTAAAAGGGCACACACTCACACCTTTACAATTGTAAAGGTCCCCTCATGACCAGCAACGAACTTAGGAGACACAAAATTATGTGTTACTCCAAAGTTAAACAAAACATGTGTGGAAACACCACTTAACACGTAATGTTACTAGATATGCATTTAATTTTTCATTTATAATTTCACACTCATAATGCAATCAATCATCAAGTAAACATAATTATCATTTCAGTCAATCACATCATGAGTTAAAACCCTTACGTACCTGTAATCAAAACTTTGATGGATTTAAAAAGGTTCAACTACTTACATCTGAGGATTAGTCGAGTTCCGAGGATGCTTATCACCCAGCCGAAGCTTTATCACCAACCGTCTCCTTGATTCTCGGATTGTTTGTGAAGGATCTCGAGGAGTCAAAGAAGTATGCGGACAACTAATCGAGTAATGACCATTTCTTCCATAGAAATAACAAGTGACATGGTTCGAAACAAATCCGGATTGTCTCATGCTTGAACAAGCCCATGGATAATGTCCAACTCGACCGGAATTATAACACTCCAGGGTCATGTCTATTGGAGTTGTATATATGCACCAAGTTCTTCGTCCTCCATGCGTAGTAATCAGCCGTAGTGACATTGCTGCATTGAAAAATAAGGTAAGTGCTTAACCCACCCTATTCTAAAGTACAGAAACTATCCAGCTTATCCTAATTCCCTTTTGCGACCCATTTGACTCGATAAATCATTTGAAAATCAAGTCCCATTTGAACATGGTCAGAACCATGCTCTGATACCACCTTTTGTAACACCCCCGATCATCGATTGACCGGAAATATCACAGATGCGCACGTAGACATTCAATCCGAGGTTTCCAGAAGTTATCCAGAGACCCTAGACCAAACAACCAAGCACACATTTCCTACCGAACAAAACTCAAGGCTTTTCAACCCGACTTATGTCAAGTAGTTAGTTCGTCCGGACTAGGACTAGCATCACATGAAACCCAAGTTTAAGGAACACGTTTTATACATCATAATACTTAGGTTCTCAAACGTGATACAAGAACATATGTATACATGCCGACAGTGAGTCTAGTACTCAAAACATTATCATACATATTAAACGTTAGTTCTTTACAAAAGGCAAGATAAACTACCGCTGGTTTCCTAGCACTCCTTGTGTACACCCATATGGTTTACCCACTAATGGTCACCTGCAAAACAAGTAGAGTCATAAGCAACTAATTTGCTTAGTGAGTCAGGGCTCCCCTAACATTCATATAATATCCCAACCAAACCCAAAATAACAATCACACGAAATCATGCACAACATAAGCAGCGGAAATAGAATTATGCATATTTCAATTCATGAGTTTTAATCTTTAAGTTTTCATTAAGGCCTTTCGTGATTGACTATTTCCCAACCCTTGAAACCACTAGGCATCACCCGACCCGTAGCCACTAAAGCTAGACAAGCCGATGATCCTTCACCCGTTCCAATGGCCTTAATTGTTAAGGTATCACACCGAAAATTCTGCATCGTCATGCAGTACACGGCCATAGGCTGCAATCCCGTCTCTCTGTGTCTTCGTGTACTTAAACTAATACTCACTATGACTAGTTAAGCCACGGTATTTAGGGAAGAGTCTTACCACATTTTCATAAGTTTATAAAGTTTACCGAACACTTAAGTTGCTAATAAACTTATACCAATTTTCAATCTTATAAGTTTATAAAGTTTACCGAACATTTAAATTGCTAGTAAACTTATAAACGCATAGTATAATTTTCAGTCTTACCACGTTCATCACAATTTTATAAAGTTTACAAGACACTTAAGTCCAAGTAAACTTATAGCATATAGCATAATTTCAATCTTATATGTATGACACAAGTTAGAGCTTTTAAACATCTAACAAGTGTAATAATTCAAACTTCAATGAACCTCACATGCTTAATAATCAAACGCATAAACACTTCACAGAAACGCATCACTTATAAACACAGAGCAACCATCAAGCATCAATGCAATCATGCACACTCCTACTTGCTTTGCAGTAAAACAACATGCATACACCAAGACTCACCTTTGGTTTGATGGAAGGTGATGGTTTAACTAGGAAATCTCTATCCACGTTTCTGATTAATATTGGAATTAGGATCTGTTGGAACAGATGACACTAGTTACCATAGGAAAATACACAATTCTAAGGTGAACTAGCTATCCAAGAGATCACGGGTCTTACCTAGACCGAATATGATCACTTTGGAAATTTAGACTTATTTTCTTCATGATCCAGCCGAAACTTTCACCTAAGTTTCGTGGTGGTTCCCAGCTTTGGATTAAGAAACTAAGGTCAGATTCATGCTCAGAACGCGAAAACATGTCGGACTGGAAAGTTTGGTTCGATAGGCTTACCCTAAATTTTTCCCCGAGCAGTTCGGTAATGGTTCACGACGGACTGGATGGTCGGACTGTCTGGGCTGTAATTCGGGGTATCCCCAACCACCAAATCAAAAAACTAAGGTTGGATTCAAGATCAGAAGGCAAAATCGAGTTGGGTAGGTGAGTTTGGGTCGAACAGCTTACCCGCAAAACTTTCCCGACTGACCGCGGTTCACGGCTCACGGTCACGGTTCACGGACAAATTTGGGCAAAGCTTTGCTATGGTTTTTGGATACGAAAATGGGAGCATCTGGGTCATTTTTATAGGAAAAGTTTCGTCCAGCTCCTTTTGGTGACTCATCGCTCACGGTCGCGACACCACGTGTTTACGATTTGTCGTGCTTACTGATTTGTCGTGCTTAATGATTTGTCGTGCTTCCTTATTATGCAAGACCAGGCGTGTGGATGACACACGCCCACACACAGCTGACACACGCCCACACACAGCTGACACACGTCCACACACAGCTAACACACGCCCACGCACAGCTAACACACGCCCAATCAAGCACACAGGTAGGTGAGTAACCCAGCAGCTTACCCATGGTTCTCGGCAAAACTGCCCGATTCGGTCCATTTCGGCCATCAAGCTAATCTCTTGATCTAAACTGATTTTTCTTCGTCCAATATATATTTCTAAGTCCTTTTTATCCTTCCCATAATCCTCTAAATGGGTTGGGAGCCATCTGGTCCTATCTCGATCAGATCGTATAAAGCTTATCGAGTTTTTGCCTTATGTACCGCGTGACCCAAATTCCATTCTCTTCGTACCAACTTGATAATCCCTAGATCCAAATTTACTTCCTTAGCTTTATTTTCCTTTTACTTAACGTGTCTAACCTGATTTGGCTCTCTTATCCCAATCTCGACCATTTTGATCCACGATATGCCTCGTACGGTCCGTCCGACTATCTTTCTCAAACCATAATCTGATTCGGATGACCCAACTAAGATTTTCTTTGACCAAATGTCCTTTTAATATCTCTTATAACTTTCCAAATTCCACTTGGCTTTATTTGGAACTTTGGATCCAATCTATCTTGGCCTAGCCGTATCAACCGTCCTTACGAGTGAAAATTGAAATTCACTCGTCCCAACTTTCTTTTGTTTCGACCTAAAGGCTCATCTTGACCTTATCTTAATAATTCCAAGTGAATTTCCCTTGGTCAAATCCAACCCTTATCAGGGTCATTACATTCTCCTCCCCTTAATAGAATTCGTCCCGAATTCATAAGGGTTCTCAAGTCCATAGAGAGTTTTGGATAAGTCGTTTGTAAATTTCTCTTTATCTTCCTAGGCTACCACAACCCAATGTTCTTTTTTCCTTCAAAATGTCTGATCTTGAAGAATGTATCAGTTCTTCAACTTTCTAACTTATCGTTTCTCTTATTTGTGCAGGTCCTTTCGGATTGGTTAAATTTGTTTGGAGAGCTTCTATCCATTGGGGTTTTATCATATTCGGATCGCGAAAAAAAATATTTTCGTTACATGAACACAGAATACTAGCTCAAGTGCTATATCCGAAGGAGTATCCGAATGATAGGTCACTCCTACTACTTCTCTTATAACACGATATGGTCCAACATACCGTGTGGCAAACTTTTTTATCTTTTCTAAACCTCTCTTTCCCTTTCCAGGCAATGCAATTACTTTCAACTATACCCCATTTCTGACATCCAAATCATTCTTCTTTATCTTCGTCTTCCATATTCTTCATATTGCTATTGACAGTTTTGTTCCCTCTTCATATTCTTTTATACTTGAATGGTAGTTATTATTATACGATAATTCTACCAAGGATAAGTACTATTCCTTGTACTTAAATATCCAGCTCACATGACCGAAGTGATTTTCTGACGCTCATTCTGTTCTTCGCTTTTGTCCATCAGTCCGAGGATGGAAAGTTGTACTCATCTGGAGATTGGTTTCCAAGGCTTATGGAGAGGTTCACAAAAAAAAAAACTATGCTTTGAACCTTAATTCTTTCCTTATATATACTTGATTACGACTTCAACCTTGTCCGTAAAGTTGTCACACTTGTCCTACTAATTTCGAATTGGCTTTTATGGTGATAATTGTCTCACTATTCTTTTGTTGATGGCTTCCGTGGTGGTCACACATCTTACTACCACAATAACTCTTTATTCTCCACTAATCTGATCTTATCATATAAACTGATCTTCTACCGTCGACCCGTGGTCGTAGTCCGAACTGATCCGTTTAACCCAACTCAAAATCCTCAAAATAGAAGTAGTTCTTCTTGAACCAACTAATCTTTTCTTGATCAGAAATTTCCAAGGATCCAAAACCCATCATAACATTGTTGTCTTATCTAAAACTAACTGTCCTCTATCATTAAACAAACTGTCTATACCGCTATGTCCATCATGTTGTTCTGTCTTGACCCCAAATTTCTCTCTTGGCATCTTATAACAAGAATATCTTGGCCGTCCATTCCAAGCTTCATAGAGAAGCATACCAAATCCTTCATGGTAGCTATTATTGTTTGAAATGCTACAACGACAAGTAGCCTTCCTAACTCCCTGGCCAAACTAACACACACTTACGAAGTAATTCTCCCAAGTTCTTATAATTCACCTCCGTTAATCCATCTATCCCGGGATGGAATAATTTACTTATATGAAGGCTTGTTCCCAATTTTTCTTGCAAGGCCCGCCGAAATTAATCTTGAACCTTGGTTCGCGGTCAAATACTTCATGTAATTTCTCCATGTGCTTTAGGTGTAGTTCAACTATTACTCCGACTTTGTCAACAAGTTTTAATGGGTAGGAAATGATCTTTCTGGGTCAATCGGTCTACAATTACCCATATTGCATTGCTACCTCATTCTAGTGCTTTGGTAATCCGATTAAAATTCCATGACCACTGCTTCCCATTTCCATTCTGGGATTAGTGAGTTTTGTAATAATCCCTCCGGTATCTGATGCTCAGCTCTAATCTATTGACAATTCTAGCATCGTGTCACCCAGTACGCAACTAATCTCTTTATTCCCGGCTAATAGTTGTACCGATGATCATCATGGTACATTTTAGTACTTCCTGGATGGGTGCTAAGTAAGGAATGATGTGTCATGTCCTCTTAGCTGTCTCAATGCATATGCAATGACCTTTTGCCTTGCATTATCACACCTCTTAAATCCTCTCGGGATGTTCAATCAGTTAGACATGTGATCTTCCTCTTCATTTTATTCAAATGCTACACCTTTCATAGCATTATTTGGGTAAAGCCACTCATGTACCGGGAGAGACTCCATATTCAGATACTTCGTGTCTTCACAACCAATTTTCCCTCTTCTGGAAATGATATTTGCTAAACTTAGCAAAAGCTTTTGCTCCTTAAGTGCTTCTAAACTTTCCTCACATACCTTTCATGATTCTCGACCTTCGTCTCTTCGTGAGTATATCATCGATAAAGATGATTACCAGCTCGTCCAAGTATTCCCAAAGAAACTACATCCATTAATCTTGTGAATATTGTTGGTGCCTTGGTAGGTCCAAACATCATGACTATAAAGCCATGATGACAATACCGCGTCCTAACGGCAATCTCCAGGATGTCGTACTTGCCTACCCATTCCCACCAACTTTGCTTATTGATCTCATAAACATTGCTGGTGTAATGGTAAACCATATGGTATAACCGCCAAGCCTAACTGGTCATCCTCACTATGCTTGACAATAAATCTCACTTCATTTGTCTCGGGAATACAAGTTTGATGGCAACTTGTTGCTAAATCCCTCCTAGAGAACTAACTTGCACCTTTAGGTGGATCCAATCATTCTTCAATCCTTGATACCATATACTTGTTCTTGATTCTGGTTCTATTGATCCCTTGATACACTATCCCCATCATTTGCTTCTTTCCTTCCCTTCCTATCGGTTTAGAGTTGTCCAATGGTACTAAATCTCGTCCGCTACATTCTTCCTTTAACACATCCTAGAGGTAGTCTTCATTATATCTTGCTCTGAGATAGAGATTCATTGATGTTACATGAACATGGTAATTCTTGTACTCAACTGCAAGCTTCCATTATTCTTCTCTACAGAGTACGGGAGCTTCTCACGCTGATGAACTTGGTCGAATGAATTCTTTCTTCAACAAATCTTCTCACTGTTCCTCTGACTCAACTAAAAGAACTGGATCATCTGGGTTGGTGCCTTGGTTATCAGAGATGCACTCGATTCAAGGAAAATGGTAAATGATTATTTCAGAGAGGATGTAGTCCTTTAACAGTTTGAACCCATCCCCAGACCTCTTCATAACTAAAATATCTTCAAGCTTCCATTTATCCTCTAGTCCTTCTCCCACAATGGTCAATACCAAGTAGACTTCCCTTTCTCTTAACCCATTATAATCTTCAATGCTAAACCAAATGCAGACCTGATCTTGAATGGATTCTTGAATGCATCTTCACTGATCATCCATAATCCTCCCGTGTAATCGTTCCTCTGTATTCTTCACTTTCCTAACCAACTTTTCCTTCTCCACTTCGGGTCTGACTGATCTTGGATTCTTAAACTGATCTCACAGTCACTGATGAAGACTTGTTACTCTGAACTTGTACAATTCCTCACTTCTTCATAAGTCAAATACTCGGAATCTTCATATCCCTCCATAATCAAACGGCTTCACGCTGACCCAAGGATAACTAGTAGATCAGACAAGAAGACTTCTTCATCGATCCACACTAGAACTTCCCGTAAACAACTTTTGGCTTGAAGGTTTTAGTTTTCGGTTGTTCTAAAAGGGCACACACTCACACCTTTACAATTGTAAAGGTCCCCTCATGACCAGCAACGAACTTAGGAGACACAAAATTATGTGTTACTCCAAAGTTAAACAAAACATGTGTGGAAACACCACTTAACACGTAATGTTACTAGATATGCATTTAATTTTTCATTTATAATTTCACACTCATAATGCAATCAATCATCAAGTAAACATAATTATCATTTCAGTCAATCACATCATGAGTTAAAACCCTTACGTACCTGTAATCAAAACTTTGATGGATTTAAAAAGGTTCAACTACTTACATCTGAGGATTAGTCGAGTTCCGAGGATGCTTATCACCCAGCCGAAGCTTTATCACCAACCGTCTCCTTGATTCTCGGATTGTTTGTGAAGGATCTCGAGGAGTCAAAGAAGTATGCGGACAACTAATCGAGTAATGACCATTTCTTCCATAGAAATAACAAGTGACATGGTTCGAAACAAATCCGGATTGTCTCATGCTTGAACAAGCCCATGGATAATGTCCAACTCGACCGGAATTATAACACTCCAGGGTCATGTCTATTGGAGTTGTATATATGCACCAAGTTCTTCGTCCTCCATGCGTAGTAATCAGCCGTAGTGACATTGCTGCATTGAAAAATAAGGTAAGTGCTTAACCCACCCTATTCTAAAGTACAGAAACTATCCAGCTTATCCTAATTCCCTTTTGCGACCCATTTGACTCGATAAATCATTTGAAAATCAAGTCCCATTTGAACATGGTCAGAACCATGCTCTGATACCACCTTTTGTAACACCCCCGATCATCGATTGACCGGAAATATCACAGATGCGCACGTAGACATTCAATCCGAGGTTTCCAGAAGTTATCCAGAGACCCTAGACCAAACAACCAAGCACACATTTCCTACCGAACAAAACTCAAGGCTTTTCAACCCGACTTATGTCAAGTAGTTAGTTCGTCCGGACTAGGACTAGCATCACATGAAACCCAAGTTTAAGGAACACGTTTTATACATCATAATACTTAGGTTCTCAAACGTGATACAAGAACATATGTATACATGCCGACAGTGAGTCTAGTACTCAAAACATTATCATACATATTAAACGTTAGTTCTTTACAAAAGGCAAGATAAACTACCGCTGGTTTCCTAGCACTCCTTGTGTACACCCATATGGTTTACCCACTAATGGTCACCTGCAAAACAAGTAGAGTCATAAGCAACTAATTTGCTTAGTGAGTCAGGGCTCCCCTAACATTCATATAATATCCCAACCAAACCCAAAATAACAATCACACGAAATCATGCACAACATAAGCAGCGGAAATAGAATTATGCATATTTCAATTCATGAGTTTTAATCTTTAAGTTTTCATTAAGGCCTTTCGTGATTGACTATTTCCCAACCCTTGAAACCACTAGGCATCACCCGACCCGTAGCCACTAAAGCTAGACAAGCCGATGATCCTTCACCCGTTCCAATGGCCTTAATTGTTAAGGTATCACACCGAAAATTCTGCATCGTCATGCAGTACACGGCCATAGGCTGCAATCCCGTCTCTCTGTGTCTTCGTGTACTTAAACTAATACTCACTATGACTAGTTAAGCCACGGTATTTAGGGAAGAGTCTTACCACATTTTCATAAGTTTATAAAGTTTACCGAACACTTAAGTTGCTAATAAACTTATACCAATTTTCAATCTTATAAGTTTATAAAGTTTACCGAACATTTAAATTGCTAGTAAACTTATAAACGCATAGTATAATTTTCAGTCTTACCACGTTCATCACAATTTTATAAAGTTTACAAGACACTTAAGTCCAAGTAAACTTATAGCATATAGCATAATTTCAATCTTATATGTATGACACAAGTTAGAGCTTTTAAACATCTAACAAGTGTAATAATTCAAACTTCAATGAACCTCACATGCTTAATAATCAAACGCATAAACACTTCACAGAAACGCATCACTTATAAACACAGAGCAACCATCAAGCATCAATGCAATCATGCACACTCCTACTTGCTTTGCAGTAAAACAACATGCATACACCAAGACTCACCTTTGGTTTGATGGAAGGTCATGGTTTAACTAGGAAATCTCTATCCACGTTTCTGATTAATATTGGAATTAGGATCTGTTGGAACAGATGACACTAGTTACCATAGGAAAATACACAATTCTAAGGTGAACTAGCTATCCAAGAGATCACGGGTCTTACCTAGACCGAATATGATCACTTTGGAAATTTAGACTTATTTTCTTCATGATCCCGCCGAAACTTTCACCTAAGTTTCGTGGTGGTTCCAAACTTTGGATTAAGAAACTAAGGTCAGAGTCATTCTCAGAACACGAAAACGTGTTGGACTGGAAAGTTTGGGTTCGATAGGCTTACCCTAAATTTTTTCCCGAGCAGTTCGGTAACGGTTCACGACGGACTGGATGGTCGGACAATCTGGGCTGTAATTCGGGGTATCCCCAACCACCAAATCAAGAAACTAAGGTTGGATTCAAGATCAGAAGGCAAAATCGAGTTGGGTAGGTGAGTTTGGGTCGAACAGCTTACGTGCAAAACTTTCCCGACTGACCGCGGTACACGGCTCACAGTCACGGTTCACAGACATATTTGGGCAGAGCTTTGCTATGGTTTGTGGATACGAAAATGGGAGCAGCTGGGTCATTTTTATAGGAAAAGTTTCGTCCAGCTGCTTGTGGTGACTCATCGCTCACGGTCGCGACACCACGTGCTTACCGATTTGTCGTGCTTACTGATTTGTCGTGCTTAATGATTTGTCGTGCTTACTTATTATGCAAGACCAGGCGTGTGGATGACACACGCCCACACACAGCTGAAACATGCCCACACACAGCTAACACACGCCCAAGCAAGCACACAGGTAGGTGAGTAACCCAGCAGCTTACCCATGGTTCTCGGCAAAACTGCCCGATTCAGTCCGTTTCGGCCATCGAGCTAATCTCTTGATCCAAACTGATTTTTCTTCGTCCAATATATATTTCTAAGTCCTTTTTATCCTTCCCATAATCCTCTAAATGGGTTGGGAGCCATCTGGTCCTATCTCGATTAGATCGTATAAAGCTTATCGAGTTTTTGCCTTATGTACCGCGTGACCCAAATTCCATTCTCTTCGCACCAACTTGATTATCCCTAGATCCAAATTTACTTCCTTAGCTTTATTTTCTTTTTACTTAACGTGTCTAACCTGATTTGGCTCTCTTATCCCAATCTCGACCATTTTGATCCACGATATGCCTCGTACGGTCCGTCCGACTATTTTCTCAAACCATAATCTGATTCGGATGACCCAACTAAGATTTTCTTTGACCAAATATCCTTTTAAGGTCTCTTATAACTTTCCAAATTCAACTTGGCTTTATTTGGAACTTTGGATCCAATCTATCTTGGCCTAGCCGTATCAACCGTCCTTACGAGTAAAAATTGAAATTCACTCGTCCCAACTTTCTTTTATTTCGACCTAAAGGCTTATCTTGACCTTCTCTTAATAATTCCAAGTGAATTTCCCTTGGTCAAATCCAGCCCTTATCAGGGTCATTACACCGAGAACCCAAGGCGGATTACCTCCGCTGAACCAACCAACCGCAACCGGTGAACTGGATGCAGTGCAAGAAACAAACACGCAAACTGCGGACGGAACAAACCTGGTGATTAACCTGGAGGAAAGCTCAGAGGGTGAACACGACTTGGAAAATCGCCGCGAAGACGAACTCGCAGGTGCAGCCCAAACTCGAGTCGAACGAAGCGGTACCAACCTAGTCCATGATCAAGGCCTTACCGAGGAAGAGGAGAAAATCCTCTGGGCCCAACGAGCCCAGATCGAAGAAGAGCGAAAAGCAGTAATCCGAGCTCAGAAGGAGGAGATGGCTGAAATTCGAGCCGGTATGAAGCGAGCTGCCGCTGAGATGAGATTTGTTCGATCTCATATGCATAGGGCTACCAGAAAGGCTCCCGAACTTGACCGAGTGCTTGAAGAACCACAGAACACCCCGTTCACAACTCGAATTATGAAGGCAAAGGTTTCCGACCCAGGGAAGATGAAGATACCGGTTTATGAAGGAAAAGCAGATCCAAAGGAACATTTGACAGCCTTCACGATAGCAATAGGACGAGCAAACTTCAGAGAAGGAGAAGAAGACGCCAGTCAATGTCTCTTGTTCGTTGAGCACCTTAAAAGACTAGCTCTCCAATGGTTCTCTAGGCTGGAAAGAAATTCGATCGACAATTTCAATCAGCTGTCATCAGCATTCCTCAAGCATTATGCTATATTCATGGAGCGCGAACATCCGATGCGGATCTATGGACCATGGGGCAAATCGGTACTTTCAAAAGTAGAAGGGATGAGTGATGAAGCCGTGTTGCAAGCGTTGAAGAAAGCCCTGTGGTTCGACTCAGATTTCCGAAAGGAGATCGCGTTAAACGCTCCAACCATGTTCCAGGATGCATTGCATCGAGCAACGGATTTCGCCTCCAGCGAAGAAGAAGTGAAGATCCTAGCTCAAAAGCACGGAAAGGCGAAGTCTATGAACTATCCTCCCTTTGCTCCGAACCCACCGAACAACAGAAAGGGCAACCAAGGTTCTGGATACATCTAGCACGAAGGAGGCTTCAAAGGAGCCCATAATTACAAAGTTGACTCTTCAGGATACGGGCAAGGACGAGGCCAAGGCCGAGGAAAAGGAACATGGAGTAGCACGTGGACCAGGGGCCAAGGGACTTACGATGAAATGGCTTATTGCAAATATCACCATATCTTCGGACATTCGACTGCAAATTGCCGTATTCTGGGCCTAAAACTCGCTGCAAAACTGGCAGCTGGCAAACTCAAAAGTGATATTAGCCTCAAGGACTTCGACATGAATACCAACGCAAATCGCCCCGAGCAGGTGAATGAAGATCTTCCTAAACGAGGAAGGCAAAATGAAAAAGCCCCACAATCTAGACCAAGGAGACGGATCAACATGATAATGGGTGGATCTCACTATTGCTCAGATATCGTCTAGTCGATTAAAGCTTTTTAATGGCGAGCCGATGTCAGCATTAACTGGTCTGCACCGTCCAAGTTTCCAGACGACATAATCTCATTCGAAGAAAGAAAAACAGCCGGAATCGATAAACCGCATGACGATCCTCTCGTGATCGAGTTGATCATCAGTGGTTATGATGTAGCCCGGGTGTTGGTTGATACGGGCAGTACAGTGGACATAATCTTCAAAGAAACTCTCAAAAGAATGGACATCAATCTATCCGACATAGTGGCTACCCCAAAACCGTTGACTGGATTCTCCGGAGAAACGATGATGACAATCGGGACGATCAAACTACCTGTGCAAGCTGGGGGAGTCGTCAAGCTCGTCGAGTTTTCTGTAGCCGATCACCCAACAATCTATAATGTCATCATCAGAACATCTTGGTTAAATTCACTGCCCGCCGTAGCCTCGTCCTACCATCTCTGCGTAAAGTTCCCAACACCGAGCGGAGTCAAAAATATTTTGGGAAGTCAAAAGGAGTCCCGCGTATGCTTCCTAGCTGCACACAAACTCAGGAACTCTGTCACCGATCCGATAGCCAAGTCAGAATGCAAGAAGATGAAGACGGGCAGAGAACCAGTGAAAGAACTCTCCAAACTCTTATAACAATTACAGATTGCGGAGGATCGCGAAGAAGAAGCGGCTGAACTAACCTGCGACCCCGTAATATCAGTTTGTATTGACGATGAACACCCTGAACGATGCGTAGAGATTGAATTCGGCCTCGACAAAAAAATCAAGGAAGAGCTGGTTTCGTTCTTAAAAGAAAACGTGGACACCTTCGCGTGGACAACAGAGGATATGCCCGAAATCGATATCAGCATAACCAGTCATGAGTTGAATGTCGATCCAACCTTCAAGCCAGTAAAGCAGAAACAGAGGAAGTTGGGGCCCGACAGAGCGAAAGCAGTGAACGACGAAGTCGAAAGACTCTTACGAGTCGGTTCAATAATGGAAGTCAAGTACCCGGATTGGCTGGCAAATCCTGTTGTAGTCAAAAAGAAAAACGAAAAATGGCGGGTGTGTGTAGATTTCACAGACTTAAACAAGGCATGCCCGAAAGACAGCTTCCCGCTACCACACATTGATCGACTGGTCGAAACAACGGCAGGCAACAAGCTCCTATCATTCATGGATGCGTTTTCTGGATACAATCAGATTCTGATGAATCCCGACGATCGTGAGAAGACATCCTTCATTACGGGTCGCAGAATATATTGCTACAAGGTGATGCCTTTCGGCCTCAAAAATGCCGGAGCTACGTATCAGCGTTTGGTGAATAAAATGTTTGCGAATCAACTCGAAAAGACGATGGAAGTTTACATAGACGACATGCTGTTGAAATCGCTAGAAGCAAAGGATCACGTAGCACATTTGGAGGAGGGTTTCGAACAGCTCAACTCACACAAGATGAAACTGAACCCGACAAAGTGTAGATTCGCAGTCACATCCGGAGAGTTTCTTGGTTTCTTAGTTACTCATCGAGGTATCGAAGCAAACCCCAAGCAGATAGACGCGCTTATCCAGATGTCTTCACCGAAAACAAAACGTGGAGTGCAAAGACTGACTGGGAGGGTAGCTGCACTCAACAAATTTATTTCGCGGTCCACCGATAAATGCTTACCCTTCTACGATACTTTACGAAGAAACAAGAAGTTCGAATGGACGGAGAAGTGCGAAGAAGCCTTCCAGCAATTGAAGAAATACCTCGCTAATCCGTCGGTGCTTGTAAAGCCAGTTGATGGGGAGCCACTCTTCCTGTACACCGCAATCTCTGCCACAGTGGTAAGCGGAGTGCTCATTCGAGACGAACGGGGAGAGCAAAAACCGATTTTTTACGTTAGCAAGACTCTCACCGACGCAGAGACAAGGTACCCGCAAATGGAGAAGTTAGCTTTGTCAGTTGTCATGTCTGCCAGAAAACTAAGGCCATACTTCCAATCACACTCCATTGTGGTCCTTAGTACTTTCCCCCTACGATCTGTTTTGCATAGCCCAAGTCAATCCGGGAGATTGGCCAAGTGGGCTACGAGCTCAGTGAGTACGACATCGAGTATCGCGGACGGACTTGCGCGAAATCGCAAGTGCTAGCCGACTTTTTGATCAAAATTCCGGAGGAGAGCCTCGCTGAAGGGAACCCGAGTTCGACTTGGCAACTCCATGTTGACGGCTCGTCATCCAAAAATGGCTCAGGAGTTGGGATACGTCTGACATTACCGATGAGCGAGACACTTGAACAATCTTTTCGCCTAGGCTTTCGTGCCTCCAACAATAAAGCAGAGTACGAAGTCCTTATTGCCAGAATAAAGCTCGCACAAGGACTCAAGATTGACTGCATTCGCGCGTTCTGCGATTCACAGTTAGTCGCGAACTAATTCAGCGGGGAATACGTAGCTAAAGATGATGGTATGGAAGCATATCTAAAGGTCGTCAAAGACCTGGCTGCGCAGTTCAAAGAATTCACGCTCACACGTATTCCACGAGGAGAAAACACTTCGGCTGATGCACTGGCAGCTCTCGCATCCACATCCGATCCAGACTTGAGGCGGATTATTCCAGTGAAATTTATCGAATACCCGAGTATCACCCTTTCAAAAATGGTGAGTGTAGAAAGTCTGTGCACTGGACGTCGCTGAGAACGATGCCGAAAAACAAGAAGCCATAACCAACGACTCAATGGTCCAGGATGAGACATACACGGCAGACCAAGGACCCAAATCTCAAACGGAAATAGATGCAGTCAATGAGGACGAAAATCCTGCAAACATTGTAGAAGAAGCAACGACCATGGACGAGGATTCAATTCCCGTCTCTCCTGATATCAACCCACGTCACGAAACTGAAGCTGTCGAGATGGACGAAGCGTGTACGAAAACAAAATAGGGCTGCGACAAAGGGTGGCTTGATAACATCCGAGGATACATCTGCGATGGTATCTTACCCTCTGATAAATGGGCGGCTCGTAAGCTTCGGGCACAAGCGGCTCGTTACATCTTGCTTGATGGGAACGTTTTCGAATGGAGATTCTCGGGACCATTACTCGCCTGCATTGAAGAAAAGGAGGCAAGAGAAATCATGGTGGAAGTCCATAGCGGCTCATGTGGTAACCACTCAGGAGAACGAGCTTTGGCAATAAAAATCAAACGACACGGTTATTATTGGCCAACTATGATACAGGATTGTGAGAAGTTCTCCGCTAGATGTGAGAAGTGTCAGCGTCATGCACCAGTGATTCATCAGCCAACCGAGATGCTTTCCGCAATATCATCACCTTATCCGTTAATGCGATGGTCCATGGATATTGTTGGACCCTTACACCTTTCGAAGCAGAAACGATTTCTACTGGTCTTGACGGACTATTTTCGAAGTGGATGGAGGCAGATTCTTACGCCAGTATCAAGGACGCACAAGTCGAAAATTTCGTATGGAAAAATATCGTATGTCGACACGGAGTCCCATACGAGATCGTCACCGATAATGGTTCACAATTCATCTCCACAAGGTTCGAGGCTTTCTGCGAGAAGTGGAAGATCCGACTAAGCAAGTCCACCCCGAGATATCCACAAGGAAATGGCCAGGCAGAAGCAATAAATAAGACAATTCTTGATGGTCTAAAGAAGCGGCTTGACGAAAAGAAAGGACGGTGGGCTGACGAACTAGAAGGAGTATTGTGGTCTCATAGGACAACACCACGACGAGCAACCAACGAAACTCCGTTTTCCCTCGTCTACGGGACATAATGCTTCATTCCACTGGAGATACATTTTCCAGGAGTCGCCGAAGACTTCTCCCAGAACAAGAAGGACTCAATCACTTATTGATGCTTGATGAGTTGGACTTTATCAATGAAAGGCGGGAACAAGCTTTGATCCAAATTCAGAATTACCAGAACGCAACGGCAAAGTACTACAACTTTCAAGTACGAAATCGACAGTTCTACGAAGGAAATTTGGTCATACGGAAGGTTTTTCAGAATACGGCATAACGGAACGCCGGGAAACTTGGAGCTAATTGGGAAGGACCTTACAAAATCACAAAAGTAGTCCAACCCGGAGTATACGAACTCGCCAACATGTCTGACGTTCCAATACCAAGATCGTGGAACACAATGCATCTAAAGAAGTACTATCCTTAAGGTACTTCACATGAACTACCGGGCGGCGTGATCCTTGCAAAGGGTACGTAGGCAGCTCATCTTCGGATGGGTTCAGCTGCCCCCCTCTTTAAAAAAAGGGGGGGGGAGTGGGTACGTATAGTCGTATACTCCCACCGTTAAAAAATAGGCTTTACGTCTACTTAATACAAGCTTTTCGAAGCTAGGGTCATCATATCACATCCTTCACGGATTACTAAAGCCTTAACAAAAACAGGCATCCCGTTCGCATCCTTCACGGATTACTCGAAGTCTTAACTAAACAGGCACCTTATCTCACTCTCGTTGCTGCTGGCCACAACAACGAACTACTACATCCTTTACGGATCTCACTATTACATCCTAGCGGATTAAAAGCGCGCGGTATATAAATGTATTTGTCTATTGTCGGAGCGGATATGCTTACGGTAACGTATCCGTAAACCGAAATATTCATCCTAAACCCAACAACCAAATCGTTGGTCATAACAGTACTACATGTTCATTGTCATAGTGGATATGCTTACGGTAGCGTATCCGTAAACCGAAATGTTCATCCTAAACCCAGCAAACGAATCGTTGGTCGCAACAGTACTAAGTGTCCATTGTTGGAGTGGATTTGCTTACGGTAGCGTATCCGTAAACCGAAATGTTCATCTGAAAACCCAACAAATAAATCGTTGGTTGAAACACCTATACTCATTATCAAAGCGGATATGTTTTCAGTAACATATCCGTGAATCGGAATAATCATCTTAAACCCAACAAACGAATCGTTGGCATTAACGTTAACACAAGATATAGTGAAACAAATCAATCCTCCTTGGATAAAAAGCATTCAGCAACGAGTTTCGAAAACAAAGAAACAAAACAACAAAAACAAAAGCCACAAGGCAAACAAAACAAGTTGATGTGGATAAAGCCATCCAGGCACGATGTCCAAATAAAGTCAAGTACAACGACATAAAATGGGATAAGCCAAGCCATAGTCTTCGGCGCGTCCTCAGTAATGGGTTCGGCAATCCCCATCACCAGCAATCTTACCCTTTGAGGACACATCGTCATCATCATCGGAGGATTCGGTGGACGTCCTGGATTCGGAAGCTTTCTCAGACTAACCAAAGATAAACCAGGAGTAACCCTGTTGGATCCAGAGAAGGCGCGAACCCTGACGTTCGCCGCTAACGCTTCGATAGATTCGTTACCCAGCATATCATTGGCCGAATCCTCAGAGTTCGGCGAAACCACCAAGTCGTTCTCCAATTCGGTAACCAACCTGTCAAACTCATCATCAGCGCCATCGTAGGTGGTTCGTCACCACGAAGCAATGCAAGGAGTTCAAGGTCACCATCGACTTGAGCAAGGTCGACCATGTTACTTTTCGACGCCCCGCCCAAGCTCTGGATCTTCTCCTTGGCACGATCAACCTTGGCCTAGAACTTCTTTGCCATCTTCCGATTTGCCATTTTCTCAGCTCGCTCCACCTTCTTGTCGGCCATGGCCTTCTCCGAGATTAGCATCCGTTGAAGCTCAGCAACCTGAGCCTCCTGCTGAACCCGAGAAGATTCTAAGGAAAGAACTCTATCGTCAGCCCGGCCGCGCCTCTCCTTGTGAAGTTCCACCTTAGCCTCCAAGTCTTTTTTCTGTTTCAATGCTCTCTCCGTCGCGGCATCGCGCTCACGTTCAACTTCGTCGAGCTTGGTTTGACGTTCTTCGGCTGCTTTTCGTGCACGCTCGAGTCTCCTCGCATTCTTTCGGGCGCCAGCCTCGTAGCCAAACGCCATTTTGTTAATGGAAACCAGAAACTGAACGAAAAGAAAAGGTTAGATATTTCATTTTCAACAAAGTAGGAGAAAAGAAAAGTCGACATGGAGTACCTTAGTACCACGAAGAGACATGTTGGCATATGATTGGCTCCGAGACAGAGTATCGGGAGGGGAGAGTAATCCCCCGTAGAACGAATTTTCGAGAAAAGAGAAGCCGATACTGATGCATCATCGCAAACCATCTCAGAAGCAAAGGAAAAAGATACGGGCAATGAAGGCGGTTCGTGCTCGGCAGTATCGCGAACTGGAGCATTACGCCTCTTGCATTTGGTAACATCATCCTTAGGAAGACCTTTCCCTTTGTCGGCCTTTGTCGCAGCACGCCTCTGGGCTGGCTTCACCTGGTCGGCGTCCTCACTCGCGGCCACAGCCTTATCATTTCTGCGGTGAACCGGAGATGAACCCAATCGCCTAAGACCCAACACAATCTCTCTCGCATTAGGAACGGATGGAACTAACATGGACGGCTCTACCGATGAATCGCCCGAGGGAAAAGTAAGGGCTGCACTTAGCTGCTCAGCAGAAACTTCAGTCATGGCACGGGCTTCAGCTTCCATCCTTTCACGAACCGACGATCGCTTTCCCATGGCTCTCCTCGTACTGCTAGGAGAAGACGAAGAAGTGGAGCTTGGAGAATAATAACCAAAGTGTCGAGCTCGCCCACTTTTCACTCTGTGAAGAGTAAAATCTCTTTGCCAGTCACACTCGCCGGAAGCAAATGTCTCGCAAAGTGTAACTACGTCTGGAGGACACATTGGGATCGGGTTAAGAACTACAAAGCCAACAAACAAAATAGAAGATCACGATATATTCAACAAAGCAGAAAACTTCGTAAAGCTATAGATCGGCTACCGATTTCTCTCCATGTGGTTCTAATCTTCTTAACCCAATTGGCACCAACTGAAGCTTCGGAAATGGGCACGAAGAAAAAATAGTCTTCCCAATATCTATCTTTACTTGGAAAACCTCTGATAATTTTATGATGGACCTTGTTCGAAATAGAGTAGAGAAGCGAATCCTTGGAACGAAATGTCCGAAAAGATAGCAAGTTCAACAAGTGATCTACGGTAACCTCCTCGTCGCACTCGAAACTATGAACTACAATTCCAACCAAGTGTCGAATACCCCGAGTAGCTATTTGCGCCAAAGCCAACCTATGCTTCCATAGATACTCAAGAATGACCCTTGGTATCGGAAACCAGAGAAAGTACATGTAGAAGCAACTCTCGTACAAAGTAAAACACCCCTTTGGAGGCTCATCGGCTGGATCTAATGGTGACAGAAAGATAAGCTCGATCTCTTCGGAGATATTGAACCGGTGCCTAAGACTCTCCAAAGATTCTGCAATGGAACGAGTAGACCCTGGTGGATCGGGTACCTCACGCTTGGTTCCACTCTTAGAAGCTTGTCGCTTTGAAGAACACGCTTGGAGACTCGCATCTTGCTTCATCCTAGGAAAGTAAAATCTCCAATTCTCCGTTTCAATTTTCACGTTGAAAGGATTCTCTATTTCGTCCATCAAAGGAAATCACTTCGGCAACAGCGGGGAATATCACTTCGGCGAAAGGAGACTTCGGCAAGCAGAGACTTCGGCGAAGAGACGGTTCCACTTCGGCAATGGATAGGAGACCTTGGCAAGGCCACTTCGGCAAATGCCCCACTTTGGCCAAGGCGAAAAATTCACTTCGGCGAGAATATGGAGACTTCGGCAAAGAGAGAGTCACTTCGGCAAGAGGAGACTTCGGGAGAGGAGACTTCGGTGAAGAGAGAGCAGACTTTGGCGAAGACGAGAGGACCACTTTGGCGCAGTCCCACTTCGGCAAAGAAAAAAGATTTCGGAGAAAAGAAGGCTTCTGCAAAAGAACATAACCACTTCAAGAAGGGAGCTCGGCGGTTAACGGCAAGGGAAACAAAAACAACAACCTAAGAAAGAAAAAAGAAAGAGATCTTCAAGAGAAGGAGAGAGAAGGGAAGAAGGAAGTTACCTTGTCTTTTTGGAGATTTTTGAGAAATGAAGAAGTGAGGAAAAAATGAGGAGAAGTGGAGATATATATAGGCTCTTAAAGCAAAAGGTGATGTCATCATGCCTTGGAAATCTTGCCAAAACACAGTTGTATGAAGAAATTTCTACTGGATATGGGATTATCAATCTGAAGACAGATAACTTGGCAGAGTATCAAGAACAACGGACTCGGCATCACATCGGTTTGGCTCGTACCGATTGGCACGGCACATTGATCCTAGCTTAGACTTCCTTTGCCTCGGCACTATCATAACTGAAACTACCGAGCTGGGGGGCTAACTGTTTGGGTCAGAATCCATCCAGCTGCCATCAATGGTAAAATGGCTAATGTATGGAAATACAAGGAATCGGACAAGGTCGAAGTCGTGGCCGAAGTCAGCCTGGTCGAAGCCAATCCTAGCCGAAGCCAGTCCTGGCCAAAGATAGTTTGACCGAGGTCAACCTGGCCGAAGCCAAGTGTCTTCCGTAGAAGACAATCCTTCGGCGAGAGCTTCACTTCGGCAACGGCAAGACCACTTCGGCAAGCCTGGCCGAAGCCAATCTCGGCCGAAGAAAATCCTAGCCGAAGCCAAGTATCTTCGGCAAAAAGGAAATACAAACCACTTTGGCGAGCTCCACTTATGCCAAAGGCCACTTCGGCGAGTTCCACTTCAGCCAACGTTGCGTCACTTCGGCCAACGTACTTCGGCAATGGCTCCACTTCGGCGAGCTCCACTTCGGCAAACATTGCGTCACTTCGGCAACGGCTCCACTTCGGCGAGCTCCACTTTGGCCAAAGGCCACTTCGACCAACGTTGCGTCACTTCGGCCAACATTGCGTCACTTCGGCCAACATTGCGTCACTTCGGCAACGGCTCCACTTTGGCGAGCTCTACTTCTTCTAAAGGCCACTTCGGCCAACGTTGCGTCACTTCGGCCAAGCTGTCCACTTCGGCCAAGCTGTCCACTTCGGCACGGTCCACTTCGGCAATAAGAGCTCCACTTCGGCAAGTCCCGACCGAAGCCATCCTGGTCGAAGTCATCGCTATAAGCAGACGAATCCCGTCCAAAGTCATCCTGGCCGAAGTCATTTCTATACGAAGCCATCCTGGCCGAAGTTATTTCTATACGAAGACGATTTGGCCGAAGTCATTTATATACGAAGTCGCGGCCGAAGTCATTTCTATACGAAGACGATTGGCCGAAGTCATTTCTATATGAAGAAGATTTGGCCGAAGTCATTTCTATACGAAGCCATCCTGGCCGAAGTCATTTCTATACGAAGACGATTTGGCCGAAGTCATTTCTATACGAAGCCATCCTGGCCGAAGTCATTTCTATACGAAGACGATTTGGTTGAAGTCATTTATATACGAAGCCGCGGCCGAAGTCATTTCTATACGAAGACGATTTGGCCGAAATCATTTCTATACGAAGCTATCCTGGCCGAAGTGATTTCTATACGAAGATGATTTGGCCGAAGTCATTTATATACGAAGCCGCGGCCGAAGCCAATTCCATAAGAAGTCAACCTGGCCGAAGACAAGCCTGGCCGAAGCCAAGCCTGGCCGAAGCCAATCCTGGCCGAATCCAAGCTTGGCCGAAGTCAACATGGCCGAAGACGAAGTCGCAGTCGAAGCCAATTCCATACGAAGCCAAGCCTGGCCAAAGCCAATTCTGGTCGAAGCCAAGCTTGGCCGAAGTCAACGTGGCCGAAGACAAAGTCGCAGCCGAAGCCAATTCCATACGAAATCATGGCCGAAGACGATGTGGCCGAAGTCATTTCTATACGGAGTCAAGGTGACTTAGCTAAACGGAAATCTCGAAGGATTAGAAAGTTTTCCTTATCTCTTTGGAATTGGGCTGGCTGACTCAAACTAGTATATATATTTATGTACATCTCTTGAAAAAGGGATCCGCAATTAACTTAGCAAAAACCCTAGACTTTTTTGCTCGACAAACACTTGTACGAAAAGCTTTTTGAAACAGCTCAATAAAAACCATCTTTGGATATTCGCTTTCGTGGTTCATACGCAGAAATTTCACCCCTCTTAACAAACCTTCGACAAATCTAATTGGGTTGATTTCGACTCCTACATTTTCCCGGAAGTATCTTTGCCTTGATTGGCTGTTTGGGAGCGGGTAATCGCGTTCACAGCGTCAGAGAGGTTGATGCTTGGGTGTTTGATGAATTCCACTGAGATTATCCTTTTCAAGTTTGGATCGGAGTGGATGCAAGTGCTCCTAGCGCGTCTGCCGAAGTGTTTTCGCCACGTGGTATTCGTGTCAATGTGAATTCTTCGAAGTGTGCAGCTAGTTCTTTGACGATCTTCAGGTAAGCTTCCATTCGGTCGTCTCTGGCTATGTACTCGCCGCTGGCTTTGTTGACCAGCAGCTGCGAATCACAGTAAGCCTGGATGTGCGAAATCTTGAGTCCGCAGGCGAGTCTCATTCCTGCGATTAAGGCTTCGTACTCTACTTCGTTATTGGATGCGTGAAAACCCAAGAAGAATGATTGTTCGAGGATTTCGCCTGTTGGAGAGGTTAAGCGTATGCCTACTCCCGATCCTTGTTTCGATGATGATCCATCTGCATGGAGCTTCCATACTAGGCTTGGAGCTGGTTCTTCTATTTCTTCTTCCGGGACTTCTATCAGGAAATCAGCAAGGACTTGAGATTTCGCGGAGGTTCGGCTCCGATACTCGATGTCATATTCACTCAGCTCTATTGCCCACTTCGCCAACCTTCCGGACTGGCTAGGACTAGGCAGTATGGATCGCAGAGGGAAAGTAGTCAGAATCACTATCGAATGTGAATGGAAATATGGTCTCAGCTTCCAGGCAGACATTATTACAGACAATGCCAGCTTCTCCATCTCTAGATATCGGGTTTCAACGTCGGTGAGAGTTTGACTGACGTAGAAAATAGGTTTGCTGCTCTCTTCTCGGATGAGTACTCCGCTTACTGCTGTTGCGGAGACGGCCGTGTAAAGGAATAATGGTTCGCCTTCCACTGGTTTCGTGAGCACTGGAGGGCTGGCTAGGTCTTATTTCAGCTGTTGAAACGCCTGTCGCCGAGCCATGCTTGGCTCATCTCCACCTTGCCTCTGTCGCCGAACCGTGTTTGGCTCGTCACTTATTTGCCTTTGTCGCCGAACCGTGTTTGGCTCGTCACTGCTTTTCTCTGTCGCCGAGCCAAGTGTTTGGCTCATCACCTTTGCCTTACCGTATCTCCGTGGTTTTGGCTCGTCTCCATCTTTGGCTAGGCTTTCTCTCAATTTGGCTAGGTCTAATACCCATACTTAGTGCTTTTGGCAGTTGATCTTGATGGATGAAAACCGACCCCAACAGTTAGCCCCCCAGCTCGGTAGTATTATTAATAATAGTGACAAGGTGAAAAGTCGAGATCGAGATCAACTATCTTTGGGCTACAGAGCCAAATTTGTGGTGAAGCTGTCTTTTGGGCATTGATATATGCCGAGCCAGATTGATAGTGTTACTGAAGCCTTATCTTTGTATGACCGAGGCATGCTTTCTTGGCTCGGCATCTTGCTTGATTTTACCGAATGTGGGACAACACATGCTGAGGTGTTTATTACTGAGCCAACACAGTATCGTGTCGCCGAGCCAACTCCTTGACATGTTGCCGATCCATCTTGTCACATGCATTACCGAGCCATTTCGGCTCGCGATATTTAATTCAGGGTGTCATGTTGCCGAACCATCGTCATTGACATGCTGCCGAGCCAGACTACTCTGTTGTCCTTATTGTCGAGCCATTTCGGCTGGAATCTTGTTGAGATGCTGACTTCTTTATCTTCTAAGGCGTTATGATGATGTGACCAAGCAGTTTTGGCTCGTCATATTACTTCGGGCTGCCAGGTTACCGAGCCATCTTTGGTTCGGCATTATTGTAGAATTTCCTTGGCAGCCAAAGTTTCCACACCATCTGAGTTGTATGACTGCCGAGCTGTCTTCGTCCTGCTGAATCGTCGCAATATGCTACCGAGCCATTTTGCTGAGTGGTTCGTTTTTGGCTCGGCGATAATATTAGCTTCATGACGAAGCATTCTTATCACAACCATAACTTTATTGGGAACTGCAAACATTTTGCGTGTTCTCGAGGTTGCATGGAGTCACGCGCCATGCCTTTATGTGTTTATAAATTCAGATCCTTGTCTCACTCCTCATAACTCACTTCTCTTCATTTCCAAAAAATCAGGTAGCTCTCTTCTCTCTCTTTTTTATTTTCAAGTTTCGGCTAGGTTTTTATCGATTCTTCTCTTCCGCCGCAGCTACTTTGAATTTTCCGACCCATCTTCAAGCGTGGCTCGGTGGCTCCTTGCATTTTCCGATCCATCTTCAAACTCTTCCGGTGATCGCTTGTGTTTTTCGATCCATCTTCATCTGGGTCGTGATACTGCCCTGATCTTCCGTACCTCCGAGCCAAAAATTCCTTCAATTTCCTCTAAGGCGTATTCCCGAGCTGAAAACTCTGATGTCTCATACAACCGAGCTGGAGGATTCTGTTGGTTCGGCCAATTCTGCTTCACTGCTAGGTCGCAAGATGGTTTTACTCCTCAGGTTTCCGAGCCGATTGAACCTAGTTCTTCATTGGGTCGGTTGCAAATTGTCGTTCCATCTCTAGTTGACAAAACTCTCGATGCCGAGGCAGTTTTGATTCAGAGAGATCTTGAAAAAATCAAAGCTGAGCCAATAGAATATGTTATTGACGAGGCAGAAAGGGTGCGTTTGGAGAGGCTTTTTGCGAGCCACCAGGCCAGCACATCGACGAGGTGAAAACCTAAGAGGAAAGCTCCTAAGAGACGAACTGATCCACCTAGTTCGTCTTTGTGCACCGCATAATCCTTAGAGGCATTAAGGCATCGATTCAATATTTCAGAAGATGTTGAACTGGTTGTTCCTGCCTCAACAGACCGAGCCGAATCTCCGTCGCCTGGGCATTTCACTCAATATGAGAGTTTCTTCTACCAATGTCTGCTCTGGTTTCCAATCCCTGGCTTGATCATCCACTTTCTGTCCAAACATGGGTTAGCGCCGAGCCAAATCATGCCTCGAGGGATGCGTCACTTGGTTGGGATTCTAGTTCGGAGCTACGAGTGCGATGTGACCGTTCGCATCTTCCACCTTCGGCAGTTCCTTGAGTTTCAAAAAATCAAAAACTCCAAAGCCTACTATATCTCTAATAAGAAGCAGAGAAAGATCATCGAAGGCTTCCGAAGCAAGGACGGTGACTGGGGGAACTACTTTTTCTTTGTTCCCATCAATGATGCTACGGTGGAAGCCGAAAGTGTTCATTACGTCAAAGCGGAGTGGGGAACTATTGGTGGGCAAGCCATAGATTTTTCGGGAGATTTACTAAGGTTTTGTTTTGTAGCGAGCTGACCACTGCTTTCTCTTTGTTTTTGCAGTTCGGCAGATTCTCCCACGTTTTCCGGATGATACACTAACGCTTCGGAACACGCTTGCTGCCAGAAAGTGCCATTGTGAAAATCATTTTTCCCTAAGGAGAGTTGAAAAAGTCTGAGCCGTCTTCGCCAGTGCTGAAGTATCTGACACCTCGGAGTCTGAATCTCCATCACAAAGTCCTCCAAGAAAAAATATGGGAAAAAGATTGACGCTCCGCGACAAACAGGCTTTGAAGGAGAAGAAACAAAAAGAGATAGCTGGCCGAGCTGCTGATGGGGTTGAACCAGTTGCCAAGCCAACTATTGAAAAGGTTGGTGAAATTGAAGCTGGTACAAAGCATCAAACTCTTCCTGAGCCCCCAACTCTTGAAGCCGAAGCTAGGGAAGTGGTTTCGGCTCCTGTTCCAATTATCAGGCCTTCTAGTTCGGTTATATCCCAACATAATGACGGCAAAAAGAAACGTACTGCCGCCGAGCCTAACGAGGAAAAAACCAAGGAAAAACAAAAAAGAAAACGCAAAAACCTACCGATCCAACTCCTGCCGAGCCAAAGCTATCGTCATTTAGACACGAAGGATCTGAGCCGATCTGTAATGACGGGGAAATTTCAGCGACTCTCTTCTCTCAGGTTCGCTGCTCAGGAGATAGACTGCCACCTCTCGATGTTCTATCTCATGGCGATTTGTACACTGACATGTCACTCCGAGGCACCAAGGTATGTTCGTAGCTCGAATGTTTTAATAAGTAAAAAGACTTAACTGCTCATTATTTCTTCTTATGGTCAGTTCGTCGAATCTATCAACAAGATTGTCGCTGCTTTCGAGCAAGATGTGTGAAAGGACAGACGCCGGATCGATGATGCTCACAAGGATGCATCCTTCTTTAAAGACAAGGTCGCCGAGCTGGAGAGCAAACATACTGACGAGCTGGCAACTGCTTCAGCTCGGATCGAGGCTCTTGAGAAAGAGAAGGCACATCTCAAGGATGAGTGGAACAAGGCCGGTGACTTATCTATGAGGTTGGATCGTTCAAAACAAAAGAAGGCCGCCGAAATCGAATCCCTGAAGAGGCAGCTCGCCGCCGCTCATGCTTTGCACAAGGCGAATATTAAGAACGCGTGCAAGGTAGTGAGGCGAGAGACGTCAGAAAAGTTTCAGGAGCGGCTTGCCAAGATTGAGAAGAGCATTAAGGAGCTGAAGGCCGCAAAGGAGAAGGAGCTCGACTTAGCCCATTAAGGAGCTCGACTTATCTATGAGGTTGATAGTAACCTGCAGCTACTCGAGATTCTGCAGAAGGAGGACGCGCCTGCGCTTGACTCCGAGGCAGCAAAGTTGGCTGGATGGAGAATCGAATTGGCCGATGCTAATGATGAATTCGAGAAGATTGAAGCCGAACTGAAGAAAGATCTGACACTTTCACCTGTTTTCTCAGATTCTGTGGGCTCTCTTCTTGGGACCGAGCCAACGGAAAATGCGGCATCAACGGCTGGAGTTGCTGACTTCTCAAGCTCAAACGTTGGTACGCCTGGAATTACTAATCTCGTCGAGGGGAGGGCTGCCGAGCTGGATCCTCTTAACTGACTAATGCTTCTTTAATTCGAACATTTTCCTTTGTATTTCGAACATAAGTGCCTGGATGGCTTTATCCACTAAGTTTTTGTGTATCACTCTTAAGTTTCGTAATGGTTGCCATTCGTTGGCGTGACATCCTTCATCTTTTGTTGGATTTATCTGCTTATGTTTTTTGTTTTGCTGCATTTTTGATGTGTTAATGTCGCGAGCCATCTTTGTTTAGAAAAAGCATGGTTGTCTTTGTATTGAGTGATTTGTTGTCAGTTTAGGGTTTGCGGTGTTCCGACTTACACTCCCGTTCTTTTGACGATGAAATATGTTTAGAATCTCATACTAACTGGTAGGATTAGTATCATGTTTCGGAGATGTTTACGACCAGTGTACCGAGAGGTGTTTACTGGATTTAAGAGTTCACTTCGAGTTTAAAGACTTGCGAGCTTTCGACTTACGGGTCCCTCTCGAAGATAAACTTGTAAGAATATCGTTCAGGATATACCTTTCGGATATTATACCAGGATATACCTAATCAAAATTTGTATAGCGCACTTTTATACCCGTAAAAGGGTGTTGAGAACCCTATCCCGTATAGAGATAGTGGTTAAAATTCCGTAAAGGATGTGGTAGTTCATCTGTTGTGGCCAGCAACAGACGAGGTGATAGGATATCTGTGAAGGATGTATAGTTGTGACTTGCGTAGGTCGAGTGACACAAGTTTGTGTTTGAAATAGTTTGATGTTATTCTCTTTGAGAAGTGTAATGTGAAAGATCGCGTGTTCGAGATATGGGAGTATACATGTATACGTACCCACTCCCCCCCCCTTTTAAAGGAGGGGGACAACTGAACCCGTCCGAAGATGAGCTGCCTACGTACCCTTTTCAGGGATCAAGTCGTCCCATAGTTCATGCGAAGCGACTTAGTGGCAATACCTCTTTAGGTGCATTGCGTTCCAAGATCTTGATATCGGAACATCAGACATGGTTGTGAGCTCGTATACTCCTGGTCGAACCGTTTTGGTGATTTTGTAGGGTCCTTCCCAGTTTGATCCTAGTTTGCCAGCATTTGTTTCGCCTGTGTTCTGAAAAACTTTGCGGAGGACCAGATCACCTTCTTTGAACTTGCGACTTCTGACGTTGGTGTTGTAATACTTAGCCATTGCCTGCTGGTAATTTTGAATCCGAACCAACGCTTGGTCTCGTCGTTTGTTGATCAAGTCCAACTCATCAAGTAACATGAGGTGATTCAGTCTCTCCTCCCTGAAAGAAGTCTGTGGCGGACTCGGAGAAATTAGACTTCGGCTGGGATGGCACATTCCGCACCGTAGACAAGGGCGAAAGGTGTTTCACCAGTTGCTCGTCGCGGAGTTGTCCTGTGTGACCATAGCACCCCTTCAAGTTCATCTGCCCATCGTCCCTTCTTTGCATCAAGGTGCTTTTTCAGGCCGTCCAGGCTAGTCTTGTTCACTGCTTCTGCTTGTCCGTTCCCTTGTGGATAGCATGGCGTAGACTTGCTGAGTCGTATCTTCCATTTTTCACAGAAAGCTTCAAACCTTGTGGAGATAAACTGAGAGCCGCTGTCGGTGATAATTTCGTATGGAACTCCGTGTCGGCATAAGATATTTTTCCAAACAAAATATTCGACTTGGGCGTCCTTTATGTTGGCGTAAGAATCTGCCTCCACCCACTTTGAGAAGTAATCTGTCAAGACTAGCAAAAATCTCTTTTTCTTAGATTAATGTAGAGGCCCGACAATATCCATTGACCAGCGCATGAAGGGGTAGGGAGCTGAGATCGACGATAGCAATTCTATTGGTTGGTGGATCATCGGGGCATGTAGTTGGCATTTTTCACACTTAGCGGAGAACTTCTCGCAGTCATTCACCATAGTTGGCCAATGTTGGGGTCAGATTTCACCCCTTGAGAATCAACGATTGAAAATGACTAAGTATGAAAGAGCATTGGTAACTAGATCCCTAACCGTGAAGGTGTTGGTTCGGGGTCCCTAACTGTGAAGTTGGATCGGGACCCCTAACCACGGAGGAGTTGGATCGGGATCCTTAACGATGGAGTAAGAGTTGGGTTAGCATCCCTAACCGTGAAGGTGTTGGATCGGGGTCCCTGACCGTGAAGGTGTTGGATCGGGGTCCCTAACTGTGAAGTTGGATCGGGATCCTGCACCACGAAGCAAGAGTTGGATCGGGACCCCCGATCCGTGACAAGTTGGATCGGGACCCCCGATCCGTGACAAGTTGGATCGGGACCCCCGATCCGTGACGAGGTGGACTGGGATCCCTAACTGTGAAGACAAGTTGGATCGGGATCCCGAACCGTGACAAGGAGGTGGATCGAGGTCCCTGACCGTGATAAGGTAAGCTGGGTCGCGTACCCCGATCCACGATACGACAGACGGATCGGGGGTCACGACCCACAGCGAAGAAGCTCGGACGTATACCCCGATCCATGGCACGACAGATGGATCGGGGGTCATGAGCCATGGTGTCACCCGAACCGTGAACCATGGTGTCACCCGAACCATGGTTAGAGAATGGGCCGAGACAACGAGCCCACAAATTCAAGCCCACAAAAGAGATGACAAAAATAGCCCATGAATCGAAGCCCATGACGATGACAGGCTTTGCTAAAAGGAAAATCCCGAAGAATTAGGAAATCTTCCTTATCTCTTTGGATACTAACTTAGCCGACTTAACTTAGTATATATACTGATGTAAACCCTAAGAAAAGGGGATCCGCAATTTACCTAGCAAAACTCTGTACTTTTGCTCTGACACAAAAGCTTTCTAAGCAGCTTAATAAAACACCAACTTTGGATCTCTGTTTGTGTTTTTTGGTGGTTTTTACTCAGAAGTTTCAGATCTCGCTAAAAGACAACGAATTCAATTGGCGTGGATTTATACTCCCACAATTTGGCGCTAGAAGGAGGGGGATTGAAATTTTCTTACACCGAAGAACCACCACAAAACCGATCTGAGAACGATAACCAACGACGGAGACGATAGCGCTGCTGACACCAGAAACGCCGGCGTGGAGGATCAGGCGAACCGATCCACAGACGCTGGGGAGACTTCGACAACGCTCACGGAGATGAAAGCCATGCTGGAGACACTGCTCAAAAAGGCGGAGGAGCAAGATAAGCTGAACA
>OVBL01000743.1:0-122802 GCA_900406555.1 Pseudoturritis turrita
TTTGTATCGATGTTCGAGGCAAGATGAATTTAAAACTTTTTTATTATTTAAAATTCTGTTAATTTCTAATTAATTTTTTCTAGCATTTGCTTAACTTTTAGTATTTTTTGCGTAGCAAAAAAAACATACATTGTTGAGAATAGAGCATTACCAAGGTTTTTATGACAAAATTGTTCTTATGTTTTTAGTGGGTCGAAAATAAATTATGTTTGAGTTCTGAATATATTAAAAAACCGCAAACTTTTTTATTTTTTAGAAGATAAAAGTAAAAAAAATTATTTTTATGCGCATTACCATTTTGTTAAAAAACGATTAACAATATTAATCTTATGAATTTTTTTTTTTTTCGGGGTAAGGCGCGGATTTGTTTCCCAGTTAGCACAAAGTGGGTTTGATCTTTTAGCGCCCATGTGAGACGAATGGTTCCGTAAACGTCAACGTAGCCACCGAAGTGGGTTATGCAAGAGACTCAGTTGCTTCACCAGAGCCTTCAGTGGCTCCAACAATTTCCCGAGCTTTCACAATGTCATGCAAGTTGCTAGGCAGCTGAGTTACACCGTCCAAGAACTGGATGACGCTCGACATGCTTGGTCTAATGGCTGCAACCGGATGCGAACAGAGCAAGCCGAGTTTAAGAACCATTGTTACTTGCTCCTCAAAGTACTTATCATCATGCTTAACGCTCTCATCAACCACTTGCAATATGTCGTCTTCCCAACAATCTAGCACCCAATCAGTAAGGACCATCTCGCTCGGCGAAGATGCTCGTGGCAAGACAGGTCTTCGCCCGCAAGTAATCTCTAACATGAATACTCCAAACGCGAATACATCAGAGCTTGTGCTTGCCTTTCCAGTTCTCGAGAGCTCCGGTGAGATGTATCCAAACGTACCCGCCACGTTAGATGTTTGAGGATCAATCCCGTGATCACAGAGCTTCGCGAGACCGAAGTCACCGAGCTTTCCGTTCATAGATTCATCAAGAAGAATGTTTGCTGTCTTAATGTCCCTGTGAATGATGACTTGAACCCATTGTTGATGTAAATAGCAGAGACCAGAAGCTACATCTTTGATAATCTTGAATCTTTGTGACCAATCAAGACTCTGTTCCTGTTGGTGGTAGAGAAACTTATCAAAGCTACCTTTTGGCATACAATCGTAGACCAAATAGAGTTCGCCTTTGCGTCTGCAGTAGCCAAGAAGCCGAACTAAATTAGGATGTCTAAGACGCCCAATAGTCGCGATCTCGGCGATAAACTCTCACATTCCTTGTCTCGAATCATGAGAAACTTTCTTCACCGCGATGTCCATGTTAAAGGTCAATAATGTACCTTTGTAGACTTTTCCAAACCCTCTTTTACCAAGAAGCTCACTGTTCTTGAAACCCTATGTGGCAATGTAGAGATCCTTGTAAGCAAACCTATGTGGACCAAACTGAACCTCCCAATCTTCAAGAACTTCAATTAACTTCTTCCTTTTCAAGAAAAGCATGAAACTTATGGTGAAGAAGACGAGGACTGCGAAGCCGGTTAGACTCAAAGTGATAGCCAAGATCTTTTTAAGACTAGAGTCATTTTGAAAGTCACTAGGAAGTTTAGGAAGACGAGATGGATCTATGTTTGAAGCTTTCCCATTGACCTTGAATGTCCAAGCCAGAATATAGTGAGCTGTAAGAACAGAGCCTGTGGATGAAGTGAAGCCAACGTACATAGACTCGTGGAGATACGGCGATAAATCTCTGGTTAGAGAAAGCAGTGGAATATTTGGCTTAGAGACATGAATAGGATGAAGTGTGACATTAAGTTGTTTCCTTGAGGAATCATATTCAACCCATACTTGCATCGGTTTTCCGCTTGTAAGAGAGATGTTCTTGAAAGTACCATCGTCTTCGTAATAACCTGCTGTAGAAGCTTTCTCTGATATCAAGCTATTAATGTCGATACCAACATGGTTATCATCTATGTCATAAAATTGAGGGCTTAGGATTGTATTAAACTCAACCGCTACAATATGATTTGAGGAATTTCCATTGTTTGAGCTATTAAAGAGCCCCAGATATAGCGAAGGATCACCATAGGGCAAGCCTTTGGTAGGACAGATAGCAAAAGCAATCCCATGGCAACTAAGTGTTGGAATCTCAGAGACTATAGCGAAAACAAAGATGGTTGAGAAAGATGAAACGGTACCGTTTGATGAGTTCTTGAACTGAACTGGTAAGTTGTAGAAAACTTGACCAGTTTTTTGAACGGTCGTATTTGTTAGCTCCAATAAGCCATTGGAGTCATGAGTGGCAGTTCCATAACTGTCGTACAACTAGCCATTGAAGCCGAACTCTCCTTCTGCACTCTGAGAATCTGCTTTGTTGGAGAAGAATTGCAGAACAAGAAGAAGCACTAGTACAAACGTATTCATCTCTCTTTTTTTGCAAGATTTGTCTGGTGAATGTTTTTGATCTGAAAAAGAAGTGAATAGGCTCTATATATATATGTGTGTAGCAACCATTTGGGAGAGTCAAAAGTCTTGGTAATAAAATGTTGAATAGTCCATGTCTGGTCCCTCGACAGTAACTGATTGCGCTTCCCCCACCAATCCAACTTATACAAACCAGCATTTTCTTGAACCGATTCTATGAATTTATTGTTCCATGTAGACAAATCAAATATCAAGAAATTTATTCCTCATGCTGTAGTTAGAAAAATACACTAACGTTTAAATAAAAAGATATTAGTTTTTAGTTTTTATTTATTTTTGTGGTGTATTGTTCCTTATAGACAAATCAAATATAAAGAAATTTATTTCTCACGCGGTAGTTAGAAAAATACGTTCAAATATTAGTTTTTGTTTTTTATTTATTTATGTGGTGTAATATAATTTTATTTTTATAATAAACATTTAATATAGTAATTTTTTAGTTATTATAAAAAAAAAGAGTAATATTTGTAAATTTGATAAATAAGACTTTATTCAAAACTTAATTAAAATGGATAACATATTTGGAATATATTTTTAGAGTACAAATAGAGTAATGGATTCGAACTTAAAAAACAAATCGACTTAATTTTAGCGTTATTCTATTTGTAGATTAAAAATAGAAACGACTTAGAAAATAAACAATTGTTGTTAAGATAATAAAAAAATAAAAAAAAATAAAAAATAAAAAATAAAAAAAATAAAGATAGAGGAGAAAAAGAAGAGAGTCGCGTCGTGGTCTCTTCCTTTCTGGTGAAGACTCGTCATTGCCAGATCTGTGAGATAAGGGTGTAATAAAGTGTAGATTCTTTTCCTAAAAGTGTAGTGAGCCCTTTAGCGTTGTGTTCTGATCGAAAGGCTTTAGAGTTTCTTTAATTTCTCCGGCGATAGTGTTCTTAAATCTGGGAGAGATACCTTTGATTCTGGTGGATTTAGCCGCGGTGGAAGCTCGTCGGTGATTTTTGGTTGCACTAGTGGCTGGGTCGCTTACCCGTTGCCGCCTCTCTTTGTCTAAGCCTCTTCCGGAAAAGGTGCGGAGAAGGGGTAGAAAAGCCATGTTTTTCCTCGATGATGGTGATGTGTTTGGGCGGCTCTGGTAGTTGTTTGTGCGGTTACGATTTTCTCGATGGTTCATGTTGTTAGATCCTTTTATCTCCTCCATCGGTGGCTCTATTTTGGCTATGTCCAACCACTTCCGTGTTCTGGTTCTCTTTAGCGGCTCTAGTCTCCCTCGGTCGGCTTTGCCTTGTGCCTGGACAGGGGGTTGATTTGTACTCGTTTATGGTTTTATCGTCTTTTCTTGCAAGTTTTGTTTCTTCTTTGGTGATCGTGTGCTTGGCTTTTCTCCGGTATCATAATGTTTCCGTCTCCGGCTTGTTGTTCTCGGCTTCAACGATGATAGATTGGATCTCCCCTTGTCTCTACTGATCGGATCAGTTCGAGATCCGTTTATTCTCTTTGGTTTCTATTGAGGCGTGGACTTGGTTTTAATTGGCGTGAAGTGCACTGAAGCGCAAATGTCCCATTATGGCGTCTTGAGCCTAGGTGCAACAAGGTGCGTGCCTTATAGATAAGAGGCGCACGAAAGTACAATATCCCTTCGAAAGTTCATAGAGAATTGGAGAGACTTGTAATAATATTTACCAATAACAGTTTCTAGACCCAAGCTATTTGCACTATGCATCATTACAATATTGTACAATAAATAAACTCTTTTATCTTACAATCTGTTTTGATCAAAGCTAATAGATAAAATAAAGTTCACATTTACTAACAAGCAAGACAACAACACATCATATTTTCAAGACTAAAGCTTATCCTATGAATCCAATTATGCTTCATTGCTCTATAGCTCACGCAAAGAAACGGAAACACCGAACTTAGAATAAAATAGCATAATTCAAGCCAATTCAAAAGAAGAAATAGCAAAACACATAATCCAAGTCAATCCAAAAGAAAAACAAACATAAAAAGTTTTAGAATTTGTTAGAACTTAAGAAGACTATAACATTAATAATCATACTCATCTCCCCCAAAATCGTCGTCTTCCCCAAATTTCTCTTGTTCCCCAAATTCCTCGTCTTCTCCAAACTTCTCATATCCTACAAAATCCTCTTCCATCGCATCATCATCATCAACCAAAGACATAACTTGAGGAGATTGCCTACAAGATGTTTGTGTAGTGGTCTAAGTGGAGCTAGTTTCAATTTTCTTTCCTCTATCCATTCTAGTATTTGTTGTTTCTGCCCTAGTAGGATAGCTAGGATCCTCAGCTTGGCTAACCACGTTCCATGTCAAGTCATCATCTTCAAACACAAGATCATCATTGTCATCACAAGAGTCTCCATCCATTCTCCCAAGTAGCCACTCATTGTTATCATCAAACTCGTCTAAGAGAATATGATCAATGGTTTCTTTTCTCTTGTACCGTATTTGTAAAGCACGATTATATTTCACAAAGACCATGTCATTCAATCGACTTTGGAGTAATCAGTTCCTTTTCTTGGTATAAAGTTGTTAAGCAAAGATTATAAATTACATAATCTATTGAAATAATTTTTAAATATAATAACTAATGAATTTGATCTTACTTACATGTTGAAAAACACCCCAATTCTTCTCAGAACCGGCATTACTACAAGTGAGACTAAGAACTTTTATGAAAAAGTTCTTCAAATTTGGAGATGAAGTTCCATAAAAAGATCACCAATCCGCTATTTAAATAAATACATTGTTAATTTTCATGTATTTTTTAAGATATTAGAACATGTAATAACATAATGATTTAGTTGTTACCTGGTGATTTTGTCTTTCTTTGCCTAATTTCCATATTATGACCAAAGAGACCCGTCACATTTTTAAATGCATCCAACTCCATCGTGATTTTGCCTTGAGTTTCATCATCTGGAACTAACCTTTGAATGCAATCATACAAACCACTCACAACTTCCTCACAATCAACATCTTCATGATGATCATAATGGATTTACGGATTTAAGTAATAACCAGCCGCATGCAAAGGTTGATGAAGTTGACAACTCCACCTTTCATCAATGAACTTAAAAGCTTTTTGTAATTTTCTTCTCGCATTTGGAAACCCTGCAAAATTGCCTCTTTAGCCCTATCCATGGCTGCATAAATATACCTCATAGCTGCTTTTTTCTCATTATCGACGATCCTAAGTACCTTAACGAAAGGGCCCGTCAACTTAAGAGCATACAGAACTTGCTTCCAAAAATTTTCTTACAAAATATACGTTTTTACTTTTTTCCTCCCACTTCCTTTGGCCACTTGGAATCATTCCATTCTTCGTAAGTAACCATCTTCCTCAAGTTATTATTTTTCTTGTGAAACTGAGCAAGTGTAGTGAAAGATGTGGCAGATCTCGTAATAGACGGCCTATGCAAATTTCTTTACTTTTTGAACTTTCTCATCATGTTCACAAGAGAGGTGTGACTATAAATATAGCCATTCATGAATATGCACTTCTTTAGTGCACCATTCACCAACGGGAGTTTTCCAATATCCTCCAACATCAAATCAATGCAATGCGCCGCACATGGAGTCCAATAGAGATGCTTTCGTTCGACCATTAGTAATTTTTCTTAGATTAAATAAAAAAACTTAACAAAAAAATCAGATTCAGTTAAAGACATATCAAAAATCAGAATACGTCTAAGACTAAAGCCAAATCAATAATTCATACTATTACTTTATTAGCCAATTTAATGTGGTGTAAGCTTAGCTTATCTATATATAAAAATTTATAATAAAAAAACAGAACAAAAAAATCAATAATAATCAGATGATTTGTTGGGAAACATTTGAGTGGTTTTAGCAGAAGAAGCACCCACATATTGTTTATAAGGTTTGAATAACAACACTGGCTAACTTGCTGATGTGCCATGTGTATTGGATTAACACTCAATAATCAACAAATTAAACAGAACAAAAAAATCAGTAATAATTAGATTTAATTAGAAAAAAATCATAAACAATAAGTAGATGAATTTTTACCAGCTCTCACATAATTCGACGCATTTTCTGTTATCACTTGAACCACATTTTGCTCTCCAACTTCTTCAACCATATCGTTAAGCATCTCAAACAAAAATTGTTGCATTTTTAACGACTTCTGAAACATTTGATTTCATGAAAACATAACCCTTTGGAGAGTTGTCTAGAAAGTTGATAATATCCTTTTGCACACCAGAATCACACTATCCATCCGACAAAATAGAGCAACCCTTAGTCGCCCATTCTTTTTTTCATGTTCAACCAATTGGCTATGAGTATAATCTACTTCTTTTTTAAGAAGAGGAACTCGTAGCTCATGCATAGTTGGTGGCTTTAATCCCGGACCATATTGACCGATTAGTTCAATTATCTCACCAAAACTTTCATAAGTAACACCGTTAAAGGCAACACAGGCATCATAGAACCACCTAGTTATACCCCTAAAAACTTTTTCCCTCGCCTCCTTATCACAAACTCCAAAAACATCGTTTTCGTTCTTTTCTTCCTTGCAAGACATCTGGAGGAGTAGTGACATACCTGTCCAAAGGACCTTTGTGTTTTCGCTTTCTAAGCACACCGTTGTGACCTGAACTGCTTGCCTCATAATTGATCTCTTCCTCACCATCGTAGTCGTCACCTTCTTCACGTATAAATGGCATCATCTGAGTAATTTTTTTTTGCTTCTTCTTTTTCATCCATGAATCTTCTTGTTTTCTCCCTTACATGTTCGGGACATATCGTTCATTTAAGAAAATTCCTAAAACCTCCAATAAGGTTTATCTTTCATATGATAAACACCTCCTTTAATCCATACCATATAGAACTGACACTTCCAATTGGTACTTTTTTGGTATGGTATCCCATATTTTCTTCTCGGATCCATATTCTTCAATGTTCCAGACATGATGATGGAATTGGAAGCAGAGAACCAGAAAAAAATGAAAAAAGTTCAGATGAAGCAAATAAGAAACATGGAAGACGAAGGAGAGTAGGGTTTTGGATTAGAACAAGGATTGGAACGTGGAAGATGGAGAATTTTATTGAAAAATAAAAAGGTATAACGTGGATATTCTTATTAGAATTTAATGAATGTTCTTTTTATTTTCTCTTTATTTTTACAAACATGAATAATTACAAACGTGATCTCATTAAAATTCACGTACATAATTTCACAATTTAAAAGTGTTGAAGCAAACAAACGACTACAATTATTAAGCGCTCGCTTCGATCGCCTTGAACTTTCGGTAAGGCGCACTCAGACGCGCACTTTTCTAATCGTGCCTCGCCTTCACCACTTGAGGCTCCATTCCATTAGCCTTGCTGCGCCTTGCATCTAGACGCGCCTCGAGCGCGTTTTTTAAAACCAAGGGTGTAGAAAAGTTGTTTTCGAACATCCCGTGCATGGAAGCTTGTTTGTGGTTCCGTTTGTAATATTTTTTTGCCGGGTTATGAAGCCTATGTTCTTAGATTTAGAGAAGTAGACTTACATCTCTATAGGAGAATTTTTTTACCGTTTGGTTGCTCGAGTTGGCTATTTCGGTTTGTATGTGTCCAAGGGTCTCTGTTTGGTTACATTGCATGTAGGTTTAGTGTTATTCGACTAGTATCGAGTTTATGTTGATTTTTGTTCTGTTTTGTGTATTTGTTTCGATTCTTTACAGTTTTAAATTTTTTTTTTTTTTTGTAGTTTCGTATGTTTTTCTCGTTTAGGATTTAGTTTTTGAAAAACACATGTGTTTTGGCTTTGATTCCGAAGATTAATTAATCCACTGATTTTGTAGTATCAAAGTTTCAAGAAAAAAAAAGTAGAGAAGCGAGTTAGAAATCTTCAACTTTTGGAATCTTTGATTTTGATCCAGATCGATATAGCCTCTTTATGGGCCTAATATTCGTAACATAATGGGGCTTAGCATCAAGCCCGTAAGCCCATATTAAACACAATCGACTGACCTCTAATTGAGCTTATGCGGAGGAGAGAGAGAGAGAAAGACAATCTTCTGTGTGTGTAATCTTCGAAGGGCTCTTCTTATCTCTATCCACCACCAAACATGAGAGGGAAACAAAAATAAAAAACAAAGGAGACAAAATGAGATAAGGATTTGAAGCCTCTCACCTTCTTTTCTGCTTCCGCTTTGGAGCTTATTTGTCAAACAAGAAACTTTCTGGGAAATCAGCGATTCCCTCGCTCTAGTTTTTCTGGGATAATAATTTTCACAGAGCAAGGCGAACTAAAAGGTACCTCCTTTCATCAGTTCTGCTCAAATGGGTTTCTTGTTACTGTTCGCATGTTGTTGTGATAAGATTGTCCGAAATTTACTGACTTTCTTTCCTTCACTGCAATGAAATTTTAATTCGAATTGAGAAAAGACTAAAGAGTGGTCTGTTCCTCAGTTGGGTTTGTTCTTATTTGTTCCTTCTTGGATTAGCATCAGTCTCTGTTGTTGTCCGAGGAAGATTGAATTTTTACAGTGTGTGTAATGGCTTTAGGTGACAGTTTTAGCCACAGTGAAGATGGCTACGATGACCCCTTCTTCTACCACCAATGCCTGGCTCATTCCCGGAGCCGCTTTCACGGTAAAGAAGAATGTTTGTTCAATCAAATGTTGCTTTTCGCGTAAAGCTGGCAAACAGATACCATCATCAACGCAAAGACTCGTTTTGCCTCTTTCGACTTCGCTTCGATTGTTTCCTACTCATGGAAGGCAGTTCGTGTTACATCCTCGTCGTAGTAGAGCTACGGGTACTGATGTTGTGGCCGCAGTAGAGGAACAAGATTCTCCTCCTGTTTCGGATGATAATTCGAAAGGAGAAACAGATGCAAATGAGAAGGCAGATGCTGCTCCTGCTACTACAACATCTCAGTCAAGGGGAACAGCAAGACCCGGAAGGAAGAGCGAAATGCCGGCAGTTAAGAACGAGGAGCTGGTTGCTGGGGCTACTTTCACTGGGAAAGTACGAGCGATCCAGCCCTTTGGTGCTTTTGTTGATTTTGGTGCTTTCACTGATGGATTAGTCCATGTCTCTCAATTGAGTGACAACTTTGTTAAGGATGTTGCGAGTGTTGTATCTATTGGGCAAGAGGTGAAAGTAAGGCTGGTGGAAGCTGACATTGAGGCAAAACGTATTTCTCTTAGTATGCGTGAGAATGACGATCCTCCTAAACGTCAGTCTGGTGGTAGTGATAAGCCAAGACCTGGAGGGAAAAGGAATGCTTCAAAAGGAGGACAGAAGAAGGAAGATGGGTTCAACTCAAAGTTTGTGAAAGGGCAGATGTTGGATGGAACAGTGAAGAATATAACGAGGTCAGGAGCGTTTATCACGATCGGAGAAGGTGAAGAAGGGTTTCTACCTACGAATGAGGAAGCAGATGATGGGATTGGAAGCATGATGATGGGTGGCTCTTCGCTGCAAGCTGGACAAGAGGTTAAGGTTCGTGTGTTGCGGATAGCAAGAGGACGTGTTACTCTAACAATGAAAGAGGAAGATGACGGTAAGTTTGATGAAACACTCAGTCAAGGGGTTGTGCATACAGCCACAAATCCATTTGTGCTTGCTTTCCGTAAGAACGAAGACATCGCTGCGTTTCTTGACAAGAGGGAGGAAGAGGCAGAAAAGCAACCTGCTGAGAAACCAGTAGAGCCTGTGAATGAATCAGAAGAAGCTGAAGCCTCTATCACCTCAGGTGAAGTCGAGGAATCGTTATCTGTATCATCTGCAGAAACAAGTGAAGAGATTCTCTCATCAGAAACTCCCAAGGTAGAAGAAGAAGAAGTGATAGCAACCAAAGCTGAAGATGATTCGCAGGAAAAAGAAGAGCAAACAGAAACACTTGCTGCAGCAGCTGAAGCTGAAGAGGTCGAAAAGATTCCTGAAGAAAATGGCAATGTGATCAGTTCTGAGGCAACACCAGATGTTCCTCCAATTCCAGAAACCAAAAGTAGGTTGAGTTGCCTTCTATTCTATTGAATTAGTTCATCGTTTATTGTGTAATAGCATTGACCCTTTTCTTCTACTGGTAACCAGATGAAGAGGAAAATTCTGAGAACTCTATTCCTCCAAGTTCAGCTACCGATGAAGTTTCATCTTCAGAAGCTGTAGCAAGTGAAGAGGTTGAGAAGGAGGAAGTGGTGGCTGAAGTACCTGTTGTTGAAGCCAAGACTCCTGCCTCTGTTGTCGCAGAAGCTTCTTCTGAGGAAAGTGGTAACACGGCTACTGCAGATGAAAGCGGCAAAGGTCTTTCTTTTACTCATCTTTTGCTTGTTTTACATTCTGCTTCATGGCCAAATGATTTAATGGGAAACTTCTATCTCTTGTACACAAAATGCAGCGGGCATTTCACCAGCTCTAGTGAAGCAGCTGAGAGAAGAAACAGGGGCGGGAATGATGGACTGCAAGAACGCTCTCTCGGAGAGCGAAGGCGATATGATCAAAGCTCAGGAGTACCTCCGCAAGAAGGGACTAGCGAGCGCAGATAAGAAAGCTAGCAGAGCCACAGCGGAGGGAAGAATCGGTGCTTATATCCACGACAGCAGAATCGGTGTCCTCTTGGAGGTTAATTGTGAGACTGATTTTGTCTCACGGGGCGACATTTTCAAGGAACTTGTTGATGATCTGGCGATGCAGGTAACTCCCAGATTCTAGCTAAAAACATTGTCTTCATTTTACTATAACTGAGAACATAATTTGACCTGATACGTAGGTGGCTGCGTGCCCTCAAGTAGAGTACCTTGTAACCGAAGATGTTTCTGAAGAAATTGTGAAGAAGGAAAAAGAGATAGAGATGCAAAAGGAAGATCTTTTGTCGAAACCAGAGCAGATAAAGGAGAAGATAGTGGAAGGTCGGATAAAGAAGAGGCTAGATGCACTTGCACTGCTCGAGCAACCATACATTAAAGACGATAAGGTGATAGTGAAGGATCTTGTAAAGCAGAGGATTGCAACCATTGGAGAAAACATCAAAGTGAAGAGATTTGTGAGGTACACTCTCGGAGAAGGCCTTGAGAAGAAAAGCCAGGACTTTGCTGCTGAGGTTGCTGCTCAAACCGCAGCTAAACCAAAAGCTGAACAAGAGAAAGAACAGCCAAAAGCTGAAGAGGCTAAGGAAACTGTTGCAAGGTGATAAATTTTTAATCTTTGCTCTTTTTGACTATAGAAAGTTTCGGCTATAGAAAGATTAAAACTTTTTGCAATACGGCACTGCAGTCCAGCAACTACAGTGGTTTCAGCTGCTCTTGTGAAGCAGCTGCGTGAAGAAACAGGAGCCGGGATGATGGATTGCAAGAAGGCATTGGCGGAGACAGGAGGAGATCTTGAGAAAGCACAAGAATACCTCAGAAAGAAGGGTCTTTCAACAGCGGATAAAAAATCAAGCCGGCTTGCAGCAGAAGGGAGAATCGGCTCATACATCCACGATTCTCGGATTGGAGTTCTGATAGAAGTGAACTGTGAGACTGATTTTGTTGGAAGAAGCGAAAAATTCAAGGAATTGGTTGATGATCTTGCAATGCAAGCAGTGGCTAATCCACAGGTAAGACAATTTCTCAGCTGAAACAATGGCTTATTAAACCGGTTGGTTTGTCTCTGACCTCAAATGTGTACACCCAGGTGCAATATGTTTCGATTGAGGATATTCCAGAGGAGATAAAGCAGAAAGAGAAAGAGATTGAGATGCAAAGAGAGGATCTTTTGTCAAAACCAGAGAACATAAGGGAGAAGATTGTTGAAGGGAGGATCTCAAAGAGGCTTGGAGAATTGGCATTGCTTGAGCAGCCTTACATTAAAGACGATAGTGTTCTCGTTAAGGATCTTGTGAAGCAAACGGTGGCTACTCTTGGCGAAAACATCAAAGTCAGAAGGTTTGTGAAGTTTACTCTTGGAGAAGACAACTGAGGGAAAAAAAATCAAAATTTTCAAATAAGGGAGCTCTCTTTTGTCTGAGTTTAATGCAAAGTCTTCCTTTTTGTTTTGTAGACAAAATCTTCAGTATTCACATTTGATTAGTTTTTAATCAAAAAAGCTGTAATTTTTTTGTTCAGGAAAAGATGAGGTTTTTTTTTCTTTCTTGTCGTCTACAATTCACACACGCACACTACTAGGGTTTAAACCCGAATTGTGACATAACGGTAGCATTAGAAACAAAATACATCTATGGTTAAAGGTGTTACCGCAATCAAGAACATTGAACGGTTAATGAGAGACCAGTACCACATAGCTCAAACACTTTATATGCTCATGTAACTTCTAATCAATCCAAAAGAGCTTCTTGTTGTAGCCACGAGTCGTTCTAATTTTTTGCGGTGAGAAATGTATATATATATATATATATATATATGACATTAGAAAGAAAAATCCAATGAGCAATTTAATGGACACATCATTTTATTTTAACCAATCAGAATATTTCAATTAAAAATATATGTCATGGTGGAAATCTCTACATAATCTCATTAATTTTATAACATATGTTTTACAAATTTAAGCCCAATTAAATATAATATTTTAGATTTGCCATATCTATTTGTAATTTTTTATGATATATTAACAAGTTTTTTATTATTATGAAGATTAATTTAAACGGAAAAAATGAAGATCAATTTTACACTTAAAATATATTGAAATAAATAACATTTGCATATTTTTAATCAATTTTACACATAAAAATATTAAAACTAATGGCATTAACATATGATTGATCAAAAGTATTTAACTTTATTACATTTATGAATAATATATATCATTTTGTACATTTCTAGATATTAGAAATCATATGTTTTGTTATACACGTTTAAATATTCGTCAACCTATTTAATCATTTAATCCCGCGCTTGGCGTGTGTCAAAATCATATATATAATTAGAGAGTTCTCTCTCCATCTAAGGTGTCCACATCATCAAAACAAAAAATAAGAACATTAAAAATAAACTTAATGACTCAATTAATTCACACACTTTCATATTAGATTATTATCTTTCATTGAATGAAAAAAATAATTCACAGAAAAACATAAAATATATATAAAAAATTACACCACAAAAAAATATAAAAGAAAAAATGTGATCATATATATAATTAGGGAGTTCTCTCTTCATCTAAGGTGTCCACATCATCAAAACAAAAAATAAGAACATTAAAAATAAACTTAATGACTCAATTAATTCACACACTTTCGTATTAAATTATTTTCTTTCATTGAATGAAAACAATAATTAACAAAAAAACATAAAATATATTTAAAAAAATTACAACACAAGAAAATAAAAAAAAAATGTGAATATAGATTAGATGAATATCAAATTAGATAGTTATATCTTCAAATAGAGTTAATGTGTAAATATTAAAAAAACATAAAATGTATAAAATAAAATTACAGTACAAGATAATAATATAATCGTGATAAATGAAAAATGTGAATATAGATTAGAAGATTATCAAGTCTACATCATTAAAAAGAAAATAAGAACATTAAAAACAAAATGAATGACTCAATTAATTTACACTTTCATATTAGATTATTATCTTTGATTGAATGAAAACAATAATTCACAAAATATTTATAAAAAAAATTACAACACAAGAAAAAAAAAATACATATATGTATATAATGTGAATATATATATTAGATAAATATCAAATTAGATAATTGTATCTTCACATAGAGTTAATGTGTAAATATTTAAAAAACATAAAATATATAAAAAAAGATTGCAACACAAGATAATATAAAAGAAAAAAATGTGAATATAGATTAGATGAATATCAAATTAGATAGTTGTATCTTCACATAGAGTTAATGTATAAATATTTAGAAAACATAAAAATATAAAAAAAAGATTACAACACAAGATAATATAAAAGAAAAAAAATGTGAATATAGATTAGATGAAATCAAATTAGATAGTTGTATCTTCACATATAGTTAATGTGTAAATATTTGTAGATGATTATAAATAGGGAAACAAATTGATCACGATAAAAAGATATTAAGTGGAACGATAATTATTTTTCTACGGTTAAAAATTATTTAGGATAAAGAAAATACAAGTTTAGGTGTAATACTGAATGCATAAATTTAAAAAGGGTTTACTCAAAATAAAAATATTCATTTTTCAAGAGAAAATACGTTTTAAACATTTTTAGAATGTAGATAACTTTTAAAATAACATGTATTATTTGAAAAGATATTAGTAAATTTACATATTCGCTTAAATTTTTAAATGCAATATTATATAAGGTTTTTTTAGATATAAGAAGAAATTTACTTTTTGAAGAAGAAATTTACTTCTTATTTGAGACTATTTTAATGAGTGTTAAAGAATAAATATACGTTAGCGATTAAAAATAAAGTAATTTTAGCATATTACGTTAGATTTAGCACATTCGCATATATATTAAAAATTTATCGTTGACAATATTTATGTTGTATATCGCTTGGTAAAATAAGTTTGCATATATATAAATGTTTATATAGATTTATCTTTTAAAAAATAAATAATTATATTTATATTTAACGATTCATATTGTTAGAAGTTTTTAAATTAAAATCTGTTGCGCGAAAATCTAAATCTGGTCTAGTATAATACTAAAGTCCATGTGTTTAGAGTTTCCAAACAAGTAGTTTCATATAAACTAGGTGATTGCGAGTGCGGAACAATATTATTATTAAAAAAAATCAATATAGTTTTAGTTACATAATATATTGTAAACGACGAAATGTGTAATTGTTAAAAAATTATTCGAATTTCAATTTTTTGTATATAAATACAATTACAAAATATGTCGACTGCAAATCAATGTGCTAATTATGAAATTGCAAATATTATAATTTTTAATTTTTTATCAAGTTAAAATGTTTATCATAGTTAGTTTAATCATGCGATTCAACTAAAAAATTATGTGAAACCGAATATAAATTTTTTAATTTGAACGCCTATTAAGTCATTAGAACATATATTCGAAAATATTTATAATATTAAAGTTTTTATCAAGTAAAAGAATTTTAATATTTTAATTTTTTGATCAAGTTAAAATAATTCTAATATTTTAACCTTTTATCAAATTAAAATATTTAAATTTTTTGATAAATTTAAAATATTTATAATATTAAAAATTTTCATTAAGTTAGAATATTTTTAATATTTTAGTTTTTTATCCATCCAATTTTGTTTTCGCGGATGATTACTTTTTTTTTCTTTTTCGTTTTTGGTTTATTTCACAGCTTATAAATATTTATTACAAACCCGCGTATATATAGGTCATAAATCTAGGATATATATAAAGTTTTCATATGTTAATTTATTAGATCATAAAAAGAAAAAATAAATTCTAAAATAAAATTAGTAAATATTTAAAAAATTGAAAATTTAGCATTTAAATTAGTAAATGTAAATAAGAAGTATAAGAGAATAGTAAAATCAAAATTTATATGTCATTAAAATTATTTACAAAGATAAAATACTTCTATTTAAATGTTTCTAAGTAAAAACTAAATCTAATACATGTTCCAGATAATCTTATTATATAGAGCTTGATGCGTTTACTTTGTAATTAACATGATCGTGACAAACTTTGTAATTAACATGATCGTGACACGTGTCAATTAGTCGATAAAATTTCGACACGTGTAATTTGTTTCCAATTAAATTTTAACATGAGTCAAAATTTGCATATGATTATATCTCTAATCTCTAATTGATAATGATTTGAGAAAAAATATCCTTGTAAAAAATAAAAAGAAAGGAAAGTCAAAATAAGGAAGAACATGTTGTGAGATCCTAAAAGAAAAAAGATTATAAGTATTTACATCTCTATAAACAACTACATACTCTCTTTCAATGTCTCACCGAACAAACTCAAAATTTCAGTAATCTCTTTTTTTTCTCTTTTTTTTCATCTAGGAAAAAATCTCAATTAAGAAATACCAAAATTGATTCAAGTTGACTATATTTTAGCTATCAAAAGACATCGATTAAGCAGAAGAAGACTCTTCAAATTTCGAATGTATAAAAACTTATTCTAATTAGATTTTAACACGTGTTAAACATATTTTATCTATTTAAAAAATAAAATACTATTATATTTTTGAATCATTTTACAAAAAATGAATTAAAAAAACATAATACCATAATAATCATGTGCAATGTGCATTATATTGTGAGTTTTTTTTAGGTTTATCATTATGTAGACGCGGTAAAATATGCAAAATTGATGTTTGAGAATAATTTGTTATTGAAGTTTTTCATGCCGTGAATAGAAAATAAGTGATGAAATACTTACAATTCATTTTTGATAAGAAGAAATATAATATGTGGATTCAACAAAGAACAAAGAAATTCAAATATGATTAAAAATAGAGAAATTTTGAAAAATTTCACTTTTCAAAAATGCCACACTTCTAAATTTTTTTCAAAAATGCCACACTTCTAAATTTTTTTCAAAAATACCACTAAATTATATCATTTATTCAAAATATCATTTATGTTTGGGTTAACTATTTTATGTTAGGGTTTAGGGTTTGTTAGGGGTCAAAACCCTTTTAAAGGTTTAGGGTTTAAAAATCTTTAGTAAATGGCATTTTAAAAAATTGACAACTCATAGTGGTATTTTTGAAAATTGACACACCAAAAGTGGCATTTTTGAAACCCCCTTAAAAATAAGTAAATCACACGTCAACTTTTTGTAAAATAGATATATGAATAGCTAAATAACAAAAAAATAAACATAATTCAAATAGGATCAGAAAAAACTAAATATTTAGAAACATGTGAAAAATTTAATTAGAAATCAAATAATAACTAGAATAAAAAATCAAAATAAAAAAATAAATGTTAGGTTTCTCTATCGGTGATTTTGCGACGGCGTAATTAATCTTATTTTATTTATTCTCACAGATGATTGATTTTTATTTTATTTTTTTCACAGTTTATAAAATATTAAATTATAATATATCAGTCGTATTTCTTGAAATCCTACCAAAGATTCTTTGATTATTAATGCTTCTACATCAAGAGGTCTGGAGTTCGATTCCCAGATAATGCGATTTATTAACAATATACAGATTAATAGAGACAAGCTTACATGAGATCTCCAGTGTTGTGCAAATAGAGCCATTCGCCGTGATTCCACGCATTGAGGGTGAAAGGAGTCTATCATGACCATGGAGCAAATAGTACCGTCTGTCGTAGATTTATAAAAGTCGAAGTGAATTGTTCGTGGTAGAATCGGCTATATACAATCCTCATAATTTGTAATATTTTATAAAATCTATGTCATAAAAGAAAATTGTGTTTTTTAATGGACCACTAGAATAATCTTATTTATAACAAACTAGCTCATTAAGTTTCCGAACGGCCCAGCCCATCAAAATTTGAGCTTGGAGTATTTAATTATATTCGTATTAAGCGAGGTTGACCGTTGACGTGGTCTAATTAATCTTCTTTAATGTCACGCTTTTTCTCATTATTTACCAGGAGTGGCATTTTCCGTAAATAACACCAAAGACATAACCGCCTCTTCCATATTCAAATTTTGATGACCGTTGTGAAATTGTGATAATCTCTTTCTCTTCAATTCTCTCTGAAAAACCGAGAGAAAACCATAATTTAGCATATTACGTTAGATTTAGCACATTCGCATATATATTAAAAATTTATCATGAAAGCAAAACCGGATCCGACGAAGTAATCGATCGGTAATGATTGAGGAGAGGTATGAGTTTCTTTGCTCTTTCTTTTTTCTGGTGTTTGAGCTTTAGATATTAGGTTTCGAGACGAATTGGGTGATAAAATCGTTTTCAAAAACCCCTGCTGCTTTATGTTTCTGAATCGGTTTCAATTTTGTGGATTTTAGATTTAGCACATTCGCATATATATTAAAAATTTATCATGAAAGCAAAACCGGATCCGACGAAGTAATCGATCGGTAATGATTGAGGAGAGGTATGAGTTTCTTTGCTCTTTCTTTTTTCTGGTGTTTGAGCTTTAGATATTAGGTTTCGAGACGAATTGGGTGATAAAATCGTTTTCAAAAACCCCTGCTGCTTTATGTTTCTGAATCGGTTTCAATTTTGTGGATTTTCATTCGTTGTGACGAAGAACAGAGGTTAGGATTACTGATTTTCTGTTCAGAGAAACGAAATTAGGAATTGCGGGTTTCTCTTACATTCCTCGTCAATCACAAACGAGAAGATTAGTCAGATGGATGCATGTAGATCTTCGAGGGGTCTTACGAGAAGATGGAGTTTCTGCTTCAGTTTGGAGAGTCTAAATGTAAGTTTGCTTCGACAACTTTGATGAACAATATGTTTCTAGAGATGAACAATAACCACATGGGGGTTACGAAAGTTGATTCTCCAAGACACTTTCACTTCAAATAGGCAATCAGATTAAGCTTATTGAAATGATTAATCGGGAAGCAGATAAAGGAACAAGCCAGTCTTGATGGTGATCAATACAATCAGATGGTTTGAGGGTATCGATTATGACTTATGAGGTAAAAGTTAGCTCTTTTCTGGTAAAGTTAGCTCCTTTTTACCATATTGTACAAATTTCTTATTGTTGCACGAATTTCTTCTTGAAACAATGGGGAAGATCATAATGCAGAGACCATTGCAAGGAGAGAAGTCTCGCCTTGATCAATTTCGCCATAGAAAAACAAGGCCATGGTGAGAGATTTCGTTACTTTTATATGTTTTAGACTTCAAATAATTAACAAACAAAAAATTGACCTAATTATGCCTCATTTGCTATATACCAATTTCATTTTTAGGTGAATAAAATTTTCAGAATCTGGAAAGGTCCACGTTGTTCTCCTTTTGCCAGAATTTGACTAAGGTTAGTTGGACTAAATCTGAGACTGTGTATGAGATTAGGTATTCAGTAGTAGATGTGCATGAGCCAACCCTCTTTTTGAGGAAGATTTTATTGAAGCTTGATTGTTTAGCATAGTTGTGAAAATAACTTAAACATGGAATCTTGTCAATCTGATCATTGGAGGTTCCATGAATGTTTTCACATTATAATGTAAAACAGTTATAATCTAATTAATATGGCAAATAAAATCTTCATTTCCTCCTACCTATCAAGACCTCTTAGAAAAAAAATTTAGGTAACCGTAGATATGTTTGATTGTATAGATGTATGATACAACCCTCTTAGAAGAAGATTGCCGGAATTAATTATTGAAACTTGACTGTTTACCATAGTTGTGAAAATAACTCAAACATGGAATCATGTCAGTTTCTCACTGATCGTTAGAGGTTCCATGAACGTTTTATTTTCACGTTATAATGTAAAACAGTTATAATTTAATTAATACGGCAAATAAAATCTTCATTTTCTTCCCACCTAACCACGATCAAGACCTCTTAGGAAAAACAATTAGATAGTCGTAGATGTATGATCCAACTCTCTTAGAGGAAGATTTTAGATTGCCAAAATTAATTATTGAAGCTTGATTGTTTATCATAGCTGTGAAAATAACTCGAACATGGAATCCTGTCAGTTTTTGATTGATCGTTAGAGGTGCCATGAACGCTTTGTTTTCACATCAGAATGTAAGACAGTCAGTTTCTAATGAATATGGCAAATAAAATATTCATTTCCTCCCACCTAACCACGATCAAGACCTCTTAGAAAGAAAAAAATTAGATAGTGTAGATATGTTTGGTTGTATAGATGTATGATCCAACCCTCTTAGAAAAAGATTTTAGATTACCGGAATTAATTATTGAAACTGGACTTTTCTCATAGTTGTGAAAATAACTCGAACATGGAATCCTGCCAGAAAAAGTTTCTGACTGATCGTTAGAGGTGCCATGAATGCTTTATTTTCACATCATAATGTAAAACAATCAGTTTCTAATTAATATGACAAATATAAACTTCATTTTCTCCCACTTAACCACGATCATTGAATAATTAATGAAATAGTAAATCAAAAAAACTATAAAAAGACATTATTTACAGTTTCGCAAAGTATTAAAAAAAACAAAAATTGCTTTGCGTGATTTGAAGAAAATTTTCATTAAAAATAAAATAAATCGTAAATTTTGTTAAAAAAAAAATACTAAGGTAAAGTTGACTAAGATGTAAAATGTGAATTTAAATTTGATGCGTAATTTCAAAAATATGTGATTATTGATGTCGAGAATATTGAAAAAAATTCTATTTAAAATAATTAAATAAAAAGTAAATTTAAATAAAATAAAAAATTGAATTTAAATTCGATAATTAATCTCAAATCATACGTGATCATTCATATTTCAATATAATAGAAAATTTGTTGCCTTACAAAATAAAATAAAATGGTAAATTTGAATTTGATATGATAATTGATTCCATACAATAAAAAAAAAAGTTAGTAACTTACATGCATATCTATCTAGGGACAAAAATGCCATTTTTTGTGTGTCCATTTTCAAAAATACCACAATGAATTGTCCATTTTCAAAAATATCACTCATTAAGTGTAAATTGACTAAATTATCTTTATTTATTGAAATTAGGGGTTTATAGGAATTAGAGTTTATGGTCTAGAGTTTATGGTTTAAAAGCCCTAAACCCTAAATCCTAAAAAGGGTTTTGACTTCTAACAAACTCTAAACCCTAAAAACTAAACCTTAAAAAACTAAAATAATTAACTCAAACCTAAAAGTTATGTTGGGTAAATAATATAATTTTAGTGGTATATTTGAAAAGATTTTAGAATGGTGGCATTTTTGATTGGGTATTTCAAAAGTGGCATTTTTCAAAAAATTTCATTTATATATCATAACATGAGCTTTATTATTACTTTTTAATAGTTTTTTGTTTGTTGTATGTTTTTTAATACTTACTAATCAGAATCCAAACAAATGTGCATACCAATCAAAATATAAATATATACATCAATAAAAATTAATATATAATTTATACATTTTTATAAAGTTTATCTTTAATAAATTTAATTGGTTACCGGCAACAGGCATTTTATTTTGTTTTTATCATATACAAATAAAATTTTATTAATAATCAGCATATCATGCGTGTCCTTATGTATATATATTTAGAGTGATTCTCAAAGATACCACTAAACGTATTTGTTTTCTAAAAATACCACAAAGCTAAAACTAAACTTTAAAACTTTAAAACTAAATCATAAACCCTAAACCCAAAATAGTAAATCCAAACCCAAGCATTTAAATTATGAACTTTTAAAAATTATTTTTAGTGTTTTTGGTATTTTTGGGAAAAAAAAATTTAGTGGTATTTTTGAAAAAATTACGAATAATATAATTGTAACAAAAACTTATTTTAGTGGTATTTTAAAGAATTTCTCTAATAGAAAAAACTATGAATATATTTTTTTTTCTTCGTCTTTAAATTATGAATATAAATATAAGAGAATATTTTTAAAAATAACACCTTATGGATAACTTTGATAAGTTCTCTTATATCATAATATTTTATTAGTTTTTTATTTTTATTAGTTACAAACCATTTGAAAGTAAACCCAAAATAGTAAATCCAAATCCAAGCATTTAAATTATGAACCTTTAAAAATTATTTTTAGTGTTTTTGGTATTTTTGGAAAAAAAATTTTAGTGGTATTTTTGAAAAAAATTACGAATAGTATAATTGTAACAAAATTTTATTTTAGTGGTATTTTAAAGAATTTTTCTAATAGAAAAAAATTATGAATATATATATTTTTCTTCGTCTTTAAATTATGAATAAAAATAATATTAAAAAGATGAGAAAATATTTTTAAAAATAACACTTTATGGATAACTTTGATAAGTTCTCTTATATCATAATATTTTATTAGTTTTTTATTTTTATTAGTTACAAAACATTTGAAAGAGTCTTTAATTTAGTAAAATACATCCAAAAAATTATGAGACCCACGTTTTTTACAGTAATAACTACCTAAGTTTATTTTAGGAATGAAAGTATAAAATTTCAATATGTAAACTCTAAATCATCGATTTGTATTTATAAACCGTTTTAAGATTTATTAAGCTGTTGACAAAAAAATTGTCAATATGATCAAATTTAGTATTTAATGAAAGAATACATTATTAATATCTTATATATATAATTGAAATTAGTTGTTTTGAATTATATATTTGATTTCCTTATCAAAAAATACAAAAGAAATGAAGTTTTGTTTTTGGAAAACTAACTAAAATAGTAAAAGGGGGCACAACAAATTATTATGGGTAAACTAATAATAATAATTATTATAATTAGTAGATAATTTAATATTTTTTAGAATGTCACTCGAACCCTAACAACGGAATTTTGTTTGAGGAATTCTTTAAAATACCATTAAAATATGTTTTTGTTACAAATATATCATCACTTAGTTTTTTTTTCCAAAAATACCACAAACACTAAAAATGAGTTTTAAGGGTTTATAATTTAAATTTTTGAATTTGGATTTAGTATTTTGGATTTCGTTTTTAGGGGTTAAGGTTTAGTTTTTAGGGTTTAGGGTTTAATTTTGAGGGTTTAAAGTTTAGTTTTAATTTTGTGGTATTTTTGAAAAAATAAAAATTTTAGTGGTATTTTTGGAAAAAAAACTAAGTGATGATATATTTGGAACAAAAACTTATTTTTGTAGTATTTTTGAGAATTGCCCAATTTTTTAAGGTAATTATTACATGAATGTGAGTTCGCCACTACGCACATAGGTTATGAGAAGGAGAGTGAAGCAGAGAGAGAGATGATCTAGAGGGAATAGAGGAAAGTAGATTAAAAGGGTTCATTGATCAGAATCTCTATTTCTTAAGTGGGATTTTTTTGTAAACCCTAACAACGGAATTTTTTTAGATAAAAAATGTCGATTAAAAAGGATCGTGAAAAAAAAGAAGAAGATATTATGTTTGTTCAAAACGACGTTATTTTGGAATTTGTTTTTTCAGATAGTTATCGACTAAAATGACGTCATTTTGGTCGATAGATTTTTTAAAAAATATATAATGACTCAGCATCTACACATGAAAATAACTACATACTAACGAAATTACGGTCAAAATATGTAGAAGCCAAAATATCAAAATTTAGATAAATTTTTTGAAAATATTCAGAATACATATATATATATATATATATATATATATATATATATATATACAAGTCCTTGCACAAAAACGAAATTGAACTGTATACCATTGTTGAAGTAGGAATTAGCGATTTTCCGGTCATGGGGACTCCTCATACCGTTGTCCCTCTCAAATGGTTGATCTGCTAGTATGTCCAGTCACTGAAAAAGAGATTATTGCAGTCCTAAAATCAATGTCGTCCAACAAAACTCCTGGTCTGGATGGCTTTACGAAGGAATTCTTTCTTGTGGCTTGGTCGGTTTTTGGCTTTGACTTTGTTACAGCAGTCCATTCATTCTTCATCAACGAGTTTATGCCAAATGGAGTAAACACTACAGTTTTGACCCTTGTACCAAAGAAAACATACGCTCAAACTATGAAAGACTTCAGGCCTATCACTTGTTGTAACCTAATCTATAAGGTCATCTCTAACTCCTAGCTAATAGACTCAAGCTATTAATTCCAGAGGCGATGCTCCCAAATCAAAGTGTCTTCATTAAGGGGCGTATGCTCATTGAGAATGTTCTACTAGCCACATAATTGGTTAAGGACTATCACAATGATGCAATCAGTCCAAGGTTTGCTTTAAAGCTACACATTGCAAAGCTTTTGATATGGTCAATTGGGATTTCATCATTACGGTTCTTTGAGCAATGGACCTTCCAGAACTGTTTGTCTCTTAGATCCACAGTTGTATCTCCTCTATCGCTTCTTCTGTCTGTGTAAATGGAGAGCTTGAAGGGTTCTTCAAAAGTAGAAGAAGATTACGTCAGGGTTGTTCCTTATCGCCTTACCTCTTTGTCATTATGATAAACGTGTTATCTCATCGATTAAACAAGGCGGTTGCCGATCAGAAATTTGGTTACCATCCATTATGTAGCGATCTAAGATTAACCCACTTGAGCTTTGCAGATGATATGGTTGTATTTTCGGATGGTACGGCTCGTTCTATCCAGAGAATAAGAGATGTTTTGAATGACTTTGAGCATGACTCTGGATTAGCAATCAATACGTCAAAGTCAGCACTCTATCGGGCCGGAAGATCACAAAATAATCTTCAAGAGACGGCGCAAGCTTTAGGAATCCTAATGGAGCAACTCCCTATCCGTTACTTTGGTCTTCCTCTAACCACTAATAGCATGACCAGACTTGATTATGAGCCGTTAATGGATAGAATCAGATCACGGTTGCTTTCTTGGTCTAGTAAATATCTGCTGGTCGTTTGCAACTTATACAATCTGTGATTGTAAGCATCTCTAACTTATGGTTTTCTGCATTTAAGCTTCCCAAGAGGTGCTTGATGCAATTGAGAGTATGTGCGCGACTTTCCTCTGGGCTGGATCTCCTAACCTTACCACAAAAACTAAAGTCTCTTGGGTCGATATTAGCCTCCCCAAACGTGAAGGAGGACTCGGAATCAGGAAACTAGCTGATATATCTCGGGTCTTCTCACTTTGCCTCATATGGTGCCTTTTCGCAAAACACAAGCTCTTTGTGGATCTCATGGACGTGGCACTACCTGCTTCGTCATTCTTCCTTTTGGGATGTTTCTGAGACTACAACAAGAGGTTCTTGAATGTGGAAAAAGCTTCTCAAGCTCAGACCGATAGCCCTTACCTTTTTAAAATTCGAAGTTAGGAATGGCTCCTCTATTCACTTTTGGTTTGATAACTGGTTGGATGTTGGACCCTTGATTAACATTGTAGGGGAATGAAGAACCTGTACGCTTGGTGTGCGTCGAGATGCCAAAGTCTCTGAAGTTGGAGATGAAAATGGCTGGAGGATCCATCGTTGCCGAGGTGCTTCTCTGCAAGAGATCCTTAGATAGATACGTGAAACTCGACCACCTAATGCTGAGGCTGGAGATGATCGCATTTTATGGAAACAAAAGCAACATGAATACAAAGGTGTATTCTCTTTGAAACATACATGAAATTTGGTTCAGTCCTCTCACAATCAGATCGACTGGTACCGGCTTGTGTGGTTCCACCAGGATGTGCCTCGCCAAGCTTTTATTACGTGGCTAGCATTTTATGATTGCCTCGCTACTGGTGCTCGGATCAGAGCTTGGGGTATCAACCAGCCCTTCATTCTATGTGGTGAACCAAACGAGACAAGAGAGCACCTATTTTTCGCATGTTCGTATTCGTTTACCATCTGGTCTATGTTAAGTGCAACTCTCCTTCAATCAAGGATCAAACCAGACTAGCAGCTCACAATAAACTCTCATATGGAGTGAGAGAAATGGTCGGCGCCATCAACGCCATCAAACTTCTCTCTCACACCTAGCTCGCATGCTTCACAAGGACATCACTAATCTTATCTTATCCCGTCGACAAGATCACGAGGCTCCCACCGAAGACGCTATTCTATATCGATAGAATAGTGTCTACTACTCTCTACCTAAGTCCAAAAGTATTTGTCTTGCTCTTTCATGATTATTTTGGACTGCTCTTTTTTTTTTCCTTTAACAAGCAAAACACTGTAAGTATCTTCTTTTTTTGGTTTAATCAATATCACATTTTTAAAAAAAGTAGGAATTAGCCGTATCCCTAACTCTGAACTAATCCTGGGCTTTCGAGTATTCGGATCGGTTTCGGATCTTTCGGATATAGGGATTTTGTACCCATATAGGAACTGATAGAGTTTTGGTTCGGTTTCGGTTCGGTTCCAATCACATCCGGGTCGATTCGGTTCTCAATTTTCAGAACTGGTAAAAACCTGTAATTTTTTGGGTAAATCCATATCGGTTATATTGTATCCGAAATGCAAAAAATATACCCGAATTGTTGCAAAATATATGAAATAAAACTAAAATACCTGAACCGGTACAAGTTTAAACATACTTGACTGTTGAAATTGTCACAAATGGATAAAGGAACAAAATAGAGAGTAGAGTCGGTAGACAAACATACAAAGAAGTAAATGAAACACATGTTTGATGGCTTTGGTTTGTATTCTTGGATCTCTCATAATTTTAACACCTAATACATCAGAATAGAGGAAATGTCAATTTCAGAGTTAAAAACTTAAAAGTGTGAACTGTGAAGTGTTTACAAACATACAAATGTGAAATATAAGTACCTTATACTTATAGCAGAGAATAGAGATTCAATTACCAATCCATAATCTCAGGTTTCTTGCAAGTTGAATTTAGGTTCAAACTCTAAATAAAAAATGAAAAAACATAAGGTTAAAGCTGAAAATTATAAAGAAGAATTAAAAGAGAGTTCAAATGAAAGAATTAACTCTCATAATATCATCTTGATGTACATCCGCAAGTATTTGTTCGATTGTTCACTCCTTTTTCATTGATATGAATCTCACATTTTAACCATTGCTCGGTGCACATCAACACTTCAATCATGTAGTGTGTCAAACAGCTCATATATGGGTCTAAAATTCTACCACTAGTGCATTGCAAGTATATCCTTAGCTACTAATGATAGAACATAGAACTTTGGACTGTTTCTCCTCTACCATGATTAGACATCGTACTCTGAACCTGTCACAAGTTTTGGATTCTCCACATTCTCTTCAAGTATAAATCCAACTCATTAGTTGAATCTTGAATAGATGTTTCTTGTACATTCGTATAACTTATCCATTCTTTCATAACCAATACCATTACCCATAACCATTATCTCAAACACTTCACCTCCAACTTGCTCTTGGGACTGAGAAGATGCTCATTGGGACTGAGATGTTCATTGTGATCCACCACTAACAGTTTTGTTCACTAAACTAAAACTAGTATACTCATCAAACAAACGCTCTAAGATATCCAAAACTGAAGTAGAAAGATGAGTAGCCTCGACACTATCTTTACCATAAAGCTTCTCAAAACAGAGTTGAGCAAACTTCATCTTCTTCCTTGGGTCAAAAACACTTGCTACTATCAAAAGCTTGTCCATTTCAACTTGTTCCCCAAAAAGATTCTAATACTTCTCTAATTTCCCTATCATAGCTAAGGATTTGTTCCTTAATTCTTGATCAGGACATGCACTATTGCTTATTGCACTAATGTTTCTAGTAATGGTGACTATCTCATTGTAGATTTCATGTGAGGTTACAGAAGTTGAAGCTGAAAGACTCAATGTAGAATTGTAAAATATGATAAGGAAATGAACCAACTTGTGAAATACTTCCCAATTACTTGTAGATGGCAGTTCAATCCTCTTTTTCCCCTCCACATTTTCCATAAAGTAGTCGTTATACGGCTTATCTTCAGCCTCCATCTTCTCAAATGCCAATATGAACTTCATAGCTTGTTCTAGCATGAGATAAGTGGAATTCCATATGGTCTTGACATATAAAGGTAGGCTTCTGATATACTCTATATTTTACTACTTTTAGTATGAATTTTACTATTTTATTTAACTATTTTATAACGCTTTTGCACCAAAAGAGGTAGTTTTCTCGTATATGTAGCTTTTGAACTCTTAATAGGTTAAATAATCAAAAAGGATGAAAAACGAATCAAAAAGGTGTAAAAAATGCTACATCCATTCACTCAAGTCAAAGAAACAATCAAAGTCACAATATTCACAAGATATACAATTTCTCAAGTTGGACAGAACAGATACACCAGAATTTTACCCTTTGTTGGAGGCCTTAAACATCTTGGAATTAGATGCATTTTGGTGACGAGATATAGAATTGAGTTACCTTTCTAATGGAAGTGGTTTCAAGTCATTTGGAGCTTTGGTTGAATAGTTACACCCGATTTACTGAAGACATGTCTGTCTGGCTCGAAGGAGAAGCAAGCGTAGGAAACTGAAGGAAGGAAGGGCCAGCATCGGTCAGATTTTTCCCCATGGCTCGTGCCTATGCACTCCTGACTGATGCCTTGAGATTGGTCAAGATCCTTGTTCAGTGCTCCTGCCTAATACTCATCAGAAAAGTAATATTTCCTTTTCGCCTAAGACAAAACCTTAGCCGACTTAGGACTTCTCAAGGTTTACATATACTTGCTTTTAGCCCCTTTTTAGAGAGCAAGCAGCCACATCTTTTCAACATAAACATCAGACACGAATTTATTCATTGTTCATCATTGATTTTGATTCTAAGAGCTTCTAAGGGAAGATCTCACCTTGTACTTCGATATAGAGAAGATTTCTATCCCTAACCTCTTTCAATTCAATATATTTATGATTTTTTCTATCTACTCTTTCTGCTGCGTGTTTATTATTAACATGTATGAGTAGATTACTTGTTAGGTTTTAGGTTTTTCAATGATTCCATGATTATGCATATTTGATATCGAAATTCTAGGATTCATCTTATGGTTCTTCATCTAAATTTGTGTTTACTGCTTTTTGCTTGATTGACAATCTAGCTACTTCTCTTAGGGTAATATACTCACCGAAAGTGTTGTTAAATTACTTGAACAATTTTGGATGAGCAAAGCATCATAACCTGCGGGAGTTGAGTTATGGAGCTTTGTGAACATATCAAACTTGGACTGTTAATGCATGTTTAACTACTTGATTACCTGCGGGAGTTGTGTAACTTAGATTGTTTAGACATAGTAGTTAGCGCTACGGGAGTAGGTCAATTATCCATTCGTGATTTGAGTTCTAGAACGGTTCTTATTAAATCCCTAAATCGATATTTATCTTGTGTTATTATGTGTTTCTGTGAATTGCCTATTACCTAACTTCTCTATCTTTTATTTATCTTGATTTGATTTTCTTGCTTTTATTTCTTTTATCATGTTTTCATAAAACAAAAACCCAAAATATATTTTGTCTTAACTTAATTTGAATCTTAAAATTCATAGCGTAACATCTTTCCAGTCCTTAGTGGTTCGACCTCTAAGTACTATTGCGTTTGTCTGTGCACTTGCAGCTAATTTTTAGGATTTATAAATATTAAAACCTGAGCACATAAGCTTCCTCTTGTCATCTTTCATGTTTCTACACGAAACTCAAATGACTTGAGTCTGTTTGTGGAAGACCTCACACAATTAATACGATTCCGTATAGCAGCCACACTGTTATCTATCTCCTGCAAACCTTCCTTCACAACTAAGTTCAGTATGTAAGTAGCACACCTAAAATGCAGAAACTCTCCTTTCAGAACCAATGCATCATCTCCAAGTTGCTTGAATCCTTCCTTGAATTTCTTCATAGTTGAACTGTTAGCTGTGGCATTATCTACAATGATGCAGAATAATCTCTTTATATCCCACTATGATAAACATTCAAGCAAAACATTAGAAATTGTTGCATCTTTATGATCAGAAATATTCTAAAAACCTATAATCAGTTTCCTTAACTGCCAAGTAGCATCAATAAAATGAGCTGTTATTAACATATAACTAGCTCCATTATGTGGAGCAACCCATATATCCGTAGTCAATGATAACCTTTGCTTTTTTCTGCCCAAGAATATTCTTCATAGCTGCTTTCCTCTTAACATACATCTCCACAATGTCTCTTATGGCTGTTCTCCGAGAATGAGGCCTATACAGTTAAACTTGAGCAGAAATGTCACCAAGCTAAGCTCTCTATGAAAGATAATGGTAATTCTACTAAAACCAGCATCTCATTTGAAGCTTCCCTAAACACATATTCAGAGATCTTACCAAAACACATATTCCCACCATCACCATTAGGAGTTAACACAGTTTGACTCTTTTCTTTATTATCAGCTTCCCATGCCTTGAATGCCTTGCAGCCACCAATGTGTTTCTTCATATTAGATGTGCCAGACTTGGTCGGACAAGACATTTCTTTCCCACAATAAAGACAATTACATTTGTCATAATTGCCTTTCTGTCTGGTGAAGTGATCCCAAACCTCATACCTCGTCTTTTTCTTTAACTTAGAACCAGAAGGTCCAGAACCACTCACTCCTACAGTTTCTTTCCTCTTGGTTTTATTTCCAGGACTTGGTGTTTCAACATCCTCATATGTTCTTCCATCTATTTTATTTTTATCCATTGGAACATGATCATTGTTTGGTGGATGCTCATAGGATGGGATCGAAGAACATGAAACAGATTCGAGAAGAGTCTCGAATTCGAAGGATGGGATCAGAAAGAGTCTCGAATTCGAAGGATGGGATCAGAAAGAGTCTCGAATCCGAAAGATGGGATCGAAGAACATGAAACAGATTCGAGAATGCTCGAATTACATAAATAAAATAAGAAAGAGATAAGACCCATACCTCCGATAGGTTTTTCGATGAGGTTGAGTGTGGTGACGGAACGGATTCGACGATCTTTGCTCGGGATTCTAGTTTTCTATTTGGGGTTTTTGTTCTTCGTATAAACGAGAATGGAATCGAATTGACATATAAAAAAATCATAAGACCTAATGTAGTTAGTATAAGTCTTCGCTTTCGGGTTAGTCGGGTAACCGATCGGATCTCGGGTAATACCCAGAACCGAACCGATACCCACGGATCCCATGTACAGGAACCATCGGATAAAATGACCAAATCCAAAACCGAACCCGAACCGGTATTTCGGGTCGGTTCCGGTTCGGGTTTTCGGGTCCGGTTTGATGCCCGGGCTACTCTGAGCATTATTTGTATAGATCTACTTCCCATACGGGCTAAAAGCTAGGCCCACTAAACGTTTTCGGCCTAACAAACTTAGGGATGGATAAAGTAGAAAGATGTTTTGTTTGTGAACGAAAACAGAAAACCTGCGTTTTCCTCGTAGCGTCTCTGTTAATCTCCTCCTCAGGTTCGTGAAATTCCAATCTGAATGCATGCTCTTTTGAGTTATCATTCTGAGTTTTCATTGCCTTTTCTAGATCCGATTTAATGTTCTTTGCTAGTGGGATTATAGGTTTTATTGTTTCGAGAGATGTTCTTTCGCAATTTGGAGCTTTTTCTTCGAGAATTGTGGACGAGATTGTTTAGTACAAATTTCTTATCGTTTGGATTTGATTTTTATCTGGTGGGTTTGTTTCATAAATTTATCTTCAATCAGCCATTAAATTTGGGTTTCAAATGTCGATCGACTTTGTCCAAAGCTGCTCTCTTTGCATAATCATGAAATTTAGAAAGTTGACAATCTCTGTCTTACACAGATCAAAGTTTATTCCTATCTAAATTAAGCTATGTCAATTTTGAGAGAGACAAAAAAAAAGCATGTTTTTTTTTGTATGGATCACTTTGCATGGCTCTCTTCACATCTCCGTGAAACTTAAGAATTTCAAGAAGCAAAATATTAGTTGTTTACTGCTTCTCCAGAGCCCAATTTCTCATCCAATTGATTGTTAATATCCAATGCTTATTGATGATTGGTTGCTGAAGTCATTATATGCACTGTGTTGTTTACAGATGAATTTTGGGTTACCGAGTATTTCTTGGTTTAACAGCAACAGCTCGAAGAAGGATGCAGCCATGGTAGAAACTGTGGCATCCACAACTTCTCTCCTAGAACAGTCAGATCAAGGGAAAGGCTTATTTGATATAAGGATATGGACCTGGTCCCTTAGTTCTGTTATTCCTTGGGCTGGAACTTCCGGTGATGGAAAGCAGAAACCCACAACTATAAATAGAGGGTTAAAAAGGCATGCCGTGTCTCGCAGGTCCTCAAGATTAAATAGTGTGAATACTGTTTATCGGTTTAGACCCTATGTGTCGAAGGTTCCGTGGCACACAGGAACGAGGGCCTTTCTTTCACAGCTTTTCCCGAGATACGGACATTATTGTGGACCTAACTGGTCTAGTGGGAAAGATGGTGGTTCACTGGTATGGGATCAGAGACCTATTGATTGGTTAGACCATTGCTGTTATTGCCATGATATTGGTTATGATACTCATGACCAGGCAGAGTTGCTAAAAGCTGACATGGCGTTTCTTGAGTGTTTGGAATCAAACAAGCGTGTAGTTACGAGGGGAGATGCTCAGGTTGCTCACTTTTACAAGACAATGTGCATAACCGGTAACTACAATGTCTCTACGTTTCTCTCTGTGACATGCCTTGGATTTAAGTCGTAGGTTGATTGAAATCCGGCCTGTCGATTCATGGCTGTAGTGTCATTTGGTCAGTAAGCTATTATATCAATGTGGCTTGGGAGTCTAATGATTGACTCTAGATGTAGATATATGATGTGAACTTTGGAAAACGAGGGAGCATTTTCATAATCTGCCCTTATTCTTCTTCTGCTATTCGTTGTGATATTAGGTAATGACCGTCTCCATTTGATGATATATCATGTAACCATCTTATCTCGAATGCTCCTCAGGTCTCAGAAGCATACTAATACCCTACAGAAGCTACCTTGTGAAGATACAATACGGTCAAAATCTACTCGACTTTGGGTGGATATTGAGCAGTCTTAGCAAGAGAAGCTGGAGTTTCCAGAAGAATTGAGACATAACGAAGCAAACAGGAGATACTCTGCAATCCTGGTAAGCCTTTCCGGTGTCTTCACTTTCGTTCGTACATATAAGTCGTAAAGAGAAGGAAACTGATGATTAGGTTCTGTAATATAGATAAATACGTTTAATATGAAAATGTGGAAACGCTAGTAGGTGGTGTGTGGTTTGAAACCCTTTGTACATGTTTAGTATTATGATCCGTATCATTGAGATGCAACCATCCTGTTCTGCATTGGCTAACGAAAACCAAACCGGGAGAGATTAATTATTACGTATATGTAAAATAAAAAACCGCATCCAGATTACACACTACCAACCTTTTTATACATATGAATTATATGAAATCTTCCTTAGCAAACACCCATACACAAACTCTTATGAGCCTTTTGATTGATTAAGGACAGAAGTAAGAGGAAGATGCCTTATTACTTAGTAGAGGCTGTTTTAAGAAAGATCGAACATCATTCCTAACACACGAAACACAAAAATACTTCAAAACAAAATGGCTATTACATTTCTTAAAAACATATTTTTTTTTTCAAGTCATATATTATCACATAAAAGGGCATTTGCTAGTTCCGGCTTCTGCACTTCTCCATCACCCTTGGAGCTGCAAACAAACAAGATTTGTGTAAGGGACAGTTGCTTCATTTCGTGCAGTACTAAGTTCTTAGTGTTTAAGAGCTCGGAAAGGACCAAGTAGCATTCTTTCCGAGCTCTTCCCCGTTAATGTTTCGTTCTCTGCAGAATGTTTATAGAAATCCTGCAAGAAGCATAAGAATCATGAAAGTATTAGAAGGCGGTCTTAGTTCCAAAAGGACCACCTTCTAATACATCTTAAAACTGAGCACACGGGTGTGGAACAAGGGTTTAGAGAAGAAAGACTAACCTAAGCCGATAGCCTCAGAGCTCTTCATGATTTTCAGCTTCTTGCAGGAACCTATAAACATTCTGCAGATAAAAGGACAGTCAGAACGTCATCGTATCTATATTCTTCGGTTAAGCTAGAACGATCTGTGCTTAAAGAGAAGACATAAAAAATGATCAAGACTACTAGATATAAGTACACACCAATCAAGCTGTTTATTGATCTCAAGACGTTTCTTAAAATTCACAATCAAAGACTTACTCCCAAGGGACATCACCGACCAGCATCCAGTCACCGTCTTTATCTTCATAGGTAACAACATACTCAGAACCACGCAAGAGATCGGTCAAGCGACTCTCGTTTAACCCGTCTCGGCCACACCCTCCATGAGACCCAAACTGACCTGGAAAAAAGAAACACCCAAAAGAGAAACACAGTTACACCAAGTCACAAGTATTATTATCTCAATAAAGGAAACTAGAAAAAGTTACCAATGGTGAAGCAACTGAACATTTTCTCAAGAGCAGAAGAGAGTTCGACGTAGCTCTTGTAAGTCTTGAGATCGATTTTCCTCAAGTAAGGAGCACCTTCCATACTCACTTTGACATACAAGCAAGGTTCTGGTCCAGACTTAGCTTCTGCTTCTTCTGTCTCTGAGTTATTATTATTGTCACCACCTGGTTTCTGAGATTGAGAAGTAGCCATAGTGTTCTTCCTGAATGATCTAATTGGTGGCCAACCCACCACTTGTGCCCTGCTCAATCAAAAACCCATTAACAAATATCTTCATAAGTAGAGATTTTCCGGCAAAAAAGGAGAGAGCTTTTATCTTACTTTGAAGCTGGAGCTGCTGCAGAGCTCTTCTTCTCCTTAACCGGAACGGTCGGTTTAGGGAAAGACGTCGACTTTCCATCTTTTACGGCGGAGCTACCGGGACCCGAACCCGACCCGACATCACCGGTAGTAGTAGAAGAGAAGACCCATTTGTTAGACCCGTTGATGGCGTCTGAAAATACCCTTTTGGCACCTGACACGGGACATGAGCTCTTGAGAGACAAGAATCTTTGGTCGACTCGCTCCGGTGACTCGGAACCGGGTAAACCGAGTCTCAACTCGGTAGCCTTGAAATTCAGACCGTCGTCTGTTTTGGTTTTGTCAGACATTAATGTTGTTGCTTCCATGGTTGGAAACTCTGACAAACCTATGTAATCATGCTCTGCTGCTACAGATTCAGACATTTTTCAAATAAAAATATGGAGAAAACTTTTGTAGCATTTAGTGAGTGGAAAAAAAACTTTCTTAGAGAAGGGAAACAAAAAATCTTAAGTTGAGAACAATTGTGAGGTTTTTTTTTGGGGACACGATGATTCAGAGAAATGATAAAAAGGTGAGAGCTTTTTTTTTTTTTTTACTTGGTTTTTGTTTTTAATATTGGCCGCAATCGTATTATTCCAAAATTGGACAAAAAATATTACGTAATTAATATTTATAATCCGTAATTAGGTAAGTTCTTTCCTCTTTTGGAGGTTTAAACACACCAAAATAATCACCGATTAGATTATCTTAAATATACATACTAGTACTAACTATGGATTATAAAAATGTTGATTTAAGAAAATGGTACATTTGGTAAATTGTTTAATACATGTATGAATGTATATATACACGTTACCTTTGTGTAGATATCTACTCCCCGACAGGTCACAGAAAGCGTCCGGAAAAACTTTCCGATTCTGCCCTTGTCTCTCTCTCTCTCTCTCTCTCTCTCTCTTTCCACTTTTTTATTATTTTATTTTTACTTTTGTAAAAAAAAAAATTGCTTTCTCCTCAAGGCGCATGTTTTGCTATCATGCTCATGATTTAGTAGCTAAAATACACTTTTGTATTCGATTCCTTCTTGATGTACACATAGAGGTGGTAAAATGAGTAAGAGTTATATTCTTTGGAAATCATTTAACTAAATCAGCTAGGTGGATTCTATTGAGTTAGTAACTTTCATATGCACTAATAGCCAAATTTCATAAATAAGTTTATTCATTTATCGCATATAATTTTTTTAAATAACATAGATTTTGCGCGAAGAATACACATCTTGTTTACGGTTTATATATTTGTGTTCTTCTCTTCCCAAACACAATCCCTTTTACCGCTTGAAATCTCTCGAATGCCTTTTGTTTTATTTTTCTCTCTTCCACTTTATTCTGCACAAGAGTAATTATTTTCCTGATATCCAATTACTATTTCATATGGATTTACAATATTTTGGATATTTCTAATAATTATTAATAACATTTTATTTATTTAATATTAATTAACTAGTTTTCTTTATTTAATATTAATTCACTAGATCATCTCATATCAGATAGAGTTGATAAATACTCCTTCCATTTTTAATTATTGGATATTTTAGAGTTTTGACATATATTAAAGAAAAAAATTTAATGCATTTTTATTTTTTGTGCTAACATTTTTTTCATAATGGTAAGCCAATAATAATTTAATAAAGTCAATTATTTTCAATTAATATATTTTGAAGTTTACAGTTCATAATCATTACATTACTTCATAAAGATGTAAAAAATATATTTTTATGAAATAAAAAAAAATGTAGAAATTTTTTATTTAAAAATGGAGAGAGTATTAATTTATAAAATAAATGAGATGAGTTGACTTGGCTCGTGAAACAATTTGACTTATGATGCTTGTTCTCAGCTGGAATGAATAAATTTCATAAGAAGATCAAAACCCTATACATATGATATTTCTAGTAACGGTGAACCATACAATCTATGGTATATTGGACATTCCAAAAATCATGAATAATAAATCAAATGTTTTGGAGTTTCAACTTCATAACATGCAGAACAAAATAAATAGATAAACTTCTCAACCCAATATATAAACACGTTTCACAATGCGGGGAGAGATTATTTAGTCGCCAATAATTGCAATGGAAGATGATTAGATTTGAGGATGAGGGAGAGAAAGAGAATCTGAAAAAAATTTGGGCCCATAGGCTCAATGTTGGGCCCACCAGAAGCATGAAAAAGGGAAAAGAAACAGTAGGGGTAGGTCTTTGCCACTTAGCCGCAGTAGCAATATTGAGCAGTGTTCCCAAAGAAGAATTGTGGTCTCCACACACCACTTTTTATTAATTTTTTACTATCAAACAATGATTTTATATATATATATATATATATATATATATAAATTTGACCTATTATTAAACTTTTGATAGTTGGATTAAAGTCTTAAAATAAAAATTTGACCTATTATTAAACTTTTGATAGTTGGATTAAAGTCTTAAAATGATCAAATGAGATTTATCAAATTTTTAATTTTGATGTTTTTGATATTTGATGCTATACACCATATTTCTATCAAATTTAAGAAAATCTTTTTCATTTATAATTAACAATTTACCATCGATAATATAAATCGATCTTCAAATAATTTTTTTAAATGGATGGCTCAAAATATCTGGAAATTTTTGCATATTGTATTCTCTTTTCCTCTAGGATTTCAACCAACTGACTCATCCTTTCTAATTGATTCATCTCTTCTTGATCGTCATTTGTAGGCATGGGACTTCGGATTAACCGAACCGAATCGGTCGATTATTTCGGTTTTTTGATTAGTTCAATTATTGAAAATTCTACCAAAAATAACCGAAAATTATGGTTCGGTTCAGGTATCGGTTAATTCAGGTATTAATTTTTTTACCGAAATTAACCGAAATTTTTGAAATTTTGTTTAAATTCGATTAAAATCGGGTAAAATCGGATAATTTTGGTTAAATTCGGATACATTCGAGTAGTTAGGTTCGATTTGGTTTGGTTCGGTTCGAAATTTTTAAAGCATTTTTGAATTTTGCTTTAAATTTTGATATAAATCGGTTTAAAAAAAACCGAAAAATCGATCGATTCGACTGAACCGAATTGAGAACCAAATCAATTTTAATATTGTGCCGATCGGTTCGACTAAAGTAACTGAACCATAACCAAAAACCAAAAATCTCAGATCGGTTTGGTTCTGTTCGCTCGGTTCGGTTTTAAATCCGAGTGCTAGTCATTTGGCAGTTTGTACTAAATTAACTCACATATACCTACTATTCCCATGTTAATTGAATGTTTTCCTTAACCTTCACTTTAAGCATGTATTTGGTTTGTATGAAAAACAAAATACTAAGCAAGGCCTTGTATTATTTTTTTTCATGCATTTTAATAGATTTTTTTTTTAAATATATATATTATGCGAATTTGAATATTGATGGTAACACATCGACAATACTGACACAAATCATTAGGTTATATGCCATAGTCTAATAAAAAAAATATTATTAAATGATATCTACAATATCTACACACTAAAATTTCTAAAAAGTTCTGAACTCATATATAGCTTACAAAAAAAAAGTTGCATGTTCGGAATTCAACATAAAGAAGAAAAAAAGTTGCATGTTCTCGTGGATGAAAACGAGAAAGAATTATACTTATGAAATATTGTTATTTCTACCAACGAGATACTAATTTCCTCTTTATTGAATCATTTGTAATATAACGAAAAGACGTGTAAGTTGCAGTGTTACACCATGCATAGTAATTTGGGTTAAAGCCTCTAAGGTGGATGGATATATTCATCTTTGGATCTTATCTAAAGCTTTTTGGATTTGTGTTTTAGTGTAAATTCGTGTGTCTTAATCACAAGGTGCCTCTCTTTTCCTTTTCCTTTGTCTCTCTCTCTTTTTGGGCAAGTTTTTGTCGTTTAGAACATCTCATCTTAAATTGCATCTTAACTCACCATCTAATCGTGCCATTAGTTACTTACAAAGCTACACAGATAATTAAGAATAAGAATCTTTTGTAAAATGTTTATCACTATAGAAATAATATGAAAGCTGCAGTAAATTTCGAAGATTAGTTGGAGTTAAGCCCAGAAGATTTACTTACCTATATGGATGTAGACTTACATGTGGCGATTATTATTACTAGCACGTTGTTTACTAATCATATAGGGTTAACTTAATTATAGTAAAGAGAGACATCATAAAATGTATAGATAAATTGTTGGTTTGAATGTGTGTTTGTTTGGTGCCACGTTTCAGAAAAAAGAAAACAATTAAAGAATTTTGTATGTGCTAAGTGTAGATTAGGGTAATATGATATTAATGTTTATTCTAGTTTAAGGGGTTTAATTATGCTTGAATTAATAATTTTGAATATAATGCATTTCACTTATGAAGATATACAAGGATCTATAGATTGTGAAATATAATATATAGTTTTTAAACCTCCAAAATATTTAAAAAAAAATATTCGATGAAATAATGAGCACGAATGATGTTCTTAGTTTTTTCCGATTTTTAGAAGTAGTTTTGCTATATATAATACACATTTTTATATAAAAAATTTTGTTGGCAAGAAATATATCTAGTTAAAAAAAGGTTTTCATTTATTAAATTCGTATAATAAAAGTGTATAATATCATTAAAAATGGTATTCAGTTTCAGTGTCTTCATTTGTTATATTTTATTTTTTTCGTTATACATAAAAAAATTATGACTAATTGAAAACTATGTATTTAGTTGAGGATCGAGTGGAAATACACTAAACCTAAAAATGTTAAATCAGTGGACGATCGTACTTATAGCGAGTGGAAATACACTAAACCTAAAAATGTTAAATCAGTGGACGATCGTACTTATAGCGTTAGAGAAAGGTTGATTTGTGTCGTAATCGAAAAAAAAAAAAACAAAGAACAAAGGGACAGTGTGAATCTTTAGACAAAGCAGGCATGGGACTTCGGATTAACCGAACCGAACCGGTCGATTATTTCGGTTTTTTGATTAGTTCAATTATTGAAAATTCTACCAAAAATAACCGAAAATTATGGTTCGGTTCAGGTATCGGTTAATTCAGGTATTAATTTTTTTACCGAAATTAACCGAAATTTTTGAAATTTTGTTTAAATTCGATTAAAATCGGGTAAAATCGGATAATTTTGGTTAAATTCGGATACATTCGAGTAGTTAGGTTCGATTTGGTTTGGTTCGGTTCGAAATTTTTAAAGCATTTTTGAATTTTGCTTTAAATTTTGATATAAATCGGTTTAAAAAAAACCGAAAAATCGATCGATTCGACTGAACCGAATTGAGAACCAAATCAATTTTAATATTGTGCCGATCGGTTCGACTAAAGTAACTGAACCATAACCAAAAACCAAAAATCTCAGATCGGTTTGGTTCTGTTCGCTCGGTTCGGTTTTAAATCCGAGTGCTAGTCATTTGGCAGTTTGTACTAAATTAACTCACATATACCTACTATTCCCATGTTAATTGAATGTTTTCCTTAACCTTCACTTTAAGCATGTATTTGGTTTGTATGAAAAACAAAATACTAAGCAAGGCCTTGTATTATTTTTTTTCATGCATTTTAATAGATTTTTTTTTAAATATATATATTATGCGAATTTGAATATTGATGGTAACACATCGACAATACTGACACAAATCATTAGGTTATATGCCATAGTCTAATAAAAAAAATATTATTAAATGATATCTACAATATCTACACACTAAAATTTCTAAAAAGTTCTGAACTCATATATAGCTTACAAAAAAAAAGTTGCATGTTCGGAATTCAACATAAAGAAGAAAAAAAGTTGCATGTTCTCGTGGATGAAAACGAGAAAGAATTATACTTATGAAATATTGTTATTTCTACCAACGAGATACTAATTTCCTCTTTATTGAATCATTTGTAATATAACGAAAAGACGTGTAAGTTGCAGTGTTACACCATGCATAGTAATTTGGGTTAAAGCCTCTAAGGTGGATGGATATATTCATCTTTGGATCTTATCTAAAGCTTTTTGGATTTGTGTTTTAGTGTAAATTCGTGTGTCTTAATCACAAGGTGCCTCTCTTTTCCTTTTCCTTTGTCTCTCTCTCTTTTTGGGCAAGTTTTTGTCGTTTAGAACATCTCATCTTAAATTGCATCTTAACTCACCATCTAATCGTGCCATTAGTTACTTACAAAGCTACACAGATAATTAAGAATAAGAATCTTTTGTAAAATGTTTATCACTATAGAAATAATATGAAAGCTGCAGTAAATTTCGAAGATTAGTTGGAGTTAAGCCCAGAAGATTTACTTACCTATATGGATGTAGACTTACATGTGGCGATTATTATTACTAGCACGTTGTTTACTAATCATATAGGGTTAACTTAATTATAGTAAAGAGAGACATCATAAAATGTATAGATAAATTGTTGGTTTGAATGTGTGTTTGTTTGGTGCCACGTTTCAGAAAAAAGAAAACAATTAAAGAATTTTGTATGTGCTAAGTGTAGATTAGGGTAATATGATATTAATGTTTATTCTAGTTTAAGGGGTTTAATTATGCTTGAATTAATAATTTTGAATATAATGCATTTCACTTATGAAGATATACAAGGATCTATAGATTGTGAAATATAATATATAGTTTTTAAACCTCCAAAATATTTAAAAAAAAATATTCGATGAAATAATGAGCACGAATGATGTTCTTAGTTTTTTCCGATTTTTAGAAGTAGTTTTGCTATATATAATACACATTTTTATATAAAAAATTTTGTTGGCAAGAAATATATCTAGTTAAAAAAAGGTTTTCATTTATTAAATTCGTATAATAAAAGTGTATAATATCATTAAAAATGGTATTCAGTTTCAGTGTCTTCATTTGTTATATTTTATTTTTTTCGTTATACATAAAAAATTATGACTAATTGAAAACTATGTATTTAGTTGAGGATCGAGTGGAAATACACTAAACCTAAAAATGTTAAATCAGTGGACGATCGTACTTATAGCGAGTGGAAATACACTAAACCTAAAAATGTTAAATCAGTGGACGATCGTACTTATCGCGTTAGAGAAAGGTTGATTTGTGTCGTAATCGAAAAAAAAAAAAAACAAAGAACAAAGGGACAGTGTGAATCTTTAGACAAAGGGACAGTGTGTCGTAATCTGTTTATACTGAATGCATAATATTTGTCATTGCACTTATAAATTAATTAGAGTTTTATTGGATAGTTAGTGATAAACTTTGTCAATTTCTTGAGTTATTATTACCCAATAGATCATTACGGATCTGATGTCTCGTGATAAACCGGTTCGAAACCATTTTCCTAATTAGGGGTTTGCTATAAGGATTGAAATGGATCCGTCGACAGAAATTACTTTGTTAGTTATGTTCAGTTATTGCTCCTTTTTTTTTTGGTTTAAAAACTTTAACATTTGACTTTGCACGAGGCCCATGCGCACAACTCTGGTATGATATATGTAAATAAATAGCCCAAATAAGCAAGTAGTTTCTTGGCCCAGTAATGAACTCGATCGGAATTGATCATTCTAATGGATTCAGTTTGTGTATTTTAATTAGTTTGTGTATTTTAATGGATTCAGTGTTATTGGTTTTATGATTTTAAAATTTATATTCAAATTTTGTGTTATTAGTTCTATAATTTATAAATACTAATTTAATAATGTGTTATTCAATCCTACAAATTTACTTATGGATTTGATTTCACAGTGGATTTTAGTGAATTTGGAAGGATTTTCATATTAAAAATACAAAGACTCAAATCTGAGGAAAAACCTACATATTTACGAATACTAATTAAAATCCATATATTAGATTTGAAAATCAATAAAATTTACAAAGATTTATAAATTATTCTCAAATCAATTAAAATACATGAACCGGATGAAGAATTATTTTATTTATGCAAGCTGGCATGGCTCATTTCAATGATTTAACTCCTCTTTTAGGCCTCCATTATTTAACTCCATATATATGTAATCATACTGACTTAAAAAAAAAAACTTTATTCATTTTTTTCTTCCCTTCACAAACATCATTTTAAAAATACAAGATAATCAGATGGATATCAAAAATATGTAATATAAGTGGAATAGGAAACTCAAATGAAGCAAGACAAGTAGAGCATATTAGGTGAATCAAATCATGCGATCGATAGAATAGAGAAGATGAGTTACATTTGAATGTACTTAAACCAAGTGGATAGAAAGGTTTCGAAAGCCGACACCCGAAGAAAAATCATTTTTTTTGAAGGGAGAAAACGATCTAGTCTAGCAAGTTTGCTGACCTAGTCCAATCGGTTTGGTAAGAGAATAAGCTCAATGTAAAGTGAAAGGAGGTTCAAAACATTTAGTGACATCTCTCGAACATAAGTCACAAGTCAGTACAAAAAAACAATGGAGAAGGAAAACAATATATCCATACAAGACATTTTTTTCCATTTTTTTACCCAACCAATTTTCTTTGTAACTCACTCAACCTCACTAAAAACTTCTCTTGATTCACTCAAGGTCATTCTTATTTTTCAACGTCAATTACTCCAACTTTTTTTTCTTTTTGGGATTGATCCTAGGAACTCTTTTTACACTTAAATATCTACTCTTACTTCTATTTATTTTACTCCTCATTTGATTCTTTTCATTTTCTTTTTCTTTGCCAGGAATTTCTTACTTAGACGTTTTTAAACTCAAAAATAGTGTTTCCTTTTTATTTTCACTCCCTAGACAACTTTCTTTTTTTCTTATTCTCAAACCACTTTGGTTTCACTCTTTTTATTCTTATTCTCTAATTATTTTGGTTCTTTTCCTCTCTTCTCTCTCTTCTCAACAAAGCTCACACCCTTATAAACTCAACGACCATTCCCAAAATCCACATAAGACCCAATAAAACGTCAAGATTCTCTCAAACCCACATAGACTAGCCAATGAAATTACTACTAATGGAAAAAAAACCTTGTCGTTTTCATCTCAAGAGATTTTATGCATGAAATGCAAAGAGAAAAGGCCTCACTCAACAAATTAATGATGGTTTCAAAGAAAGGTTTGGGATTTTTAAGGTGTGGTACCATCCTCATTCAAAAGATGTATTTGAATCGGGATTGGCCATTTAAACCATGGAGAGTGGTGAAAAGAGATAAAAATAGTTTGAATGTGTATAAGTGAACCATGGTTAAGGTCTAAAAACCCATAAGTGAAAGAATTAAATTCAATTAATGTCAAATAAAATGGAGTTGGTTTCAATTCAATTAAGGAATCAACAAAGCTTAGAGAATCTAGAGTGGAGAGATCAAAGATATGGAGAAGCAAGCTTTTCGCGGTCCATTAAGCAAAAGAAAAGCATTATCAAGATATTTACAAGGAATGCTATGTACTAAAAACCTCTACAAGGTATTTCTATCATTCTTCTCCATGCAAATGCAACATAGAATGGACATACTATGCAAATAAAAATGTAACTAAATGAAAGAAAATATTTTTGGTTTTTTCAAATTTTTTGATTTTTTTTTGGTTTTTTTTTTGGTTTTAGATGTATCCACAATGCAAGACTCAAGGAGAAGGAAAACAAAACAACTAAAACAAGGATTAGCCACGAGTGTCCCTCCTCCGGACTTATTTCTCACCGTCTCGGTGAGAAAGTAAATTCAAAGAAAGAGACATGACACAAAGGAAAGAAAAATGCGAAATAAAAATGATATAAGTAATGGTGAAAGAGTGGTACTTTGGAGCTTAGTAAGGTAAATGCGGTAGTGGAAAAGGGCCTTGGTCATCTTTATTCATTGCTTGTTTTGTGTCACTAGCTTGACAATGATAGGCTTGGGAGAGTTCTCAAGGGCGCGTTTAACGTCGCTAGCTTGACGGTATTTCTACAACTCAAACACACAAAAACAAAACAAGTCAAAGTGAAAATAAATGAAAGTTATATACGAAAGATACCATGGAAATACCTCCCAATCGCACTTGTTTTATGTCGCTAGCTTGATATTTTGAGGAGATTAGGCGAAGTTGGGATGGAAGCTATCTTCAAAGCACGGTTCCCAATCGGTGAGTTCAAGGCTCCAAACCCTTTTCATTGCCTCCTTGGATAACTCAATCTCCTTTTCATTCAACCCGGGGGTTAAGATCACTTTTGCCTTAGAGAAAGGCTTATAACCACCCGTGCTCTTCACTTTGCACTCTATGGCACCATTAACAAACTTGATAGGATACAAGAGGAGGGTTAAATTCTTGTACTCCTTGGGCTTCTCCCTTGTGATTCTAGGTGCTTTCACTTCAAAACCCAACTTCAAAAGTTCTTCAAAGAATAAGTTCAAGCAACTCCCATCAAAGATTTCTTCACCAAATTTCTTACCATCAAGACATATAAGCTCTTTACACACTTTAGGGGGCTCATCATTCACTTGAATGCTCATCAAATCATCCTCATTAATCTCTTTGGTGCATGTAATTGTGCCACACAAGTTGGAAGTGGTGGGAGTAATGGGATAGTACACCTTAGAATCCACATTGAAGAGTATGGCTCTTTCATTCAGGAAGTCTATGCTTGCACCCACTGTTGACAAGAGTGGGGTTCCAAGTATTAGAGGTAGCTTCCGCGTGGTTTTCATCTCCACCACCATAAAGTCCGTTGGAACCACACAATTTCCAACTTTTAGTGGGTAATTTTCAAGCATACCAATGAGACACTTTGAAGATACATCCGCAAATGAGATTAAGCTAGTATTTCCTTTCAACTCTTTTATTCCAAGGCTCTTTACCATCTCAAGAGAGATCAAATTGACACAAGAACCCGAATCGCATAAAGCATCATGAAATTTCAAATCACCAAGAGAGCAAGGTATTGTGAATTTACCGGGATCATTCTTCTTAAAAATCAATCTCGGCTCAAGAGGTGTCTCATGTTGTTGCTCATAAGTCTTCATCACATCCATAAACTTTGTGTGATTCGCTAAGATGTCTTTGATGAATCTCATTTGGCTTGGGACTTGACTCAAGTCATCGTTCTTTGGCAAAGTCACTCCACCATCACTCATATCCTTTTTAAACTTTGAGAAAACTTTCTTTTGCGCCTTAGTGTAGACCGATCTTGGAAATGGGAGTTTGGGTTCATATAGTGGTTGTTCAATACTAGGGGTTCCTTCCCTTTCCTTCTTCTTAGATGCTCTCTCTTCACTTTTCTTACTCTCCCCAAGCATCTATTCGCTCTTGACAACTTGTCAACATTAGAAGACATTAAAATCTTGGTGAGTTCTTCTAAAGCCTTTTCGTTCTCATCCAATTATTGTCTCTCATCAAGCTTCTTATCACCAATGAATATTGCATTACAATACTCCTTTGGGTTAGATTCGGGTTTATCCGGTAATATCCCCTTTTGGCTCTTGGAATAAGAAGCGTCTTGAGCTACTTGTAAGTCAATGTTTTTCACATGAGAAGCTAAAATTGTGATATTACCATCCAACTAGTTGTAAATCCCATCAATCTTGGTGTTCATCTCAACAAACCTCTTTCCAATATCCGCATTACTCTTGATTTGTCCCTCCAATATCTTTCGAACCAAAGTTTTAACTTCATTATCTTGAGAGGAAGGTGGAGTAGAATTACCTTGTCCTTGAAAGGGTTTATTCCCTTGTTGTTGAAATTGGGGCCTCGCTACATAGCCTTGTTGTTGGAATTGTTGTGGAATGAAGCCTTGCCCTTGAGGCTTTTGTTGAGGATAAACTTGGTCTTGGGGGTTCTCAATATTTTTGCTCCTATAGGAGAGATTGGGATGGTTCCTATAGTTTTGGTTAAAACTCCCTTGTTGGTTGTAACCTCCTTGCATGTAACTCACTTCCTCTTGTCTCTCTTGGAAATCCTCTAGGAAATCCTCTTTATTTCCATCAAGCTCTCCCACATAATGCATGGCCTTTTGTGTGGACATGATTAACTTGTCCAACTTGTCATTTGGCTCCTTGATTCTTGTATATTCTCCCTTAGGCTCTCTCACCATCCTATCGTAGTCTCTTCCATATCAATGGTTACTTTGGGAGAGATTCTTCACTAGTTGCTCACTTTGCTCTATAGCCAAACTCGAAAAGTCTCCATTACTAGCGGTATTTAGGGCGATGTGATATTTTTCCTCAATACCATGGTGGAATATCCCTAAGAGGGCTTCCATAGAAACGCCATGATGGGGGCAAGAACGCGTGTATCCTTTCAACCTCTCCCACGTCTCATACAAAGTTTCATTCGGTCCTTGTTGGAAGCTAGTGATGTCATTTCTAATCTTCGCGGTCCTTTGATTGGAGAAGAACTTGGCCAAGAATCTCTTCTTACACTCTTCCCATGTCGTGATGGAGGAGGTTACCACACTCTTCTACCATTCAGAAACCTTATCCCCAAGAGAAAATGGGAAGAGAATTAATTTAATGACATCTTTGGGTACCCTGTTCATTTTGACCGTTGACAAAGATGCTCAAAGTTATCCACATGCTCGATAGGGTGCTCCATGGGCAAACCGAAGAAGCGATTGTGCTGCACCATGTTGATCAAGCTTGACTTGATCTCCCAATTGTTGTTCCCACAAGGTGGAGCTATAATACCCGTCCTTGTGCCATTAGTTATAGGCTCATCAAAGTCGCATATCCTTCTTGGCTCTCGCGGTTGGTGAATGGGCTCTCTACCTCTCGCGTTCCCAAGTCCAACTCCATGTAACTCATCTTCTTGATCATTCCTCGGTTCCATATTTAACTGTCTCAAATGATCTTGTCGTTCCTTTTCTCGTCTCGTCTCTCTTCCCAATCGCATAATGTCTGAAACAAGGGGTTGGAGGTTTGTTGGTCCTTTACTCCTTAGGTTCATGCACTTATAGAGTTTGAGAAAGACAACACAAACGAGAAAGGTTAGTATAAAAAGATAAAAAGAACTTAGTCTTAATCATATATCTAATCCTAATGGCTATTGCTAAACTCCCCGGCAACGGTGCCAAAAACTTGATGCGCGCTATTTTACCTTCACTATGGAGCGAAGATCCAATAGGCGATCGAAGTTTTAAAATTTGTAAAATCTCAAATAAAACCACAAGTGCATGGTACACCGAGGTAGTACTTAAGGGTCGATCCCAAGGAACTAAAGCTTGTACACTAGAGATGCGAGACACAAACTAAGCTATAGCAAATGATTTTTGTGTGTTTTAAAGGTTTTAAAAGCTAAGAAAAATACAAAAAGGAAAGCAAGATAAAAGCATTGGATCATGGATTTAACTATCAAAAGAATGAACTAACAATCAAACAATGATACTAAAAATTGAATTAAGTACCATTCTAGAACATGAAATTCACAATTATGACTAATGCACTTCCATGACACTAATCACTTCATTAATTAAGTAATTAACAAAAACTTCCATTCGTAATCACATAATCAATGCTCATTGATTATGTGATGGCGCCAAAAACTTGTTGAGACAAATTTTAAATCCAAAACTAATACCCAAGTGCAAGAAATCAAGTAGTAATTGAGGTATCGAACCACAAGAAGTCAAGAATAACACATAAGAATACAAGTAATTAATTAAGCTAAGCTAAATGATATTTTCGTGTTTTAGAATCCTAATTATGAAATAAAACAAAGTAAAACGAGCAAATGATAAAGCAAACGAAAGATAAACAAGACCAAATAAATAAAAAAACACTAAATAAGATAAAAGCAAGAGAATTTAAACATAAAAAGTCTAAATGCAAAAGTCAACTAGAAGTCAACAAAAGTCAACTAGAAGTCAACAAAAGTCAACCGTAAAGTCAACACTAAAAAACTTGATCAAATAAGGAAAAGCATGAGATTTGGGCAAAGCAATTGATTTGGGATGATTAATGACTAACTAATGATGCTAGGACTAACAATCAAACTAAATTCCATGACATGAATCACACACGATAGACTAATTCACTTCCATGACACTAATCCATTTACTAACAATTTAATTAAGCTAATTTTCCAATTGCAATTAAATGATCAATAATCATTAAGCATAAGTCCATTAAGCCAACTAATCATCTTAAGCATCAATTTCCATTGGTTAAGAATGAAAAGCAAATTTAAAATTCTCCTAGACATTTCATCAATCACCTTACGGACATGAAATGTCCATGTTCTAGATTTTGATTGATCATATCAAATATAGCCTTAAGTACACCTTAAACTTTAGAAAACATAAGAATCTAACCCTAAGCATCACTAATCATCCATTAAATATCTCTAATCTACTAAGCCAAAAAAATCCATAAGAAAACTCCTCACTAATCATGATACTAAACACAAAGATAAACATACGACAAGATGTTTTTCCATAAAAGAGGAAAAGACCAATCCAAACTTAGGTTATATTTGGCCTAAAAACATATTTATAGGTCCAAAAAGGTACACAGGTCAACCCGAGACAAATCGGGTCGGACCTCGGATCTTGAAGAAAATTTGGTCTATATCGAACCCCTTCCCTTAGAAATGAGGAGTTAGATATTTTCTCTGTTTTTGTGTTTTGTCCTCCTTCTTTATGGTTTATATCGAACATTTTTCCTTAGAAATGAGGGGGTCGATATATTTTATGTTTTTATCCTCCTTCATCTTTGGGCAAATCTTCATCTTCTTGCTTGTTTGATCCATTCTTCCAACTCCTTTGCATCTCCTAAGTCTCTTCTTCACCCTCTTAGCTCCAAGAACTCCAAAAACACCTAAAACAAACAAAAACAAAGAGCATAATGCACAAATACAAATCATAACTCTAAAATGCATCTAATCACTAAATAAAACAAAATGATAGAAATGCGATGCAAATGCTATGAAGTGATGGATAAAGGAGTGATGAAATCATGAGTTTAATGGTGTAAAAACACCAAATATCACTTGCTTCACATGATAAGCTGAATTTTGTTTACTATAAACATTGTAGATTTTGGGATCGAAGAAAGAAGTCTCGTATTCCTTTCTTTCCACAAGGAATAAATCATAACTTGGAATATTAGTTTGCAAATGGTATTAAGTTTGGTGTTGTAGGACACCGATCTTATCCGTGTGACAATATCTTCAAACCTAGAAGAAGGAGAAAGATCTTGATAATCCGTGAAAAAGGGACACCAAACCTCTTCTGCTAGAGAGCAATTGAAGAAGAGGTGAGTGATTCATTTTGGTGCAATTGCATAAAAAAGACAGTATCCTAAAACATTTAAGTTCCAACTCTTGAAACGGTGGTAAATTTTATTATATTTTTTAAAGCGTCCTGGTAAATTCATTAAAACAAATTGACTAAAAAATCTATTGCAAAAAAGTTGAAAAGAAATGCATATCTTATTGGTTCACTCTCACAACAAGAACAACCTTTTTTGTTGATAATATGCGAATTAGATTACAAAAATGGAACAGTTTCTTTACAAAAAGCTTGGCATGCCGCATGCCTTATACGTTGTTTTAAGTCCAAAAAATCATTAAAAAGCTCAGAAGAAACATATGATATTCAGAAACACGTACATATATAGAGAGAAGGTTGTTGGGTAGCAAAGTAACGCGAATAGAACGGTCTCTTTGCAATCACTAAAAAAAAATTCATTTTTTCTTACCTAAAATATAGATAAAATAACAGAAGGACACTATCGTTTTGTGTAAAGGCATCTACAAAATGTAAGATAAAACCAAGCAGAGGAATAAATCAACCATGAAGATGTGAAACTTAAGAGTAAATGAAAAAAATTCTTGTTGAATTTGTTGTGGATTATAATTAGCATGTATTTGTAATTATATGAATTAATTTGTATGATTACTTTGGTTGACATAAGAGGCCTTGATAATATAGGGGTCCTATGTAAGACAATTTGTCTTTAACCACCAAGACGAAATAAGTCAACCGCATGTCTTCTCCATAAATATAAATAAATTTCTAATACACAAAATTAAGTTATTAGGTAAAGAGAATCAGGAACTTTTCCCGCTTTACAATAATTTACTTTTTTTTTCAAAGAGTTTAATAATAATAATTATTAATTTTAATTGTGCGAAACGACACATATTTCTCCTAAATAAACTACAAGCGACTTAGGTATCTAAAAATATTTGGCTAAGCGATATTTAGCTATAGAGTAATTATTTAAAATACCACTAAAATAAATTTTTGTTTCGAATATACTATTATTAGTTTTTTTTTAAAAAATATTACTAAAATTTTATTTGTTTCCAAAAATACCAAAAACACTAAAAATGATTTTTGAGGGTTTATAATTTAAATTTTTGAAATTTGGATTTAGTATTTTGGATTTATGATTTTTTTTTTTGGGAATATGGTTTAGTTTTGAGAGTTTAGGGTTTAGTTTTGAAGATTTAAAGTTTAGTTTTAGTTTTGTGCTATTTTTGGAAAACAAAAACTTTTAGTGGTATTTTTGGAAAAAAAACTAGTTGTGCTATTTTTGAAACTAAAACTTAAAAATGTGTTACTTTTGAGAATTACTCATATATTTTTGAGTAATTCCTTAAAATACCACTAAAATAAGTTTTTGTTCCAAATATATCATTATTACTTTTTTCCAAAAATATCACTAAAAAATTTTTGTTTCCAAAAATACCACAAAGACTAAAAATAATTTTTGAGGGTTTATTATTTAAATGTTTGGGGTTTGGGTTTATAATTTATATTCATTGTGAACGTTTAAAATGTTAAGTGTACATACATATATATGTCATTTACACATGAAACTCATGAGAGACCCATATGTCAATTATCTTCTCATGATTGGCTTAATTTATTTTTATAATTTAAAATTTAATTATTAAATTAAACTATATTAAAAATAATATTATTATATTGTTGAAATACTCTTTCAAATCTTTTATGGATGGAAATGCTCTTAGAAATTGTAATATTTCAAATAAAATCTCCATTTTTACAAAATTTGGGCAACTTAAAAGGACGCCCGTTGTAAGAAAAAAAGTGATTCTACAAAATAGTACATTTTTTAAGTTTTTGTTTTAAAAATAGTATTATTAGGTTTTTTTTTTTTAAAATACTACTAATATTTTCTTGTTTTCCAAAAATAACACAAAATAAAAATAAACTTTAAACCCTCAAAACTAAACCTTAAAACCTAAATCATAAACCCTAAAAATTAAATTATAAACTCAAAATACTAAACCTAAACCTAAAATTTTAAATTATAAACATTTAAAATCATTTTTAGTGTGTGGTATTTTTGGAAAGAAAAAAAATTTTAGTGGTATTATTAGAAAAAAAAACTAGTGATGATATATTTGAAACAAAAACTTATTTTTGTGGTATTTTAAATCATTTTTTCCAACAAAAATACCAACCAAAAACAAAAAATTAATTAAACGAAGAAGAAACTGCAATGTATTGAGCTATATATATATATATATATATTTGGGAAATTAGATCCAATAGCACATAAAAAATTAATAATTGGGTGAATGACTATAACAAGTGATGGCTAGATTATTATCTATAAACTCTATATTAATGGCGAAATTGTCCTTAATGACATGACATAACCGAGTTTCCATCGGTGAAATTAAATTGTATATTATTTTTTTCTTCTCTTTTTCTCTTTCTTCCTTTCTTTTTGATGAACTTTTTTTTCTACCATACCATCCTATTTGCTTCACATCTTTTTTTTTAGAAAATGATTCAAATCCAGATCATATTAGAAAAACATACATTTTTTTTGTACATGCCATAATTTAATTTTTTTGAAAACGGACACAAATTTCTCAAAAAATGGATAAGTGATTTTACGTAAATACGCTTGGTTCTATTCTATGTCTATGTAAAATCGAATAACACATATTTATTTTGATTTGTTTATCTAGTATTTAATTTTTTTTTTGTATTTGTCTATTATATTATATATGTATCGGTATATGTTCTCAACTACAATGTGATTTTTTGTATCTATTTTTTAAAATTCAAACCATGTAAGATGCGGAAAAAAATATGTGATCTTTTTGTAGTCGTGGAAGATTTAATCAATTATTAATATCAGCTTAATGTCAAATACAAGATCATTTGTGGTTTATCATTAGTCAAAACAAAAATATATGTTATTAAAACATACACTCATAGCCCAACTTACATCATCCACTACGTCAACATACATCAACACCCAGCCATGTCACCATCAAGAGAAAACGGTGAGGATATAATGGTCCACATCTTCTTCCTTTTGATAGTTGCCTAATTTATGAGCATTCATAGTTATATTTTTTGTTTCCTAACCCAATATAGTTATTAGGCTAATTTACCCTATATATATATATTTTTTTTTTTTTAAATTGTGAACTTTGGGTGTTTCCATCTTTTTCTTAGCAATGTGTTGAGCAACTATATTTAAAATCAAAAATACACCTCTTTAACTTTGTTGAAATTTATAAAAAAAAATTCTAAAAAAGTTTTTTTCAAAATCATACGTTAGTTTCCCAAAAAAAAAAATCCATTTTAGTGGAACCAGAATTTATCTGTAACTTTATCAAATTTATACAACAAAAATATTAAAAATGTTTTTCTTTCCTAAAAAACACTTATATCTCATTTTCTATTTTAGGCAATTCTCAAAAATATTAAACTTTTAAGTTTTTATTTCAAAAATACCACCACTAATTTTAGATTTCCAATAATTACATAATTTAATATCAATTATTCAAAACCCCTCCCTAAAAATCTAAATCTTGAATTGGAAAAATGAAATCTATAATGTTTTTATTTTGTTTGTAATTTATTTAAGGTATCCAAATAGACATTAATATAATTTTTATAAACTATATTTAAATTGATATCGGTAAACGATTCATCATTAAATCATTATATTATATAATATTTTAAAATATTAAAATATTATGATTTAGTTGAGTTTAAATTTATAATACATGTATTTGTGGACTTATGTTAAAAAATTAATGAGAATATGTAGAGATTTCTACTATGACATATAAAATTAATTAAAATATTTTGATTGGTTAATTTAATTGATGTATTTTTTAAATTACTCTTTGATGGATACATAATTTTTTTTTCTAATTAATATATATATAGTATAATTTTGGTATGTAAAATCGAAGGGGTAGTCACCTGTGGGGGCGCGCGCGCGTAACAAGTGAGTTTGACATGTGGACCCAATGCTGTCTAAAAAAACATGATACGGTCACTTTCACGTGCAAAAAGCCCAACGTGTGAAAAGAGATTTTGTTTTAAGTTAATAGTAAGCCCATAGAATATGGGCCCCACACACCGGCCTCTTCAGATATTATTATTCACCTTTTTATATTGCAACTAGTAGATACTGTTGAAAGTCCTTATATATCGGTTAAGATATAAAGTAATATAATCGGAGTTAAATGATATGATTTTTGGCATGTTCTTATTTATAAACCAGTTTTCTTCTCTGTAATAGCTTAGCTACAGTAGATGTTTTAAATGGTAAAAAAAAATTAGATTTCTGTTCAGGATTTCATTCGGTTATTAAAAAAAAAATCTTATTGATATAGCTTTTAGAAATCAAAACCCTAAAATTTGTTCTTTTACATAAAGATCAAATTAATAATTTCTTAAGACGTATTGATAATAATATATATTATATGGTGATTCTAAAAAATACCAAATTTTTAAGTTTTTATTACAAAAATACTACAATTAGTTTTGAATTTTCAAAAATAACAAATATTCAATGTCAAAATGATTCAAAAAATTTTTTTAATGAGGAAAATCTAAACTCTAAATTGTAAAGGGAAACCCAAACATACTATTTAATTTTGTTTGTAATTTATTTAAAATAACAAGTACTAGGGTTTTGATCTAGTGATGCTATGTTTATAAAAAAGAAAAATTTAAAGTGTGGTATTTTAGGATATTTTTTTATATTATTATAATACAACACCAATAATATGAAGTTGCAGCTTATACGTTACACCAACTTGAAAGCTAAATTAAGCTTTACTTCATTATCCAAAAGCAGATTGCATTTGAAAGCAAGACGAAGCAAATTTAGTCAGCTCCACCAAAAGTTGGTCGCATTAAATATAGAGTAATTAGTCTCTTAATAGAAGTTTAATTTGACTTACTTTTTCTCATGATGATGACTCTGTCTACATAAATTTATGCTTCTTTATCCAATCGCAACAACTAATTTTAGCTGAATGACTAATCCAACTCATTCTTATTTGGATATACGCATCAATTACAAAATTATACGTAATTATCATCTATTCTTTTTGTATCCAGCCTCGATCTACTTTCGTCTAGTCTTGGCATATAAATTCAATCTTTGTGGTTTCTGCTATGGCCAACTCAGCACTTAATCAAAAGAAAATTGCAAAGTTTATCGATTGTTTATCAAAAAAAGTTTATCGATTAGTATTGTAAACTACATTGATTTTCAAACATGTCTAATACCAAAAAAAAAAAAAAAAATCTAGCTCAAATTATCAAAATTAATATTTCTTAGTTATATAGACATGTTTACGAATTACATATACCGATATATGTATCAACAGTTTTACAATATTCATAATTAGTGTTAGGATTTACAATGTTCATCGTAAACTATCTTCTGGAATTGCAAGATCCTTGAACTTGATCAATCACGACTCAATAAAAAAAAACACACGCATAGTTGAATCAAACCGAGAAAGAAGAAGATATTAGAGATGAAACTAGTTCACTCACCAAATTTGGAAAGCAAAGTCACGTCCAGAAACACAAGATTTCATTAGAAGTCAAAGAGAAATTACAAGATCAATTCCTCTGAATCACTCTGCAGTATTGGCTTGAATTGGTGCAGTTCTAACTCAGATGCTTTCTCGTTCATGAAACGCTTCGATATATATATATATATATATATTTTTTGTAATTAATAGGTGGAATCAAATTATTTGTTTGCACCGATCCGATAGAAGAAAATTATCCAAGTGAATATCATGAATAGAGAAATTAGCATAAAAAACCTCCAATTTGTTTATTTTTGTCAATTTAAACATTCAATTTATTTTGCATTTTCAAAATAAATCTACAACTCAATCATTTTTCTAAAATAAACTTCTAAATGACTAAAAGTGTGCGCGATTGAATCAACAACAACCCACTAAATACTCTCCGTTAAAAGAAAATTAACGACAGTTGTTTTTTAATTGAGTTATGAATTGTGGATGTTGTGATTATAATATATTTTCTATTATAATATACAAATAGAGCAATAAAAGATAACAAACCAAAACCGTAAACTTTACAAAAAAATAATCAAGAGCTATAACGAGCGTTATTGGTATTTAACGGAGTTATCGTTGACCATTGATTAATCTTCGAACGCATACATTTTTGGTCACTTAGAAGTTTATTTTAGAAAATAATTGAGTTGAAAGTTTGTTCTGCAAACGTAAAGAATTGGATGTTTAAGTTAAAAAAAATTAAAAAGTTGGAGATTTATTCTGAAAATGCAAAAAGTTAGATGTTTAAGTTGAAAAAAATTAAAAAATTAGAAGCTTTTTATAGTAATTTCCCTATTGAATACTACGAACTATATTTTGATTTTATAAAATTTGAGCACGAATATAAAATTGAAATTAATATTAATTGCCAAGTTATGTGGATTCACGTGGTTTATTAGCTTTCTTTGTTCCACTTTAATTATTTAAAGTTTTATTGTAAATGCATGATTGTCCATTTAATATTAAAATAATATTTTCATTCTTTATAATAAAATATGATCGATTTTTTACACTTATATATATGTGATTTTTTTTTTAAATGGGCGTGAAGAAGAAGTAATCACTCATCTCTCTCGTTCCTTCTCTCTCCTTCGATTTTTCTGCTTCATCAAAATATAATATAATATTAGATAAAAATCCATACACATATATAACATATATTCATACATATCTCAATATTATATTTATAACACGTTATCAGCACGATTGTCTTTTTATCCGATCATATATCATAAAGGTAAAAATTGGTTCATACCGGAAAAAATGAGATTTTAATTTATGTTTATATAATTTAAATTTAAATTTATGTATTATTTACGGAGTGGTAGGTTCGTCTCTTCTTTGATTTTATAGTAGGCTATGCCTGCTAATTATTTATTAAAAAGACATATAATAGGCTATGTCTTTTATGGATTGATCGTATTTATGGTAGGCGCTGCCTCCTTGATCAAATTAAAATTGTATCTCCGTAATTTTATGGTAGGCTCTACCTCCTTGATTATGTGGAAGAGTATGTTTATTAATTTATTATTATTTTTAATTATTATTGTAAAATTAATATGGAAGGTTCTGCCTCCTGAAATATTTATTTTAAATTATGTTCATTTATTTTTCAAATTTTTATCATGAATTTAAATATCAAAAAAAATTTCTGTTGTGAGAATTTATGAGGCACATGTCAATATAATATTGGACATGTGGAAACGTTTCAGAAGAGCGAGACGCTCCTGAAGAGCGAAATGTTTCAAAAAAGCATATGGCAGAGACATGCTTGTATCTAATCGTACATACAGAAAATAAAGATGGCAAAATATATAGTAAACCTGAAGTTTACTAAATTGGTTAAAATATAACCGGTTAAACCATCCCGGTAGAACAATGATATTAAGGATCATTGAAAATTTATGTGAAAAATAATAAGTTTTTCACTTAGCATGTCTTAAAAAAAAAAGCCATCACGAAGAGATGGATGGATAAATCACCATTTTAGATAGAAAGAGCTCATTGGCTATAATGGTAGATTTCTTTAATCCTCAAATCACACCCCGAGTATAACTGATTTAAAAGAGATTCGGTTCAAATAAATGGGCCAGAAGATCCATTATCTTTAAAGGAGGATTTACGAGTTCCACATTAAATGTTAAAAGGATTCTAAAATAAATACATGATCCAAAAATGGATATGTTTTTTTATCCTAGAATGAGATTAAGTGCGAGATGAATGAACTAGAAGAGTTATCATCTCGAGGGGAGAATTAAAGAATCTACAAGTAAGTTGATAATTTTATTTTAAAATGAACCGTTTACATAAATGATAACAGCGATTACATAAAGCATTATTGCAAAAAAAAAGTAAACTCATATTTATGTTAAATTTTTTGGGAGTAAATTCTCCAACGAAGAGATCATAAATAAGACACAGGTAATAAAAATAAAAAACCAGCGAAACATTTGTTTTCTAAAATAAAAACTAAACAATTTTTATTGTGAAAGTGTTTGAGAGAAGATAAAATATTTGAGTGATTTGAAAGTGTGAAGTATGAGTGTATTTATAGATTAAAAATACTGTTCATAGCCGTTTGAAAAGTAGAAATTTTTGAAAAAATTCCTTTGTGACTGTTGGTGCTAAAAGAATTAAAAGAAAAATCAATCTGAAAATTTTAAATAAGTAATCAGATAAATATTTATACAGGTAATTTTGATATTTTTGGTTAGCTTATATCCCAAAATTTGATCAATTTTGGTGTTTTTGCAAAAAAAAGAATTTTGGTGTTTTTGCAAAAAAAAAGAATTTTGGTGTTTTTGAAATTTTTTTTTTTTTATTACTTACTGTATGTCGAGATATAGAACATAAATAATGTTATGTTCACATTCAAAAGGAGCAGAATGAATCTTATTATATAAAGTTTGATGCGTCAAATTTCGTAATTAACACGATTATAACACGTGTCAGCCGGTCGATCGGATTTTGACACATGTAATTTTTTTTCCAATTAGATTTTGACATGTGTCATACAAATCTTATTTTTTTTTAAACTTATATATTTATAATTATCAAGTAAATTATAAAAATCAAGATATATCAAAAAAATTAATTAGTTTCTAATAAATAATTCATTAAAATAATTAGTTGATAAGCATGGTCTATTCTTTAAATATTGACTTTATTATATGTCTCGGCTTTGTTTTTTCGTACAACCATTCTTTTTCCCCTCTTTTTCTTTACGTTTATTAAGATGAATTAGGTTTTAAAATTTTCTCATTAAAATATTAATTAATACACGTGTAAAATTTTTTTGAGTTCAAATAGATTTAGGTTTGCATACATCTTCAAAAATTATAATATTTTGCCTTTATATGACAAGTTTTTGTGCTTTCTCAATCTTCTTACCAAAAACTTTCAAATTTCAATAATCTCTTCCACAAATTTTTTTCCAGCTTTTTTATTAGAAAAAACCATCGATTACTCTCTTATTCGATAAAAATAACATATCTCAATATTTTTCAATTAGCTTATTTTAGTAATTCATAAAAAAAAAAAAAATTAAGCTAGATATATACACGCTTACATATATTTTGATTTTAAATAGAAATAGATATGACAAAAAAATCAAACACGTTTTCTCATTAGAATATTAAATACATGTGTAAAAATCTTTTGAATAGAATTATATTTACATACCCAAATCTTTAAGGATTATAATATTTCACCTTTATTTAAACAATTTTGTACTCTCTCGATCTTCCCACCAAGCAATTTAAATTTTCAATAACCTCTTCTAAAATTTTTGTTTCCAATTAACTTTAGCCACATGTCAAAATAAATTTTTCCATTTAAAAAAATATAATATCATTATATTTTGAAATCAGACTAAAAAAATGTACATTGTATTGTGGTTTTTTTAAAGACTTACCACTACATAGACATCCTAAATATTATAAAATTGATGTATGAGAAGAAAATTATTTTCAAAGTTTTCTCATATTGTGAAAATTATAAAAAGTAAGAAACCAAGTGATGAAACACATATAATTCATTTTTCATTGGAAAAAGATAATACTTGATTCATAAGTGAAAAAAAAAAATTCAAATATAATTAAAAAATGTGAGTAAATCTAATTCAAATAAAAATACGTAAATCGATTTGTCAAGAGTTAAAAAAAGATATATGAGTAGTTACATAATAAAAAGTAAACATAATTTAAATAGGAATAGGAAAAACTAATAATTTAGAAATATGTGAAAAAATTAATTGAAAATTCAGTTAATATAAAAAAAGTAGGAGAATCAAAATCAATAAATAATTTGTAGGCTTAAACCGTCGACGTTTTCAATCTTATTTTATTCATTTTTACGGATGATATGATTTTGTTTTCCATTTTTTTGCAGTTTAAAAATATTAAAGGAGTCAAAATAATTCAACTAAAACATGAGAATAAATTCATCAAGATTTAAAAAATGGATTAAAAAGTAATATTAATTCAATTAGAATAGGAAAACTAATAATTTGAAAATCTTATTATATAAAGCTTGATGCGTCAAACTTCGTAATTAACACAATCGTGACAAATCTTATTTTTTTTTAAACTTATATATTTGTATTTATCAAGTAAATTATAAAAATCAACATATATAAAAAAAAAAATTAGTTTCTAATAAATAATTCATTAAAATAATTAGTTGATAAACATGGTCTATTCCTTTAAATATTGACTTTATTATATTTCTCGGTTTTGTTTTTTCGTACAAACATTCTTTTCCCCCTCTTTTTCTTTACGTTTATTAAGATGAATTAGGTTTCAAAATTGTCTCATTAGAATATTAATTAATACACGTGTAAAAAAATTTTGAGTTCAAATAGATTTAGGTTTACATACCCAAATCTTCAAAAATTATAATATTTTGCCTTTATATAACAAGTTTTTGTGTTCTCTCAATCTTCTCACCAAAAAAATTCAAATTTCAATAATCTCTTCCACAAATTTTATTTCAGCATTTTTATTATAAAAAACCATCGATTACTCTATTATTCGATAAAAACAACATATCTCAACATTTTCCAATTAACTTATTTTAGTAATTCATAAAAAAGTAAATAAGCTACATATATATACGCTTACATATATTTTGATTTTAAATAGAAATAGATATGACAAAAAAATCAAACATATTTTCTCTTTAGGATATTAAATACACGTGTAAAAATCTTTTGAATAGAATTAGGTTTACATACCCAAATCTTTAAAGATTATAATATTTCACCTTTATTTAAACAATTTTGTACTCTCTCGATCTTCCCACCAAGCAATTTAAAATTTCAATAACCTCTTCTAAATTTTTGTTTTCAATTAATTTTAGCCGCATGTTAAAATAAATTTTTCCATTTAAAAAAAATCTAATATCATTATATTTTGAAATCAGACTTAAAAAATGTACATTGTATTGTAGTTTTTTTAAAGACTTACCACTACGTAGACATCCTAAATATTGTAAAACTGATGTATGAGAAGAAAATTATTCTGAAAGTTTCTCATGTTATGAAAATTATAAAAAGTAAGAAACCAAGTGATGAAACACATATAATTCATTTTTCATTAGAAGAAAGATAATACTTGATTCATAAGTGAAAAAAAAAAATTCAAATATGATTAAAAAATGTGAGTAAGTCTAATTCAAATAAAAATACGTAAATCGATTTGTCAAGAGTTAAAAAAAAAAGACATATGAGTAGTTACATAATAAAAAGTAAACATAATTTAAGTAGGAATAGGAAAAAACTAATAATTTAGAAATATGTAAAAAAATTAATTGAAAATTCAGTTAATATAAAAAAAGTAGGAGAATCAAAATCAATAAATAATTTGTAGGCTTTTCTATGAGTGATTTCACATCGACGTTTTCAATCTTATTATATTTATTTTTACGGATGATATGATTTTGTTTTCCATTTTTGTGCAGTTTATAAAATATTAAAGGAGTCAAAACAATTCAACTAAAACATGAGAATAAATTCATCAAGATTTTAAAAATGGATTAAAAGGTAATATTAATTCATATAGAATAGGAAAACTAATAATTTGAAAGTATGTGATAAAATTTAATTGAAAACCAAATAATAAAATAATCAAAGTAAATAAATAAATGTTATACTTCTGAATTAGTGGTTTTGCATCAGCGTTTTCAATTTTATTTTATTTATTTTTACATGTGATTTAATTTTGATTTCTACTTTTAATTGATTAACTTTTTTACGGGTTATAAAATATTAGATTACAAACCCGCATATATGCGGGTCCTTTATCTAGTTATTTATAAAGCATATCCAAGGAATTACAAAATCCAAGGGATTGCAAAGACCAAAGTGAAATATAATTTCAATGCTTTGGCATAGAACATGCAGTCGTGCATGTAGTAATGATATATATATTAAAGTATATTGAGCCATCAATCAGAGATGTGCTTATTGCAAGATTTGCAATCATCATTTTGATGAGAAATTCCATGGGAAAACTAAAGAATAGTTGGTATCCTTGAAAGTGTTAATGTGAACCTGAAGTTCAAAAATTTAAAGGATTACTATTCATAATATGATGCAAATCAAATGCCAGAAGCATTTATGAGAAAAGATAAGTAGCTGACGGATGAGATTTTATTAAATGAATTATCATTATGGATCCTCATAAATATGAACTTGAAAGTTCAAAGGATAATTCAGGAAAAAAAAACTCATATTCCAGCTGAAAAATGCTCCAATAAGAATAGATGTTTCTGAAGAATAATCTATTAACTCTATAGCACGTAAAAGATTATGTGACAGACTACTTTGGTTCCAAAGATAAAAGAAAATCCTCGAAAATAAAAGGGAGCAAATAATTATTGAAAAAGATGATTAAACTCTTGAAGAGGAGTAAAGAGACCCGTTTACATGGTTAATATGAAATCAGATACCTGAATGAAATCAATGAGAATGATAAAGAGATCTCGATTAACCATGTCATTACGGGAAAAAGAGGGAACCTAAGATAAAATAAATGTCGACAAAACAAATGATATAGCGCACGGTATAATTAATGAGGATCATGAATCTCCGCTCTGTGGATGAGCGTAGAGAGAATAATTATTGGCCAATAAGTGAAAAAGAAGCAATCAAATCTGTATTAAACTCGTTTGAAGAACGAGAAGTTTTTGGACCAACAGTCCAAACATCAAAAAGATTTGTCCAGGAAAGAGAATGGACAATATGACTTGAATTGCGCTTCATAGAAAAATCACTAAAGGATTTGATCTCTGAAAATTTATGATATCATAGTTATGTTCCTGGGAACTCTAGATATTCGATCGAAATAAGAAAAATATGTTGAATGGGAGATAATCATGAAAGTGAATATTATAAGTGACACCAGAAGATGTCACAATTTGAGATCAAAGACGGGGATATATGTCTGGCAGACAGTGCGACAACGCACACAATACTTAAAGATAAAAAGTATTTCTCCGATCTCAAATTAAAAGACTCCGCTAGAAGCGTGGGTACTATATATGGGAATGCAAAGATTATTATGGGCTTCGGAAGAGTCGAATTTTCAATGCCAAGGGGAACAAAATTTGAGATAAATGATGCATTATATTCCCCAATTCATACACAAACTTGTTGAGTTTCAAGGGTATCCGGATAAATATATATCATATAGAAATTATGAATAAAGATGGCATTGAATATCTTTGCATTACATCGGAGATGAAGTATACATTGGAAGAGTTACCAATGTTGTCCTATGGATTATATTGCACAAAAATAAAGATGAGTGAATCATATGTTACAGTAAACCAGAAGTTTACTAGTACATTTTAAGTCCAGCATGAAAGACTAGGACATTCGGGATTAGTCATGATGAGAAGAATTGTGCAAAGTTCTAGTGGCCACCCATTGAAAAACCAGAAATTTTTTCAATCGGGAGAGTTTTCATGTAAGGTATGTTCTCAAGGAAAACTCATAGTGAGGCCGTCTCCAACCAAAGTTGGTAATGAATCCCCTGTATTCCTAGAGAGAATACATGGTGATATATGTGGACCAATTCATCCACCGTGCGGGCCGTTTAAGTATTTTATGGTATTAATTGATGCATCTATTAGATGGTCACATGTATGTCTATTGACAACACGAAATACGGTTTTCGCAAGATTCATTGCCCAAATAATCAGGTTGAAAGCACAATTCTCTGATTATGCCATAAATAAAGCCAGGCTTGACAACGCTGGTAAATTCACTTCACAACCATTTAATGATTATTGTATGTCAATGGGGATAGATGTTGAGCACCCAGTTCTCCATGTTCATACACAAAATGACATGGCTGAGAGTTTCATTAACCGGTTGTAATTGATTGCAAGACTGTTAATATTGAAAACAAAGCTTCCAATTTCTGTATGGGACATGCTATATTGCATGCGACAACATTGGTCCAAGTAAGACCAAGTGAATGTAATAAATATTCCCCATTACAGTTGGCATCTGGCCAAGAACCAAATATATCCCATCTCCGAGTTTTTTGGGTGTGCGGTCTATGTTCCGATAGCGCCATTGTAAAGAACAACGATTGGGCCGCAACGGAGATTGGGAATATATATCGGGTATACATCACCAAGTATAATTCGGTATCTTGAACCGGTAACTGGGAATATATTTACGGTACGTTTTGCCGATTGCCATTTTGATGAAAGTGAATTTCCCGCGTTAGGAGAGGAATTAAACAAATGCCAAAAGATGTTTCTTGGTGTACACTATCTTTGGTATATCTTGATCCCCTACAAAACAACACGAGGTGAAAGTTCAGAAAAATTGTACACTTGCAGAATATGGCAAACCAGTTACCTGATGCGAAAAAAGTAACAAAGTTATATATCCTCGCTGCTAACGCTCCATCAAGAATTAATGTTCCTAAAGAACATACTGATGAGAGTAGAATAAATGAACCGAGGGTTCAATTGAAGCACGGGAGACCAATGGGATCTAAAGATAAAAATCCCCGAAAGAAAAAGAGATTGGGAGAAAAGGTTCTAGAAGAACCGTATAAAGATATATGTCCAGAAGACATATATGAAAAGGTTCCAGGAGAACCAAATAAAGAGATTCGTCCAGAAGACGAACATGATACATAAAATATGAAGATTTCCATTAGCTTCGTCCAAATTAGAAAATTATGGGATATAAGTGAAATAGATGATACAAATGAAATGTTTTCTTTGCTGTATCTAAAGAGATCGATTATGAAGATAATGTTTTTCAGAGGGATAAATATGATGATAAGCGTGGATGTACTCTTTTTTCCTTATCATGGTTTTTGTCCCATTGGATTTTTCCATGACGAGGTTTTTAACGAGGCAGCAAAGAACACGCAAAAGATATTCATCAAAGGGAGAATGTTATAATCCCAAATGATGAAGGTCTATCATTCTTCTAAGAGTTTTGTCATAAATTGATGAGATCAAGACAAGCGAGGAAGATGATCGAGATGAATCATTTAAGAGATCTATGAAGAAGAATTTATTCGAAGGGGAGATTGCATCATCTACACAATTTATGAAAAGAAGATCATATCCGTCTTGCCATGGTTTTTATCCTTATTTACAAAGACGCTTCCGACTACAACATTCAGAAGACATATTCAAAGTATCGGGATGCGTCATCTTCGAAGACCTATAAAGAAAAGATTATATATATTTTTTTCCCTTGTCATAGTTTTTGTTCCAATGAGTTTTCCCATGATAAAGTTTTTAACAAGACAGTATCGACAAATGGATAATCAAGGGGATGGGGTAAGTAGATGATTATCTATTTAATATTAAAATAATATTTTTTTCTTATGTCGGTAAAATGTAACCAATTTTTTACATTTATATATATGTGTGATCTCCTTTGTAAATGGGTGTGAAAAAGAAGTAATATAAAAACAACTTTCACTCATCTCTCTCGTTTCTTTTCTCTCCTTCGATTTTTCTTCTTAATCAAAATACAATATTAGATAAAAATCTATATATATATATATATTCATATATAAGATACATATCTCACTATTATATTTAAAATTTATAACAAGTTTCTATTTTTACATTTGATCATTTTTAGAGTGTGAGAGAGAGAGGCTTTTGCACGTGCAGACCATGTGGACCACCGACCCAAATCAGATATTCATACAGTTTTGTCTTGTAGTAAAGAACAATTGGGCTTTTTAACATGGCCTGTTCCAAATACCATTTCGATCCACGGGTTTTCCAATCACGTGTTTCATCACGTGACCAAAAATTTATATAAATGAAGACAATTCTCGAAATACCAAAACATAAATTTTTGTTCAAATATATCACAATTTAGTTTTTTTTCCAAAAATACCACTAAAAGTATTTTCTTCAAAAATACCACAAAATTAAAACTAAACTTTAAATTTTCAAAATTAAATCCTGAAAACTAAACCCTAACCCCTAAAAACTAAATACTAAACCCAAATCCAAAATTTAAATCATAAACCCTTAAAACTTATTTTTAGTGTTTATGGTATTTTTGTAAAAACAAAATTTTTAGTGGTATTTTTGGAGAAAAAAAAACTAAATAATGATATGTATTGAACAAAAACATATTTTAGTGGTATTTTAAGAGATTCCTCTATAAATTACGCTTCTCAAAAACGAATTTTGGGGTTCTTTGCTGAAATAATAATCATGAATTTAAAGAAAATGAATTTTGGGGGTTCTTTAAATTTGTTGTCTCAAAAACGAATTTAAAGAAAATAATAATATCAAATGATCATGATATATTTTGGGGGTTCTTTGCTGAAATAATAATGTAACTAGATTTTGACCAGCGTCAAATGCGGGATTAGAATATTTGAAAGAAAAAAAATTATGAATTCTTTTAATATATTAGAGAAATTAAAAATAGCAAGATTATATGGTACATCTTCTATATAGATAAATATATTTTCTCTTACAAAATTTAATTTGCATTACACTTGGCTTGGATGTAAGCATTTTTAGTATAAAATCGAATACATTTGAGATTATGGGTTCTATTAAACTTATTTGAATTCACCAAAATAAAAAAATAAGGAGTTAGTATGTAAAAATCTTTAAAAATAAATAATTTAAAAATAATAAAAATGCGAAACCTGATGATTTTTTAAAATTCAAACATTATTTTTGTTTTCAATTTGTTTTGTATGAATTGTTTGGATTTTGCCAAAATTGATAACTTGTACATATGATTGATAGTTTTATAAGCTCCAACAGTTTGATTGATAGCAAACAGAACCATGATTCTTGTATTTTCTTATAATAGAAATTACCAAAACCTTTAGATATATATATTTCTATCGATAAACCTATCGTGTTTTCTGTAAAAAATGAAAAAATGTTATATTTGTAAAGTTGTACGTTTATAACAAAAAGTCAAATTTAATTAAAGTAATATGGATACTGTTAGGATAAAATAATCCATTTTAGGTTAAGCAAATCGCCCGATGCCCCATATCCCAAGGCTCAAGCGGGTCCCTTAGCTCAGCTGGCGGAGCTTATCCTTGAACCAAGCCCTAGAGGTATTTGGGTTTGAATCAACAATGGCCCAAATAACTTGATGTGTAGGGCCACCTGAGCCTGATCCCACCCCGGGTATCGCATCCTGTTACCCGAGGTAATCTGGATATGGAACTGAGTGGCCAGACTGGTTTTAATTTTTTATTTTATTATTTGTTACATTTTCACGAGAAGATAATTTAATTTTTTATCCACCTAAAAATGATGATTTTATCATATACGACGAACGAATATAATTTTCTACAACACTGGGATTATAACAAATGGTTACATGGGCGACTCCACAACAGAAAATTCTATTTCTACAAGATCCACGATAGACGATCTATATACATGACATTCACAATGGACAATTTCACCGTTAACATATATGACCACAATGAACATATCTACAACCACTGGACCAAAGAGGGTTTTCACAATGTAGAAATGCTCTAAAATACAAAAATACAAAATTTACCTTGTGATTTTATCTAACATATTGCAAATAGACTTTTTTTTGTCATTAGTGAGCCACAACAAACTGGCTCAATATCCTTTCATCCTTAGATTTTTAGGGGAAGGGATTCGATCCCAAGTCAGATGGTGCATGCTCTATGTGGACTTATATTTATATTAATGAGCTATAAACACAATATATTTTTTGTCAATCACACATTTAAATTAGATTATAACTCTTTGATTAGTTGTCCAACATAAAGAAAAAGAGTTTACAAAAAAGTGATGTTATTAGTTTTTGCATCATTTTAGGCATAGTTTTCTTTGTTTCCAATCTTAGTTTGCACTTGTATTTGTCTCATTCTTAGTCTTTTGAATCTCATTTAGCATAGATTGCATTTTAGAATTTAGAATTAATATTTTTTGCATTTTGCATTGTTTTCTTAGACTTTTCAGGTGGGTTAGAGCATAATGGAGCTTGGAGGAGCTATGAGAATCGAATGGAGCAAAGAAGAAGAGAAAAAAAACGAGAAAGAACACATGATATCAGTCCAAACCAATAGGACAAACCGATATCCTGTGCATATGGTGTGGGACGAAATCCGGATCGAGAACTGGGACAAGGAGGCTGACACAGGACAAAGAGTACATGGGTTATCGGCATCAACCGATGGAAGCCACCCGATAGTGCACCCTATCAGACCAAACTGATACATGAGGCACCGATGGATAACCCTAAAAAGGCTTTGGTGCACATTTTACAGTCCCTATCGGTCATCAACCCGATAGGGACCTACCCGATAACGCATACATCCACGTTGACTCTTTCCTATTTCTGTTGACTTTTAGAACTTTGACCGGGTTGACCCGGTTTGACTTGGATTGACCCGGGTCCATTCCCTATGGCTCTATATATATATGTTTTTAGCCCACACTAAACCTAAGTTATCTTTTGCTTTTTATTTTTTTGTCTCTTTTAGATAGAAAACCTATGTTCTAAGAGAGTTTACGATATTTTATTTTGGATATCTTTTTATGATTTAAAAGTTTTTATCTTTATTATCTTTTCTTAATCTCTTATTTACATTATGCTTATCTCATATTTTCTTTTGGTTGTTCCTTTAATTATGTGTGAGTAGTCTTTGTTGGTATCAGATTTCAGATCCATACGAAATCCTAGCTCGGAAAGAGTAATCAAGCCCGAACTGGGAAGGTTCAGCCCGACATCGGGAATAGATGGCCCAATTCGGAGTCAGCAAATACTTGGAGGGCTAATTGTGGGCGTTGAATTTTGATAACCCGAAATCCATTTCGAGTGAGAAGTCAGTTCGGAGAGGTCCAACCCAAGGATACGGCCCAATTCACGAAATAGAGCAATTGGGCTGGGTAATCGCTTTGATCCGGATTGGGAGAGCTTGATGACCAGATCTGAGAAGAATTCAAACCGCGTAACATGTGAAATAAAGGGGATTAAAGAGAAGGATAATAACGCTCGTGGATTGGGAGAGCTAAGAGCTGGATATGAAGTTCAAAAGACGTAACATCGGGTCTAGGAGAATAAAGAGAGTTGAATGACATGATAAATAAATAGCGTGATTCGTGCGTTAAGTATGAAAAGTATCTAAAGAGAAAGGACAGTCTGAACTCTCTACCAATATACTCGTAATAAAACACTTTTTCTTTACGATTTGTCTATTTTACGTTACTTTTCATCTCGAATTCAACTTTCGTCTCGCATTAAACAACTTTCTTATATTTGGAAATACGTTTACATTATTTTTTACTCCAAATTTAGTCTTTCGTATCCGATTCTTCATGTTTCTCAGTGTGACCTGAATCGATCCATATTAAGGACTCATATTTTGGCGCCGTCTGTGGGGACCAAAAGTATCTTACCCATATCAGAATTCGGGATCGCCGTAATTTTCCATGATGTCGGACCAAGTTGACCAAGTTAACGCTCTCTCCGAAATCAAGACTATGTTTGCCGATCTGAAGTCCGCTTCCGATCAGCAAAAAACTTCCAGCGTTGCTCTTGTAGCTCACTTCGGTAGTCACGAAGAGCTTGTCTCTTCCCGACTGACCAGTCCGGCCACGGAGCAGACTTAGATGGAGTCGCGTGTTAATGCGATTGGAGCTCCGCAGACTGATAGGAATCCGTCAACTCATCCAGATCGACGAGTGGATTTTTCTTCCGTCGACGCAACTACTTTGACAGCGAGACTTTTAGATCCAACTGGGACCCCGGATCCTCGTTCAGATGAACAAGTTCCAATGGGTTTCATTATGTCGAATACGGCTAGGGTTGAAACAAGTTCCAGGAAAAATTTGGGACCCCTGGTTAATCCACAGAACCTATCTCCTCCACCCGCGTTCTCGGGTAGGAACGATTGGTCTTATCAGGCTGATCAACGTAACTTGATTCGGCTTGAATTGGAAAGCGATAAAGCTAATGGCCTTCATACTCTGAATTCGGAGAGATGACATTCCTTATCCAGGGGAATTCCCATTGGACAGGGTGGATCATAATACGAGATCTTACGTAGGGATATCGAAAAGACTAATGCGAAACTCATGGCAGTGACTTCCAAAGTGCACAAAGTGGCAGTGCGGCTCCGATATTATCCGCGTCATCGAAGAAACTAAGAAAATCCCGTTCTCTCCAAGAATTGCGAACACGTACATCCGAGATACGAGAAAGCTGAGACTTCCAACTTATGAGGGAAATTCAGATCCGAAAGTTTTCATGACCGCATTCCGTATCGCGACAGCTCGTGCTCATTTTAGCGAGGATGAAAAATACATCGGCTTTTGCCGACTTTTTGCCGAAAACCTTGAAGGCTCTGCTCTGTAGTGATTTTCGCAGGTTGAAGAAAGGTCCATTGAAAACTTCAATCAGTATTCAATGGTGTTTATCAAGCACTATTCTATTTTTATAAATAAAGAAAAGTCAACCGCCAATCTCTGGAATTTATCGCAAAAAACAACAGAACCTTGGCGCAGTTGATCGAGCGGTTCAGAAAAGTAAAGGCCAAGATAGTCGGAGTCAGTGATTCGCCCACGTTGCAAGTCTTAAAGCACGGTCTCTGGCATGAATCACCATTCCATTTTGATCTAACGATTCACACGGCGGATACGATTGAGGATGCTTTTCATCGTTCCACAAACTGGATTGACGCGGAGGAAGAAAAGGTCCCTCTCGCCAAAAACTTCAAATCCCATAAGCCGGTTCAAGAGACATCCCCTAACAAATTCGAAAGGTGAGCTAACAAAGACTCTCGAAGTTACGACGGTGGATCTCATACTTATATCCTAGCCAGAGTTTCCGATAGGAGGTCACCAGGATCGTGGCCAAGAAGCATTGGCCGGGATGAAAACGCATTCTGCAAAAATCCCTAAGTGTAAAGGTCATTCTACGCATGATTGCTTCAAATTAAAAATATTTCTAGCTGTCAAGTTCTCATCAGGAGAGCTAAAGAATGTTGACCTCGACATCGAAAGTCTAAAACGTGAATTGGTCGACGATGACCAGAATGATTGTGAAAACCATTTCGCCATGAAAAGGGGAAGGTCACAGGAAAAGATAGACTCACCCAATCCGACTCAAAAGAAAAGGATCGATTTCATCATGGGTGGGTTAAAGTATTGTTACGATACATTGACATCGATTAAAAATCACAAGCGAAGGGCTTACTTCGGTCACAGTTCACACCAGAACCCGATATCGAGATATCATTTTTCGAAAAGGACACAGTTGGACTCAAAAAACCGCACGATGATGCATTAGTTATTCAACTAGATCTTGGGGCAAACGTGAAGTTTCAAGGATCCTCATCGATACTGGAAGTTCCATCGACGTGATATTTCTCGACACACTATCTCGGATGGGAATCAATAAGTTTGAAGTCCATGGGGTTCCTACCCCTCTGACTGGATTCAACGGTATGATCGAGATGTGTGTTGGGAAAATTTGGCTACCTGTGTCGGCAGCCAGAGTACTTAAATTGATCGATTTTACGGTCGTTGACCGACCGGCAACCTATAATGTGATCCTTGGAACCCTGTGGATTTATGCAATGAAAGTTGTCCCATCGATGTATCATCAGTGCATTAAGTTTACAACTCCAAAAAGAGTCGGAATTGTCCATGGTAGTCAAAAAGATTCGCGCATATGTTACATGAGCATATATAAACTAAAGTTGCAAATAGCAGTTAAAGCAACGAGAGAAGTCATCCTGGGAAGGTGAGTTTACCAGCTCGGATTTCCTAAGTAAGAAAGACAGTCCAGAGATCTCGGATAAACAGAGTTGTGAACCTGGAAGTCCGAGCTCGCGAGTTAAGCATGATTCCCAAAGTGAGCAAGACAGGCCGGAGATCTCGGATAAACCCAAGTTGTGAACCCAGAAATCTGAGCTTACGAACTGAAAAAGATATCGAACTCGAGAACTTGGGTTCCCCGACTTATCCACACAAGGATCGGATTATCCAAATTTGTATCAACGAAGCTAACCCAGATTGTTGCATCGGAATTAGAGCCAAGCTTAAAAGGGAGATAAGGCGAGAGCTAGTAACATTTTTAAGGCAAAATAAAAGACTTTCGCATGGTCCGCCAAAGACATGCCAGGCAGTGGGATTGATGTTATTTCACACGAATTAAACATCGATCCTAGTGTTAAGCCGGTAAAACAGAATAGACGCGAGTTGGGACCCGAGAAATCTCAAGCCGTCAATGAAGAGGTTGAGCAATTACTCAAAAGTGGATTGAATGAAACGAGTACGATATATATTATCGTATCGAGACGAGGGCAAAGTCGCAAGTCCTTGCAAGATTTCCTCATAGAACTTACGACTAAAATTTTTTGGAGTCAGCCCCCAGGAACTAAATGGACGCTCTACATGGAGAGTTCTTCGTCAAATCAAGGCTCTGGAATTGGAATCCTTCTTGTCTCTCCTACCGGAGAAGCAATCGAACTACGTTTAGACTTGATCCATCAATCGGGTACGTAGGCAGCTCAGTAACGAGTCCAAATATAAAAGTAACTTAAAGACTAAGTGTCCTAGCTAAGATGCATAAAACAAATTTAGATTGGAGCTATATTCAGTTCGCAGAGGGCAGAATTCATTTCGCCAAAAGTTAAGTTTAAGAGAGAGAGTTGAATTCAGTCCGCAGAGAGTTGAATTCCATGACAAAATTGGTACCGAAATAAAACCGGCACAAACAAGTTTGGTATAAATTCAGCTCGTGGAGAGCATACTTCATTTATTCAGAGTGAAGCTTAAGGTAGAGAGCTGAACTCAGCTCGCGGAAAGATGAATTCGGTTTACAAAGAATTGAATTCAATCTGCAAAGAGTTAAATTCAGTCCGCGGAGAGTAAATTTCATGATAAAATCTGTACAAACGATTTAGAGATCGGTGGAAGAAAGAACAATTCGGTGCCAACCTAAGTCTATGTTCGAAGATCAATTCAGAGTTAGCTTCAACGTTTTTTTACATTGGGCACCCATTAGTGATACCGTTTCCAAAATACCGAAAGAAAAATTCAATTTGGAATGTAAGTCAGTCGGCAAAAGCTGAATATGATTCGCAAAAACAAAAAAAAAACAAAGTGCTAGAGCTCAGCTCTCCAGATAAGAACAGTTCACCTCGCAAAAGCTAAGTGTAAGAGCCCAGCTCTCCGGATAAACTGAGTCCATCTCAAAATATATATAACGAGCTGCGAGCTCATCATTCTTACCAAGTCTGTCTCGAAATACATAACGAGCTGCGAGCTCATCATTTTTACCGAGTCAGTCTCGAAATATATAACAAGCTATGAGCTCACCATTTTACCGAGTCCGTCTCGAAATATACATAACGAGCTGCTAGCTCATTATTTTTATCTAGTCTATCTTGAAATATATAACGAGTTGCAAGCTCATCATTTTTAAAGAGTCCATCTCGAAATATATAACGAGTTGCGAGCTCATCATTTTTACCGAGTCAATCTCGAAATATACATAACTAGCTACTAACTCATTATTCTTACCGAGTCCGTCTCGAAATATATAACAAGCTACGAGCTCATCATTTTTACCGAGTCTGTCTCGAAATATAAATAACGAGCTACGAGCTCATCATTTTACCGAGTTTGTCTCAAAATAAATAGAGAGCTACAAGCTCATCATTTTTACCGAGTCTGTCTCGAAATATATATAACGAGCTACGAGCTCAATCCGGACAGTGTGCTCAATCCGGAGCTATCCACGAAAGTCCAAAGATCAATGTGACTAATTTGGGTTAATTTAACGAATTCTCAAAAGCTCAGTTCGGCTTTACAGTCAATTCAGGCAGTACAATCAATTTAGAACTATGTACGAATGCAAGGAAAATCAGCTTGGTTAATTCGGAGCAATGATAAGATGGCGAAGTCTCAAAAGCCTAGTTCGGCAATATGATCAGCTCAGGTTCCGAATAAAAGTAATAATTTGCGAGCTCACAAAATAAAATAGTTCTCCAAATAAGGAGATTCGTTCAAAATCCGAAGTCACGGAGAACCGAATATATCGTATCTTGCGTTGATAGGAGACTTACGTCCTCCAAGCTAAAAGAAATTTTTTCGCTTGAAGAACTTGGGGAAAACTGTTTGCATCAGATTTCGGATCCATGCGAAATCCTAGCTTGGAAAGAGTAATCAAGCCTGACCTGGGAAGATTCATCCCGACATCGGGAATAAATGGCCCAATTCGGAGTCAGCAAAGACTTTGAGGGATAATTGTTGACGTTGGATTTCGACAAGCCAAAATCCAGTCAGAGTGATAAGTCAGTTCGGAGAGGCCCAGTCTGCGAATACGACCCAGTTCACGGAATAGAGGAATTGGGTCGGGTAATGCTTTGATCCGGGTTGGGAGAGCTCGATGACCATATTCGAGAAGAATTCAAACCGCGTAACATGCGAAATAAAGGGGATTAAAGAGAAGGATAGTAACGCTCGTGGATTGGGAGATCTAGAGAGCTGGATCTGAGGTTCAAAAGACGTAACTTTCGGGTCCAAGAGAATAAAGAGAGTTGAATGACATGATAAATGAATAGCGTGATTCGCGCATTTGTAAACATTATAAGTATGAAAAGTGTCTAAAGAGAAAGGATAGTCTGAACTCTCTAGCAATATATTCGCAATAAAACATTTTTCTTTACGATTTGTCTCTTTTACGTTACTGTTCATCTCCAATTCAACTTTTGTCTCGCAATAAACAACTTTCTTATACTGGGCAATACGTTTATGTTATTTTCGACTCTGAATTCTATCTTTTGTCTCCGATTCTTCATGTTTCTTAGTGTGATCCGAATCGATATAGATTCAAGACTCACAGTCTTATATTTGGATTGTGGTTTTTGGTAGATTAGGAGTGTTTGGTGGTTGATGATTGATGATTAGGTTTAGATCTTATTAGATTCTTAATTTGTGATGCATTTAAATCTAGGATTTGACTTGATCACTCAATTATAGATCATAGGTTATTTCATGCCCAAAAGGTGTTTAATGAAATGTTTGAACCAATCTTAAATTAGTTTTCTTCCTTAGCCAGTGAAAGTTGATGTTAGGGTTATTAGTGAAATTAGTGGACTTGAATGTTAATATTTATTATCTAATTTGCAAATGAAAGTTTATCTAAATTAGGTGATTAGTGAAGTGGTTAGTGCCATGAAAGTGGATTAGTCAAATTATTGTGATCCATGTTCTAGGATTAGACTTAATTAGATTCTTTCATCACTGATTAGTCATCATACTCCCTTATGCATTGCTAAACCTATGATCCATTGTTTTCCCCTTGAAAGTTAATAAATTTCTCTTGTTTGATATTTTATTGCTTTGTCTTTTGATTGCTCTTGTTAATTGCTATTCTCTTGTTTAGTTTATGCTTTTACTTATTTCATTTACGCATTTAGTAGTTTAAAAAACCAAAAACCAAACAAAAATCTTATTCCTTAGCTTAATTATAATCCTCCATTGCTTAGTGAGTTAGTTCCAAGTTTCCTTTGTGGTTCGACCCTAAATGTACACTACGACGATTATCTAGTATGTTTCTGAGTATGGGTTAGGAATCATTTGAGTATCACAAAATGAAATACATCAAATTGGCACCATTGCCGGAGAAATTTGCACAATTAACCATTAAGCTTAGGTTTCTTTTTTAGACTAAGTTTTTCTTTTCATTTTGATACTAATTGTCTTTCTTTTCGCTTTGTTTCTTTCGTTATTAAAGGTGCATGAACCGGAGAAGACAACGAGAAAATGTTCTTGATTGTGTTCCGGAGCTTGGACGACTTGAACGGGAAAAGAAACGAGAAGCTAGAGAACGTGAAGACCATTTGAGGAGATTGTGTATGGAAAATCCTCAAGGAAACATTCCAAAACAAGGAGATGGAATTCCTTTGGAACATGTCCATGGCGTTGGGCTACAACATGGTGTTCCTTATCAAACTTAACCGGAGCTTAGGCCTATTGGAGCTTTTGATGAGCCTAACACAAGGGGAATGCTTCTTGATATTCGACCTCGGCCCATTCCAACCAACAACTTCGAGATCAAATCAAGTATGATCAATGGTTCAAAACTCTACCTTTAATGGACTTCCAAGTGAAGATCCTATAGATCATCTTGATCAGTTTGAGGGACTTTATAGAACGCTGAAAATGAATGGAATGTGTTGGGGTCAGATTCCACCTCTTGAGAATCAACGATTGAAAAATTGCTAAGTATGAAAGAACATTAGCTTAGGCCTTTGCAACTATCCCCCTAACCGTGGCTGAAAGAGGCGGTTCGGATCCCCCTAACCATGGCTGAAAGAGGTGGTTCGGTTCCCCCTAACCATGGCTGAAAAACGTGGTTCGGTTTCCCCTAACCATGGCTGAAAAAGATCGTTCGGGTACCCCTAACCGTGAATGGATGAGTTGGTTCGGGTACCCCTAACCATAAATGGAGGTCATGGTTCGGATACCCCTAACCATGAATGAAGTAGTTGGTTCGGATACCCCTAACCATGAATGGACGTCATGGTTCGGGTACCCCTAACTATGAATGGAGGAGTTGGTTCGGGTACCCCTAACCATGAATGGATGAGTTGGTTCGGTACCCCTAACCATGAATGGATGAGTTGGTTCGGGTACCCCCGAACCATGACGGGACAAGTTCGATCGGGTGTCACGACCCATGGAGAAGATTTGGTCGTGTACCCCGATCCGTGACAAAGCAGGCGGATCGGGTGTCGCGACCCACAGTGGAACAAATGGATCGGGGTCATGTTCAGAAGATGGATCAGGGTCAAGCCAAATGGATAGAGGTCAAGGCAAGAGGATCGAGATTGTCGTCTATCACCACCCGAGCCGTGAACCATGGTGTCACCCGAGCTGTGAACCATGGTGTCACCTGAGCCGTGAACCATGGTGTCACCTGAGTCGTGAACCATGGTGTCACCCGAGCCATGAACCATGGTGTCACCCGAGCCGTGAACCATGGTGTCACCCGAGCCGTGAACCATGGTGTCACCCGAGCCGTGAACCATGGTGTCACCCGAGCCGTGAACCATGGTGTCACCCGAGCCGTGAACCATGGTGTCACCGGAGCCGTGAACCATGGTGTCACCCGAACGTGAACCATGGTGTCACCCAAGCTGTGAACCATGGTGTCACCGGAACCGTGAACCATGGTGTCACCCGAGCCGTGAACCATGGTGTCACCCGAGCCGTGAACCATGGTGTCACCCGAGCGGTGAACCATGGTGTCATCCGAGCCGTGAACCATGGTGTCACCCGAACCGTGAACCATGGTGTCACCCGAGCCGTGAACCATGGTGTCACCCGAGCCGTGAACCATGGTGTCACCCGAACCGTGAACCATGGTGTCACCCGAACCGTGAACCATGGTGTCACCCGAACCCTGAATGGAGGAGTTGGTTCGGGTACCCCTAACCATGAATGGACATCATAGTTTGGGTACCCCTAACCATGAATGGAAGAGTTGGTTCGGGTACCCCTAACCATGAATGGATGAGTTGGTTCGGGTACCCCTAACCATGAATGGATGAGTTGGTTCGGGTACCCCCGAACCATGACGGGACAAGTTCGATCGGGTGTCACGACCCATGGAGAAGATTTGGTCGTGTACCCCGATCCGTGACAAAGCAGGCGGATCGGGTGTCGCGACCCACAGTGGAACAAACGGATCGGGGTCATGTTCAGAAGATGGATCGGGGTCAAGCCAAACGGATAGAGGTCAAGGCAAGAGGATCGAGATTGTCGTCTATCACCACCCGAGCCGTGAACCATGGTGTCACCCGAGCTGTGAACCATGGTGTCACCTGAGCCGTGAACCATGGTGTCACCTGAGTCGTGAACCATGGTGTCACCCGAGCCATGAACCATGGTGTCACCCGAGCCGTGAACCATGGTGTCACCCGAGCCGTGAACCATGGTGTCACCCGAGCCGTGAACCATGGTGTCACCCGAGCCGTGAACCATGGTGTCACCCGAACGTGAACCATGGTGTCACCCAAGCTGTGAACCATGGTGTCACCAGAACCGTGAACCATGGTGTCACTCGAGCCGTGAACCATGGTGTCACCCGAGCCGTGAACCATGGTGTCACCCGAGCGGTGAACCATGGTGTCACCCGAGCGGTGAACCATGGTGTCACCCGAGCCGTGAACCATGGTGTCACCCGAGCCGTGAACCATGGTGTCACCCGAACCGTGAACCATGGTGTCACCCGAACCGTGAACCATGGTGTCACCCGAACCATGAACCATGGTGTCACCCGAACCATGAATGGAGGAGTTGGTTCGGGTACCCCTAACCATGAATGGACGTCATGGTTCGGGTACCCCTAACCATGAATGGAGGAGTTGGTTCGGGTACCCCTAACCATGAATGGATGAGTTGGTTCGGGTACCCCTAACCATGAATGGATGAGTTGGTTCGGGTACCCCCGAACCATGATGGGACAAGTTCGATTGGGTGTCACGACCCATGGAGAAGATTTGGTCATGTACCCGATCCGTGATAAAGCAGGCGGATCGGGTATCGCGACCCACAGTGGAACAAACGGATCGGGGTCATGTTCAGAAGATGGATCGGGATCAAGCCAAACGGATAGAGGTCAAGGCAAGAGGATCGAGATTGTCATCTATCACCACCCGAGCCGTGAACCATGGTGTCACCCGAGCCGTGAACCATGGTGTCACCCGAACCGTGAACCTTGGTGTCACCCGAACCGTGAACCATGGTGTCACCCGAACCGTGAACCATGGTGTCACCCGAGCCGTGAACCATGGTGTCACCCGAGCCGTGAACCATGGTGTCACCGGAGCCGTGAACCATGGTGTCACCCGAACGTGAACCATGGTGTCACCCAAGCCGTGAACCATGGTGTCACCGGAACCGTGAACCATGGTGTCATCCGAGCCGTGAACCATGGTATCACCCAAGCCGTGAACCATGGTGTCACCCGAGCCGTGAACCATGGTGTCACCCGAGCCATGAACCAAGGTGTCATCCGAGCCGTGAACCATGGTGTCACCTGAGCCGTGAACCATGGTGTCACGCGAACCGTGAACCATGGTGTCACCCGAACCATGAACCATGGTGTTACCCGAGCCGTGAAACATGGTGTCACCCGAGCCGTGAACCATGGTGTCACCCGAGCCGTGAACCATGGTGTCACCCAAACCGTGAACCATGGTGTCACCCGAACCATGAACCATGGTGTCACCCGAGCCGTGAACCATGGTGTCACCCGAGCCGTGAATCATGGTGTCACCTGAGTCATTCAACCACTACCATTTGAGCAAAGGTTTAGCGATAGGGAGTTGGGCCTAGCTGATAAGCATATGGGCCGAGACAATGAGGCCATGAATCAAGGCCCATGGCGGTAGCAGGTTTTGATAAAAGGAAATCCCAAGGAATTAGAAAATCTTCCTTCTCTTTAGATATTGACTTAGCCGACTCTGGCTCGTATATATACTCATGTACACCCTCTGAAAAGGGGATCCAAAATTTAACCTAGCAGAACTCTATATCTTTGCTCTTATACGAAAAACTTTCTAAGCAGCTTAATAAAATACCATCTTTGGATCTCTGTTTGTCTTTTTAGTGGTTTTTGCTCAGAAACTTCATCTTTTAACAAACCCTCGACAAATTCGATTAGCGTGGATTTATATCCCCACAATTTGGCGCTAGAAGGAGGGGCATTGAAATTTTCTTGCACCAAAAAAGCCACCGCAAAACCGATCCAAAGACGATGACCAACGACGGAGACGAGAACACTGCCAACACAAGAATCATCGGTGTGGAAGACGAGACGAACCAGTCCAAGGACGCCGGGGAGACTTAAACTACACTCATGGAGATGAAGATCATGCTGGAGATAGTGCTCAAGAAGGCGGAAGAGCAAGACAAACTCAACAACACGATGACGGGCGAGCTGAAGGCCTTGGCGACGGCGAGTCGAACTCGTGGGATAGGCTCAGGTCTGGATCCAACAAGACGAGTCGGGAGGTGCCTCAACCCAATGGCCCTAGATTTCTCAACCTCGCTCAACCTGCCAAGAACCCAAGGAAGATTGCCGCCACTCCATCAAAGCTCAGCAAACCTAGCTTCCAGAGTGCAAGGAGCTGACGACACACCGATCGAAGAGGAGCCCGCCCCAATCATCAATCTGGAGGAGGAGAATCGAGTGGAGCAAAATGCGGAGAGCCGTGATGACCACGAACCCCCTGCAGCTGGCCAGACCCAAACTGAAAGATGCGGGGCCATCCCAGAAGGAGATCAAGAGCTAATCGAGGAGGAGGAGGACATCCTCTGGGCCAAGCAAGCATGGGTCAATGAAGAACGAAGAGCAGGAGTCCGAGTCCAGAAAGAAGAGATGGTTATAATGCGAGCATATATGGACCGAGCAGCTGCCGACATAAAAGTCGTCTGATCCATGATGCACAAAGCGACTAGCAAGGTGCCAGAGATAGATCGCATACTGGAGGAAGCACAGAACACCGCATTCACAGCACGGATTACAAGCACAAGAATTCTAGACCCTGGAAAGATGAAAGTCCCGATCTACGAAGGGAAGACCGACCCAAAAGAGCATCTAACGGCTTTTGCTATAGCCATGGGATGCTCTAACTTCAACAAAAATGAAAGAGACGCCGGAAAATGCCTTCTATTCGTGGAGCATCTCAAGGGCCCGGCGCTCTAGTGGTTTTCAAGGCTCGAGCGAAACTCCATCGATAGCTTCGCGCCGCAAACTTCATCACCGAAGAAGAAGAGATGAAGATCCTAACCGAGAAGTATGAGAAGACAAAGACGGTGAATTACTCTCCCCAAGTGTCAGCCCCTTCTAACGCTAAGAGGCATAGCCAGAATTCTGGCTATGTGCAGCACGAGGGCGGTTTTCGAGGAGCTCATAACTATCAAATCGATGTCCCTGGGTATGGTCGAGGGAGAGGCCGAGGCCGCGAAAGAAATTCATGGAGCACTTGGACCAAAGGCGAAAGTTCTTACGATGAAACGGCCTATTGCGAGCACCATCACATCTATGGGCATTCCACTGCAAACTGCCGAATTCTAGGTTTGAAACTTGCTAACAAATTAGCAGCTGGCAAACTTGGAGGAAATGGCAGCCTTAAGGATTTCGAGATGGATGTGAACGCACATAGACCTGACCAGACAAAGGAGGACCCGAGGCGCCACCCCCCGGATCAAGAAGAAGAATAAGTATGATAATGGGAGGCTCACACTACTGCTCAGATATCGTCTCATCAATCAAAGCATTCCAGCGAAGGGGGGACGTCAGCATCAACTGGTCTAAACCATCAAAATTTCCAAATGACATGATATCATTCGAGGAAAGGGAGACGCTCAGAATCGACAGACCACATGACGATCCTCTCGTAATCGAATTAATTATCAACGACTGCGATGTAGCATACGTACTGGTAGATATCGGGAGCACGATGGACATAATCTTCCTCGAGACTCTAAGAAGAATGAATGTCGATCTATCCGAAGTGATATCTACCCCGAAACCATTGACTGGATTCTCCGGAGAAACCACAATGACTACAGGGACAATCAAACTTCCCGTCCAAGCTGGCAAAGTGACAAAAATCGTCAAATTCTCTGTAGCTGATCACCCAGAAATTTACAACGTCATTATGGGCACTCCTGGTTGAATTCCATGCGAGCCGCTGTTTGAACCTACCATCTCTGCCTCAAGTTCCCTATTCCAAACGGAGTAAAACCAATTCGTGGAAACCAAAAGGAGTCTCGCGTCTGCTTCCTCGCCGCACACAAGCTTCGGAATCCGATGACAGATCCGATGGCAAAGTCGAAGCGCAAGAAAATAAAGACCGACAGAGAGCCGGTCAAAGAGCTTTCCTAACTCTTATAGCAATTACAGATTGCGGAGGATCGCGAAGAAGAAGTATCTAAGCCAACTTGCGATCCCGTGGTGTCGGTATGCATCGAACATGGACATCCAGAGCGATGCATGGAGATTGGGGCAATGTTAGATGAAAATATCAAAGAAGAGCTCGTTGCGTTTCTAAAGAAAAACACCAACACTTTTGCATGGGAAGCAGAAGACATGCCTGGTATCGATATAAGCATAACTAGCCGCGAGCTGAACGTAGACCCAACTTTCAAACCAGTAAAACAGAAAAGGAGAAATCTTGGACCAGACAGACCCAAAGCAGTCAACGACGAAGTTGAAAGACTCTTGCGCGTCAGTTCGATAACCGAGGTAAATGGTTCGATAACCGAGGTAAAGTACCCGGACTGGTTAGCTAACCAAGTGGTGGTCAAAAAGAAAAATAGAAAATAGCGTGTATGAGTGGACTTCACTGATCTGAATAAAGCTTGTCCAAACGACAGCTTCCCTCTTCCACACATCGATCGCCTGGTCGAAGCAACGGCAGGGAACGCACTCCTATCTTTCATGGATGCCTTCTCTGGATACAACCAGATACTGATGAACCCCGACCATCGTGAAAAGACTGCTTTCATAACAGATCATGGAATATACTGCTACAAAGTGATGGCATTCGGCCTAAAAAATGCCGGAGAAACGTACCATCGGCTGGTAAACAAGATGTTAGCTGATCAACTCGGAAGGACAATGGAGGTTTATATAGACGACATGCTGGTCAAATCACTAAGGAAGCAGGATCACGTCGCTCATCTTGAGGAATGCTTCTCACAGCTGAACTTTCACAACATGAAGTTAAACCCGACCAAATGCAGATTCGCGGTCACCTCGGGAGAATTCCTCGGATACCTAGTGACTCACCGTGACATTGAGGCAAACCCTAAGCAAATCGATGCGCTCATCCATATGACTTCACCAAAGACAAAAAGGGAAGTGCAAAGACTTACCGGGAGGGTTGCTGCACTTAACATATTCATTTCACGATCCATCGACAAATGGTTGCCTTTCTACGATATGTTGTGTGGGAACAAGAAGTTCGAATGGACGGAGAAATACGAGGAGGTTTTTCAACAACTGAAGACTTACCTGGCTACCCCTCCAGTCCTCACAAAACCAGAAGCAGGGGAGCCGCTGTTTCTGTACACCGCGGTTTTTGCCACAGCAGTAAGCGGTGTATTGATCCGAGACGTGCGTGGAGAACAGAACCCGATCTTTTACGTCAGCAAAACCCTTACAGACGCCGAGACAAGGTACTCGCAGATGGAAAAATTGGCGATATCCATTGTAATGTCTGCAAGAAAACTAAGGCCGTATTTCCAGTCTCACTCGATCGTCGTCCTGAGTACCTTCCCGATAAGGTCCGTTCTGCACAGCCCAAGTCAGTCAGGAAGGCTAGCAAACTGGGCAATAGAACTCAGCGAATATGATATTGAATATCGCGGATGCACATGCGCGAAATCCCAACTCCTGGCTGATTTTCTTATCGAACTACCTGAAGAAGGCATTGACGAGGAAACACAAAGCCAGCCCTGGAAACTCCACGTTGATGGCTCGTTTTCCAAAAATGGTTCGGGAGTAGGGATACGACTAACCTCTCCAACTAGCGAGCTGCTGGAACAGTCTTTCCGCCTTGGTTTCCATGCATCCAACAATGAAGCAGAGTACGAAGCCTTGATTGTCGGGATGAAACTTGCTAGCAGACTAAAAATCGAGCAACTTCACGCATTTTGCGATTGCCAACTAGTTGCGAATCAGTTCAGCGGCGAATATGCAGCAAAGGATGATCGAATGGAAGCTTACCTGAAGATCGTAAAAGAGCTGGCTGCGCAGTTCATACAATTAATCCTAACGGGTATCCCACGAGGAGAAAACACCTCCGCCGATGCACTTGCAGCCCTTGCATCAACCTCCGATTCGGATCTCAAAAGAATATACCCGGTAGAATTGATCATGAACCCGAGCATCAATCTTTACGATACAGTGAATGCCATAACTCGTTCACAAGCGGCTAAACAAGCAACATAAGTCACAACCGGGCAAGAGGAGATAGATGAAATGCAGGAGGAATTGGCAAACCAACCATCCGCTGAGCTGGATATAGCCCCATTGGAAGAAGACATTCTCGAAGAATCGCCAATCATCGGAAGCAGCGACGACCCTGTCATCGAACCACAACCAAACGTAGATAAAAAAGAGATCGACGAGAAGCAGAATATGGCTGCAACAAGGAATGGCTGGGCGCAATCAGAGAATACATATACGACGGCGTCTTACCAACCGAAAAGTGGGCAGCCCGTAAGCTTCGAGCCCAGGAGGCTCGTTATGTTTTACTCGATGGAAATATCTTTAAGTGGAGATTCTCTGGACCATTGCTAAACTACGTGGAAGGAAAGAACGCAAAGAAGATCATGGAAGAAGTTCACAACGGTTCGTGTGGCAACCACTCAGGTGGAAGAGCACTAGCGATAAAAGTTAAACGTCACGGTTATTATTGGCCGACGATGATCAAAGATTGCAAGAAGTTTTCGGCCAAGTGCAAAAAATGTCTACGTCACGCGCCAATAATTCACCAACCAACGGAAGTACTTTCATCAACCTCATCACCATATCCATTCATGCGATGGTCTATGGACATCGTCGAGCCACTGCATCCCTCAAAACAGAAGCGTTTCCTGCTGATTTTGACAGATTATTTTTTGAAATGGGTCAAAGCCGACTCATATGCTAACATTAAAGATCCACAGGTGGAGGCCTTTGTCTGGAAAAACATCATATGCCGACATGGATTACCATACGAGATCGTGACGGATAATGGCTCGCAGTTCATCTCAAATCGTTTAGAAGCTTTCTGCGAAAAATAGAAAATCAGACTCAGCAAGTCTACTCCAAGATATCCACAAGGGAACGGACAGGCCGAAGCAATCAACAAAACAATCCTCGATGGCCTGAAGAAGCATCTTAATGAGAAAAAGGGACGTTGGGCTGAAGAACTTGAAGGAGTACTCTGGTCTCACCGCACCACCCCAAGACGAGCAACATGGGAAACCATTTCGCCCTCGTATATGGAACAGAGTGTGTCATCCCACCGGAGATACATTTCCCAGGAATTCGCCGCAGACTACTACCAGAGCAAGAAGGGCTCAACCACCTATTGATGCTCGACGAGTTGGACTTAGTCAACAAAAGACGGGATCAGGCCTTAATCAGGATCCAGAACTCTCAGAATGCAGCAGCCAAATACTACAATTCCAATGTTCGAGAACGAAGATTCTACAAAGTAGATTTGGTTTTGCGAAAGATTTTCCAAAACATCGTGGAAACAAACGCCGGCAAACTGGGAACAAACTGGGAAGGACCTTACAGGATTACAGAGGTAGTCAAACCCAGCGTTTACAAACTTGCCAGCATTACAGATGTTCCAGTACCGAGATCATGGAACACAATGCATCGCAAAAAGTATTATCACTAAGCTACTTTACATGAACTACGGGGCGACTTGATCCCTGCAAAGGGTACGGCAGCTCGTCTTCGGATGGGTTCAGTTGCCCCCTCCTTTCAAAAGGAGGGGGGAGTGGGTACGTATACGTATACTTGTATACTCCCATCTTTGTAATTGACTCTACGATCTATCAAAGCAAAGCTTTCAAAGATAAGTTTTACTTAACATATTTCAAGGATCACTAAGTCTTAACAAAACAGACATACTCGTACAAATCAAGCTACAACCACATCTCCATTACTGCTGGCCACAGTAATGAAATCTTGCATCCATCTCGGATACGAACTATCACATCCGTCTCAGGATTAAAACCGCGCTATATAAATTTTTGTTCATTGTCGGAGCGGATATATTTATGGTAACGTATCCGTAAACCAAAATGTTCATCCTAAACTATACAGAGCATATGTCCATTATCGGAGCGGGGACATTCGTGGTAATGTATCCGCAAACCAAAATGTTCAAACTAAACTATGCAAACAAATGTTCATTATCGGAGCATATAAGTTTATGGTAACCTATCTGTGAACCGAAATGATCATCCCGAGACTGATCATCTCATAACTACGCAAACATGAGATTGTATCCGTTCGTTGGAACAACTGCTTCTCAACAAAGAGAATGCAAGCAAAGCATTTATAGATTTATCGCATGAAAACAATACACTTAAAAGTTTACCGAACAAAAAGATATTATATTCCTCGACCGCAGGGCTTAGCCAATCAACAACCAAGCAATAACAATAGTTCTTATGAAGACTACAACTTGGATAAAGCCGTCCAGGCGTTAAACAGAAAAAGAAAGGAGGGAGTTTTAAACTAAACAAAGAAAAGAGGATCATAATCCTCCGTTATCTCAGGGGACGTGACCATCCTCTGCTCCGGCTCCGCCGGTTGCTCAGCTACATCACCTCCAGGCGGTTTGTCTTCTTCGGGTACCGTCTTGACAAACTCGATGACGGTTTCCTCAAGAACAGCCTCATTGCCTTTCTCAGAAGATGGTTCGTGGGTTGGTTAATCAGCAACCTCCTTTGAACTTAACTCAGCTAAACCTGGCATTCCCTTGTTCGAGCCAGAAAAATCCTGGATACCAATGCTTGCAGTAGCCATCTCCATGGGCTCGCCATCATTGAGCTCCTTCAGTATATCAGAACGGATAGGAGACAACTTCAGGGTTCCCTTCATCTCGGCCACAAGCTTAGCAAACGCCTCGTGGGCTCCTTCCAACTCCTGTTTTTGCTCAGCCAAGTTCCTCACCTCGAGATCAAGAGACGGCGGCTTGGCGCTTTGAAGTAATCCTATGAACTGGAGGTTGCCTTCAATCTGAGCTAGGTCGAGCATATTCTCCTTCGGCTCACCATCGATCTCGCCAAGTATTTTTGCCGCTCGAGAGACTTTGCCTTCAAACGACGACATCATCTCGCGCTTGGCCTCAAGAACGGCTTGCTCAACCTTGCTCTCGTGGAGCTCATTCACTGCTTCTAGCTGCCTTGTCAAGCTAACTATGTGAGCATCCCATCTTACTTTGCCATATTCCAGCCGCATGATCCGCTCATCGATTTCTTTGATGTGCTTCCTATGCCCTTCTGCGTCAGCTTCGAGATCTTTGATCCTCTTGACAGCTTTTTCGTGCGTAGTAGCGTGGTTTGCCTCGGCTTCTTTGAGCTTTCCATCCAGCTCAATGGCTTTCCGCCTAGTGTCTTCGACCCTCTCGCGGTCCTCACGAGCGTCAGATTCATACCCCATAACCATCCTGTTAAGATGGGATATGAACTACATGACTACAAGAATGCTGTTATTGAATAAGCTTAAATGGTTCGGGTCACGAAACCAAAACATAGCATCATATATACCTTGACACCCTGAAGAGACATCTCGCTGTAGGCTTTGTCCCTAAGCAGGGTGTCGGATGGCGGAAAACGATCACCTGGACAAGTGATCTTCGAGAAAATAGCTACCGACGCTGAGGCATCATTGTAAGCCTCTTCAGCGTTTATGGGAACGGCGGAGAGAGGAATTGCTTCGGGGATAGCTCAAGTTAGTTCAGCGCATCGCAGTCGCTTCGACGCTTCTTCACCCTTGTCATCTACCAATGACTGGCATTTTCTGCTCGGGGCTTTCTCCTCCTTAGCCTTCCCTTTGCCCTTGTCCTTGTGCGGCAAAATTTGAGAATCAGCCGGACGGAGTCCTAGGATGACCCCTTGAGGAACCAAAGAGTCAAGGGTTGGTTCGGGTAGATTGTCAGCGGAGGTTGGTTTTTGAACGAGATCAGTGGTAAGTTAGGGGTTCGGGGGACAAGACTGACTCAATGCCCTTGCTTGCTTCGCTCTCTCTTTTGCCTTTGCCTCCGCTTTGGTTTTCGCAGCAGCCCGATCCCTGAAAGTAGGTCTTCCCATGGTGTTTCTTGAAGAATGAGAAGAAGATGATTGCTCAACTGATTGTCCTTCGGAAAGGGCTCGGGCTCTCTCCACTCATCGAAGGTTGAAATCTCTGGACCAATTACACTTTCAAGCCGAAAGCGCTTCGTAAACCTTAGACAGATCGGGAGGCAATGAAAGGTGGAGATGACGCACTGCAAAACAAAAATATTTATACAAGGTCATAACCTAAAAAGGAAAATCGCTAAATAATAGAAACCCGAGCCGTGGCCCAAGTCGAGCAATGGATCGGCTACCAATTTCTCCCCAGCCTGACTTGACAAATTGAAGACACTTCGGACCCACCGACGCTTCGGTGATAGGGACAAAAAAAAGTAGTCTTCCCAATTATCGTCTTTGGTCGGGAAGCCTCTTATAATATTTCTCCTGGTTTTACCCGACACATAATACTTCAACTCTCTCTTATTACGACGCCTGAATTCGAGCAAGTGTATCAGGTGTTCGACGCCAACTTCCACATCGTATTCATAACTCCTGGTTATAATGCCAAGCATATGCCTAATTCCCCGAGCATTGATTTGTGCAATGGCCAAGTTGTACTTCCAAAGAAACCGTAAAATAACTTCAGGGATCGGGAACCACAACAGGCAGCGGTAAAAGAAGCTTTCGTAGAGAGTAAAATGATGAGGGGGAGGATTGTTGGGGTCAAAACCCACCCAGCTGCGATCAATGGAAAAATGGCTAAGTGTGGAAATACGAAGAATCGGACAAGGCTGGAATTGCGCCTAAGTCATTTCTATACGAGTCCGCTTGAGCACGAGATAGGCCATTCCAACCAAGCCTTGTCTTCACTTCGGCAAAGCCTTGTCTCCACTTAGGCAAGCTTTGGCTCACATCGGCAAAGCTTTGCTCCACTTCGGCAAAGAGAGGAGAGACGTCGGCAAAGCCTTATCTCCACTTAGGCAAGCTTTGTTTCCGCTTAGGCAAGTCTTGTCTCCACTTAGGCAAGCTTTGTCTCCGCTTAGGCAAGCTTTGTCTCCGCTTAGGCAAGCCTTGTCTCCACTTAGGCAAGCCTTGTCTCCACTTAGGCAAGCTTTGTCTCCGCTTAGGCAAGCCTTGTCTCCACTTAGGCAAGCCTTGTCTCCACTTAGGCAAGCTTTGTCTCCGCTTAGGCAAGCGTTGTCTCCACTTAGACAAGTTTTGGCTCACATCGGCAAAGCTCTGCTCCACTTCGGCAAAGAGGAGACTTCGGCAAGCATTGGAGACTTCGGCAAACACTGAGACTTCGGCAAGCACTGAAGACTTCGGCAAGCATGGAGACTTCGGCAAGCACGGAGACTTCGGCAAGCATGGAGACTTCGGTAAGCACGGAGACTTCGGCAAGCACGGAGACTTCGGTAAGCATTGGAGACTTCAGCAAACACGGAGACTTCGGCAAGCATGGAGACTTCGGCAAGCATGGAGACTTTGGCAAGCACGGAGACTTTGGCAAACACGGAGACTTCGGCAAGCGCTGGAGGCTTCGGCAAAGCCTTGTCTCCGCTTAGGCAAGTCTTGTCTCCACTTAGGCAAGCTTTGTCTCCGCTTACGCAAGTGTTGTCTCCACTTAGGCAAGCTTTGGCTCACATCGGCAAAGCTCTGCTCCACTTCGGCAAAGAGGAGACTTCGGCAAGCATTGGAGACTTCGGCAAACACGGAGACTTAGGCAAGCACTGGAGACTTCGGCAAGCATGGAGACTTCGGCAAGCACGGAGACTTTGCCAAGCATGGAGACTTCGGTAAGCACGGAGACTTCGGCAAACACGGAGACTTCGGTAAGCATTGGAGACTTCGGCAAACACAGAGACTTTGGCAAGCATGGAGACTTCGGCAAGCATGGAGACTTCATCAAGCACGGAGACTTCGGCAAACACTGAGACTTCGGCAAGCGCTGGAGGCTTCGACAAAGCCTTGTCTCCACTTAGGCAATCTTGTCTCCACTTAGGCAAGCTTTGTCTCCGCTTATGCAAGACTTGTCTCCACTTAGGCAAGCTTTGTCTCCGCTTAGGCAAGCCTTGTCTCCACTTAGGCAAGCCTTGTCTCTACTTAGGCAAGCTTTGGCTCACATCGGCAAAAGCTTTGCTCCACTTCGGCAAACACTGGAGACTTCGGCAAGCATGGAGACTTAGGCAAACACGGAGACTTCGGCAAACACGGAGACTTCGGCAAGCACGAAGACTTAGGCAAACACGGAGACTTCATCAAGCTTGGAGACTTAGGCAAACATGGAGACTTCGACAAGCTTAGAGACTTCGGCAAGCTTGGAGACTTCGGCAAGCACTGGAGACTTCGACAAACACGAAGACTTCGGCAATCTTAGAGACTTAGGCAAACACGGAGACTTCGGCAAGCTTGGAGACTTCGGCAAACACGGAGACTTCGGCAAGCTTGGAGAAATGCGAACAGGCTTTTGAATAGCTGAAAGAGTACCTAGCCAGTCCTCCAGTACTTACAAAACAAGTGGAAGGCGAACCATTATTCCTTTACACGGCCGTTTTAGCAACATCAGTAAGTGGAGTACTCATCCGGGAAGAGCGCAGCGAGCAGAAACCTATTTTCTATGTCAGCCAAACTCTCACCGACGCTGAAACCCGGTATCCACAGATGGAGAAGCTGGCATTGTCTGTAATAATGTCCTCCCGGAAGCTGAGACCATACTTCCAATCACATTCAATTGTGGTTTTGACTACTTTCCCCCTGCGATCCATCCTACATAGTCCTAGCCAGTCTGGGAGATTGGCGAAGTGGGCAATAGAACTGAGCGAATACGACATCGAGTATCGGAGCCGAATGTGCGCAAAATCTCAAGTCCTTGCAGATTTTCTGATAGAACTCCCAGAAGAAGGAATAGAAGAGCCAGCTTCGAGTCCAATATGGAAGCTCCACGCAGATGGATCATCATCAAAACAAGGATCTGGAGTAGGAATACGTTTACCCTCCCCAACTACACAGTTCAAAGAATTCACGTTGACACGGATACCGCATGGGGAAAATACTTCGGCAGATGCGCTAGCAGCACTCGCATCCACCTCCGATCCAGACCAGAAAAGGATAATCCCAGTGGAATTCATCAAACACCCAAACATCAACCTCTCTGACGCTGTGAACGCGATTACCCGCTCCCAAACAGCCAGTCAAGCCAAAGATACATCCGGGAGAATTCAGAAGAAGGCGGCGCTGACACCAATACTATGGAAGAAGACCAAAACAAGTGGCCTTCGGCTGAAGACAAAATAATCGAGGTAGAGGAAAATCCCAAAATAGATCCTCCAGCTGAAGACAAAACAATCGAGATGGAGAAAGATCCACAACCAACAGAAGCGGATTACAGATGCGACAAAGAATGGATGGGAACAATCCGCGTATACATCATGGAAGGCGAGGTACCATCAGATAAATGGGCTGCCCGAAAACTCATAGCTCAAGCTGCTCGATACGTTCTATTAGACGGAAATGTCTTCAAGTGGAGATTCTCAGGACCGCTGATGGCCTGTGTCGAAGGCGTCGAAGCTAGAAAAATCATGGAAGAAGTCCACAGCGGAGCATGCGACAACCAGTCCGGCGGGAGAGCTTTGGCGATCAAGATCAATCGTCACGGTTACTACTGGCCGACTATGGTGAAGGACTACAAGAAGTTCTCCGCTAAGTGCGAAAAGTGCCAACGACATGCCCCGATGGTTCACCAACCAACCGAATTGCTATCATCGATCTCGGCATCCTACCATTTCATGCGATGGTCAATGGATATTGTCGGACCTCTACATAGATCTAAGCAGAAGAGATTTCTGCTAGTCTTGACAGATTACTTCTCCAAATGGATCGAGGTAAATTCTTACGCCAACATAAAAGATGTCAAAGTCGAGCATTTCGTTTGGAAAACTATCTTGTGCCGGCATGGAGTTCTATACGAAATCGTCACCGATAACGGCTCGCGGTTTATCTCTACAAAATTTGAAGCCTTCTGGGAAAAATGAAAGATATGGCTCAGCAATTCTACGCCATGCTATCCACAAGGGAACGGACAAGCTGAAGCAGCAAACAAGACTATCCTTGATGGCCAGAAGAAACGCCTTGACGCAAAAAGGGATGCTGGGCGGATGAACTTGAAGGAGTGTTATGGTCACACCAGACGACTCTACGACGAGCCACCGGGGACGGCTTGATCCCTAGAAATGGTACGTAGGCAGCTCGTCTTCGGATGGGTTCAGCTATCCCCCTCTCTAAAAGGGGGGGGGAGTGGGTAATGTATACATGTATACTCTCATGTCTAGAAAACGCGATCTTTCGCATTACACTTCTCAAAAACAACAATTTCAAACTTTTTCAAACACAAACTCATGTCACTTGATCTACGCAAATCACGACTTTACAAAATTCACGGATATTTTGTCATCTCGTCTGTTGCTAGCCACAACAGACGAACTAATGCATCCTTTATGGATTTAACCATTATTTCTATATGGAATAAGGTTCTCCAACACCCTCTCACGGTATAAAAGCGCGCTATATAAATTACGACTGGGTATATCCTGGTCTAATATCCAAAAGGTATATCCTGAATGATATTTTTACAAGTTTACCTTCGAGAGGGACCGTAAGTCGAAAACTTGCAAGTCTTAAAACTCAAAATAAACTCTTAAACCTAGTAAACACCTCTTGGTACACTGGTCATAAACATCTCTGAAGCATAATACTAAACCCACCAGTTAGTATGAGATTTTAAACATGTTTCATTGTCAAAAAATGAGAATGTAAGTCGGAATACCGCAAACCCTAAAACTGACAACAGAGCGCTCAAAACCTGGTAACCATGCATTTCCTAACACGATGGTCCGTAACATATCACATCAAAGCGCAACAAAACAAATACGCAAACGAGAACATAAGCAAGCAAATAGTCCAACAAGGATAAAAGGTGTCGCGCCAACAGACAGCGACCATTACAAAACATAAAGCCGTAATTCATAAAAATAAAACTAAGTGGATAAAGCCATCCAGGCACTGTGTTCAAAATACCAAAGAAAAGGTTCGAATCAAAGAAACATTAGGAGAAAGATCATTTGGGAGGATCCAACTCGGAAACTTTCTCATCGGCAAGATTAGCAACTCCATGAGTGCCGACATTTGAACCTGAAAAGTCTATAACTCCAGCCTTTGCCGCTGCATTTTCTGTTGGTTCGGTCCCAAGAAGAGAATCCACAAAATCAGAGAAAACCGGTGAAAGTGTCAAATCTTTCTTCGGCTCGGCCTCGATCCTTCAAAACTCCTCATTTGCACTGGCCAAGTCAACTCTCCATTCTGCCAACTTCATCACCTCGGATTCCAGAGCTGGCGAATCTTCTTTCTGCAAAATCTCGAGTAGCTGTAGATTGCTGTCAACCTGAGGAAGATCGAGTTCCTTCTCTTTCGCCTCCTTCAGTTCGGCAACGCACTTCTCAATCTTAGCAAGCCGCCCCTGGAACTTTTCCGCCATCTCTCGCCTCACCGTCTTTTGGGCTTTCTTTATATTTGACTCATGCAGGGCGTGACCGGTGGTGACCTGCCTTTTCAGAGATTCGATCTCAGCGGATTTCTTTTTCTTGGACCGATCCAACCTCATAGCTAAGTCACCAGCCTTTTTCCATTCATCCTTGAGGAATGCTTTCTCCTTCTCAAGGGTTTCAATCCGAGCTGAAGAAGATGCCAACTCGTCAACATGTTTACTCTCCAGCTCGGCAATCTTATTCTTCAAGAAAGAGGCATCCTTTCGAGCATCATCGATCTGACGCCTGTCTTTTTGCACATCCTACTCAAAGGCAGCGATGATCTTATTGATAGACGCGATGAACTGGCCAAAGCAAGAAAGAAGGTTAGTACTTAGTCCTTTTACTAAGAAAATTATGCAATCCCCAAACATATACTTTTGTGCCGCATATAGACATGTCGGTGTATAGGTCACCGTGGGACAGCATGTCGAGGGTCGGCAACCGGTCGCTTGAGCAGCAAACTTTGGAGAAGAGGGTTGCCGAGGCTGCCTCATCATTGCAGATTGGCTCGGATTTTTCATGCCTAAACGACATTGGCGGCGGCTCGGTAGGAGCGGGATCTGCAGGCTTTTGGCATTGCCTCTTCTCTTATTTTTCCTTAGCTTTTTTCTTGTCAGCTTTGGAGGCGGAACGTTTACAAGGAGTCAACCTCTTATCCTCGTTATGTTGAGATATGGCTGAAACAGAAGGCCTGTCAACCGAAACAAGAGCTGAAACCACTTCCCTAGCCTCGGCGTCAAGAACTGGAGGCTCGGAAAGAGTTTTTTTCTCCACTCCGGCGTCAATCTGGCCAACCACCGCGGCGTTTGGGTCGGTGATTTGTTCAACTGCATCAGCGACTCGGATAGCAGTTTCTTTTGCCTTCTTCTCCTTCAAGGCTTGTTTATCAAAGATCGTTGGTCTCTTTCCCATGACGGCTTCTTGAAAATCTTGTGGTGGAGATTCGGATTCCAAACTATCGGATACTTCGACGCCGGCAAAAACAGCTCGGGCTTTCTCCACTCTCTTCAGGGAAAAGTGATTTTTCCAGGACACCTCCCTGCAGCAAGCGTGTCCCGAAGAGTAAGCGTGTCTTCTGGAAAATGTGGAAGAATCTGCCGAACTGTAAAAACAAGAAAAAGAATTGGTCAGCTCGCTACAAGATAAATTTCCAATAGATTTCCTAAAAAATCTACGGCTCTTCCACCGATATTTCTCCACTCCGCTTTGAGATGATGGACGGATTCGGCTTCTACCGTGGCATCATTAATAGGAACAAAGAAAAAGTAGCTTTTCTAGTCACTGTCTTTGCTTCGGAAGCCTTCGATAATCTTTCTCTTCTTCTTGTTAGAGATATAACAGGTTTTGGAGTTTTTAATCTTCCCAAATTCAAGGAACTACCGAAGATGTGAAACGCGAACAGTCACGTAGCATTCGTATCATCGAACCAAGATCCCAACCAAGTGACACATCCTCCGAGGAGGAATTTGGCTCGGCGCTAATCAATGTTTAGACAGAAAATGGATGATCAATCCAGAAATTGGAAACCACAGCAGACTTTGGTAAAAGAAACTCTCGTAGAGAGTAAAATGCCCAGGCGGCGGAGCCTCGGCTCGGTCTGTTGGAGCAGGAACAATCAAATCAATGTCTTCTAAATGTTGAATCGATGCCTCAATGCTTCCAAGGATTCAGCGGTGCACAAAGACGAACCAGGTGAGTTGGCTCATTTCTTATGAGCCTTTTTCCTTCTAGGTTTTTGCCTCATCGATGTGTTAGCTTGGTGGCTCGCAAACAACCTCTCCAACAGCACCTTTTTGGCCTCGTGAAGACTATACTCTGTTGGCTCGACTTTGATTTCTTCAAGGGCTTTCTGAATCAAGCTTGCCACAGCATCCGCAGCGGCATTAAAAGCATCATCAACCAAAGAGGGGATGTCGATCTAAAGTCGACCCAGCGGAGAACCAGGTTTAACTGGTTCAGCAACATGAGGATACAACACCATCTTACGACCAAGCAGTGAAGCAGAGTTTGTCGAACCAACAGAATCTTCCAGGTCGGCGATATGCGACATCAGAGATTTTGGCTCGGAAATACGCTAAAAACTTAGCAAAAATTGGAGTAATTTTGGCTCGAAGATGCGAAAGATCTGGGCAGCACCGATCCAGATGATGATGGATCGGGAAATTTGTTAACTCGTCGCAGAAGTATGAAGATGGATCAGAAAATACGAGAAGTCACCGGAGGAGTTTGAAGACATGATGAATAAATTAAGAAACGCTGAGCCACATTCGAAGATAGGTCGGAAAACTCAAAGATTCGGCGGCGGAAATGAAGAAATCAATAATAACCTAGCCAAAACTTAAACATAAAAAGAGATTAAAAAAAGAGAGAGAAGAGAGCTAACTATCTTTTCGGAAATTTGGAGAAGTAAGTTATGAGGAGTGGGGCAAGATTCTGAATATATAGACGATTAAAGCACAGCGTGTGATACCACGCGACCTCGGGAACCAACGAAAATGTTTGCAGTTCCCTATAAAGTTATGGTTTGTGATTAAGAAAATATTCGGTCACCTAGCCAATATTTGTTGCCGAGCCAAAACAGATCAAACTCAGAAAGATGGCTCGGCAACATCTCATAATGGCTCGGTAGTACGCCAAACAAAGATGGCTCGGCAGCCAGACAACCCAGATGGCACGACAACGTCGGCTGCCAAGGCAATTCGATAATAATACCGAACCAAAGATGGCTCGGCAGCCAGACAATCCAGACAGCTTGACAACGACGGTTGTCGAGGCAATTCGGTAATAATGCTGAACCAAAGATGGCTCGGCAGCATGGCAGCCTAAACTACTCATTGATATGATGAGCCAAAACTGCTCGACAACATCCTTACTATAAATGCCTCGGCAGATAAAGACTTGTCAGCCTCTCAACAACGTCGCGAGCCAAAACAGCTCAGTAACACAAGTGACGAAGTAGTTCGGCGGCATTGCAAATTTGAACAGCTCGGCAGCATGTCAAAAAGAAGATGGCTCGGCAACATGACACGCCGGTGTGGCTCGGTAACAAACGCCTCGGCAATAATGTCTCACCTCGGCAGTATGGCGAGCCAAAACGGTTTAGCAAATATTTCCACCAAAGTGGTTCGGCAACGTAAGAAAAGTCTCAGATGTCAATCTCGAGGATGACCAACTTTTACCTCGTCATTGTCATCACTGACTCTGACGAGCTGGGGGCTAACTGTTGGGGTTAATTTTCACCACATCGAGATTGAATGCTGAAAATGGCTAAGTAAAGATTTTTGACCTAGCCAAATGCGGTGAGCCTAGCCAAACCTAGCGGGAGCGTTGATGGGCGAAACCAACTTTGGTGGTAGGCGACGAGCCAAAATGCTGGCGACAAGGCAAAATATTGGCGACGAGCCAAAACGTTGGCGACGAGCCAAAATGTTGGCGACGAGCCAAAACGTTGGCGACGAGCCAAAATGTTGGCGACGAGCCAAAATATTGGCGACGAGCCAAAACGCCGGTGACGAGCCAATATGTTGGCGACGAGGAAAAATGTTGGCGACGAGGAAAAATGTTGGCGACGAGCCAAAATGTTGGCGACGAGCCAAAATGTTGGCGACGAGCCAAAATATTGGCGACGGGCCAAAATATTGGCGACGAGCCAAAATGTTGGCGACGAGCCAAAATGTTAGAGACGAGCCAAAACGCCGGCGACGAGCCAAAACGCCAGCGACAATCCAAACAGGTGACAAGGCAAAATGTTGGCGACGAGCCAAAACGCCGGCGACAATCCAAACAGGTGACAAGCTAAACAGGTAAAGATCCAGACAAGATGAAGAGGCGACGAGCCACAAGAGTTTGGTGGACCAAGGTAGCAAGTCAAAGTAATAAGTCCACACCCGAACCGACTTAGACAAACCGGAGAAGAAAAGAAATCTCGAAGAATAAGAAAGTTTTCCTTTATCGTTTAAAAAAAGGTCTAGCCAACTTATTTTGGAATAAATAGACATGTACCCCTTTGGAAAAGGGATCCGCAATTTTACCTAACAAACACTTGTTATTTTCTCTGCAACAGCTTTCTAAACGGCTTGAATAAAAACACCATCTTTGGATCTCTGTTTTGTGTTTTTTCTCATAGAAATTTTCGAATCCCTTATTTTTCCTAACCAAGTTTAGTTGTGCAAGTTTCGACCCTCACATAGGACACTAGATGGTGCTCAAGTGAAGTACGCTACTACGGAGAAGGAACTTTTGGCGATAGTGTTTGCGTTCGAAAAATTTCTCTCTTACCTTGTTGGTTCGAAGATCACTTGTCTAGGATGAGGATTGAGGATGACGTCTCGATAGATGATTCTTTTCCCAAAGAACAAATCAACGCCATTCAGTCACTAAGGTTGGAGAACATGATCATAGAAACGACATTTGCCTTGGCGAAGCTAGAAGAAAATCTTCCATGATATGCCGACTTCGTCAACTACCTAGCTTATGAAAGAGAACCACCAGGACTCGAAGGATATGCGAAGAAGTTGGGATGAACCATATATCTACAAGCGATGCCAAGACGGTCTTTACCGAAGATACATTCCCGAAGAAGATGTAAAAGGTGTTCTTTACCATTGCCATAGCTCGGAGTACGGTGGTCACTTTGCTACATTCAAGACGGTCTCCAAGGCATTGCAAACGAGTCTTTGGTGGACTACAATGTTTAAAGACGCCCATGAATACATCTCTAACTGCGATGCATGCCAAAGGAAATGAGGGATAAGCCAACAAAACGAGATGCCTCAAAACTTTATATTGGAGGTTGAGGTATTTGAGATTTGGGGAATAGACTTCGTGGGACAATTCCCATCCTCTTATGGAAATGAGTACATCTTAGCAGCGGCAGACTACGTCTCCAAGTAGGTCGAAACAATAGCAAGTCCAACAAATGATGCAAGGGTGGTGCTAAAAATGTTCAAGACAATTATCTTCCCAAGATTTGGTGTTCCAAGAGGGGTAATTAGTGATGGGGTAGTCACTTTATCAACAAGGTTTTTGAGAGCCTCTTGAAGAAACATGGCGTAAAACACAAGGTGGGCACACCTTGTATACAAGGAAATTTGGGCTACAAAAATGATGAATTTCGACATCAAGACCTCCTCGGAGAAACGCTTGATACAATTGTGTGAGCTTGACGAGATTCGAAATGAGGCATATAAAACTCAAGAATTTACAAAAAAGGACAAAATGACAAGAAAATAATCCCGAGATATTTCAAAGAATGTGATCAAGTGATATTATTCAACTCCCGGCTTAAACTCTTTCTCGGGAAGTTGAAGTCTAAGTGGTTGGGAACGTTCAAAATCAAAGAAGTTAGCCCATACATGGCGATAACACTTTGGGACCCGTCGGGTGGAGACTTCACGGTGAATGGACAATGTTGCAAGCCATACTTGGCGGATGCTTTGATCGAGGAGAGCGATAAAATTCTGCTTTCCAGCCCTCCAACCGCCTAAATACCTCGGTCCGTCAAGCTTAGGGACATAAAATAAGTGCATGTGGAAGGCAATCTCATGGTATCATTTGTAAATATTTCTCGTTTCTCTTTATCTTGGTTTATTATTGTGTGTTTCTATGTTTCTGGATGACAAGGACTTTTAGGATCAGCGGGTAAGTGCAGAAAGGAGCCTAGGAATGAATGAAGCATCAAGCAATGAAATTTGCACTGTTTATCGGTTTAAATCGATAAGCCCTTACTAATATAGCAGTATCGGTCGCCCGATAGGCAGTGCCCGATACGCAGTGCACGAATCGACTGACCAACTGGAAAAATAGCACATCTTTCTGTATCGGTCATCAACCCGATATGGATCATCCCGATAGGGCCTGCCCTGGTTTGAATTTCGGTTCAATTTAATTTTCGGTTCGATTTTTCTCCGGATTAAACACAGATTTTGGTCTGAATTCAAAATGATTTTCGGTTTTCTTCCCCCTTCTTCTTCTCACACGTGACTCTCTTCCTCCTCACTCACCTCTTTCACAATTTTTGCTCAACAAAGCTCTCATCTTCATCTCTAACTTTTTTCTCTTGATTTTTCTCAGATCTCCACCAAAAATCTTAGTTTTTGTTTCCTTGTGCTCGATTTTCACTACTCTTTTCGATTTCCAGCACGCACTCATCAAAACCAAAGGTACAAAAGCTAAAATCTCCATCTCTATGGATTTTGTATTGAAAAATACTTTGCGTAAATATGGTTCAAATAGGTTTCGGAATAGCGAGATTGAGTTTGAGTTGTGATGAAACTCGTTGGGTTTAGTGATTCTCATGGTAAAATTTGGGATTTACACACTTGAACCCTAAAATGGCGAAAATAGAAATTTTTTTGGGGGGGATTATTATTGTTGGTGCATTCTCTTTCTAATGACTTACTTAGTGATACCTAATCTTTATCATTCGGTGATTGACACTAATTCATAATGAATTCGATTTTTTGTCGACATTTTCACACTTTTTAAGCATTCAAGAGCATGACTTTGTTTAGGATGATAATTGAGCATGGTGAATGACATTTCGTGATCATACGATGCTATACATTTGAGAGTTTGGTGTGGGTACAAGACTAAAATCGTGTTAATACTCTTTGATTTGCTTTGTTATACTACAATATAGAGCTAATTCTTTCAATGATGGTTGTAGGCATCACCATGAGTACCTCCACACAAGCAAGTGTAACTTACAACGCTAGCTCGCATTGGATTAAGCCATCACGGGTCAAAGAAGGTGATGATTTATGGACAAGGGAGGACTACTACCATGAGGCAGCTTTTGCAATGCTGAGTTTATCCAGACAAGGTTTGCTTGCCATGACATCTTGACCAAAACGGAAATAGCTCACAATGTGGATGAACTTCTAGCCGATATTAACCTTTGAGGACTAACAAACATGGACTACCAATTCTATCCTGATCTTTGAAAGGACCTCCTCTCCACCATCAATCTTATCTACAAACAAGAGGGAAACTTGGCCATAGAGTTCTTAATCGGCAACATGAAGTACACACTCTCGATGAGAAGGTTTTGCCGAATCTATTGTTTTCCAAGGATGGAGTATGAACCGATGCCCATTTTCAACCAAGAGACAAATGTGTGGAAGAACATTGCCCTTCAAGATCCTTTTGTGGAAGGAGAATCTCGGTTATCCAATGTCTGCAACCCAACGGTGAGGTACGTCCTAAGTTTGCTCAGGAACAGTTACTTTGCTCGGGACAAGGCCTTCATCCCAACCAAGACGGAGCTCATGCTCTTGTACCATGCCATTAAGGGCAAAATGAGGATCAACCTCGAAGATGCCATTCATGAAATGCACCCTCCAACCAATTCGGGTTTAATCTTCTTGAGGGAGCTTCTCAAAGTGAAATATGAATGGGAGAACGCAACCAATCTCGTTATCCACCTCGGCGGTTTACTTGCTCCACTCTTCCAAGACGTGGGAATAGATCTACGGGAAGAAGAAGAACTTCCTGAGAATCCTATCTACATGGATTACGAGTATCTCTTCTCCACTAAGTCACTTCTTGGACAGTTTGAGCATCCCACTTCGTATCTCCATTTCTTTCAAGAAAATGATGGAAGCACTAGTGCCATTCCTCTTCCCCTACCAAAGGCCACGTATACACGGCTCCTCCATCCTCTAACCTTCGACATCCCTCCTCATGTCAAATTTTCACCACCTCCTCCACACCATGAGCCTCCCGAATTCTTCTAGAGGTTCTAAGGTACCACCACCTCCTCCTTTGTATATACCATTTAGTTTTCAAGTTTTTTTTTCTTTTGTTTTTGTGTGTTTTGTCTTTCCTTTTAGATTTTATTTTCTCACCGAGACGGTGAGAAGTAAGTCCGGGGGGAGAGACAATGTTTGCTAATTCTCATTTGAGTTGTTTTGTTTTCTTTTAATTTGAGTCTTGTATTTGCATTATTTGTGCATATTTTAAAACCGAAAAAACCGAAAAAATTGATTATTTTTGAAAAATCTATAAAAATGCATTTAGTTTCACATGGCATTAGCATTTTTACTTTATTTTCCATGATAGGATCAAGTCCAAAGCATTTTATAAGTGCATTGCATTTGCATAGAGAAAAATGATGACTCTTTCTCGTAAAGTTTCATTTTAGGTTTCAATTCAATGCCCTTACTAGATCTCTTTCGATGCATCAACAATCTTGACGTAGAAGCTCATCCATGCTTATATCTCTCCTCTTTGAAAGTCCCTACTCATTAGAAACTTGCATGATTTAGATTCGACTCTATTAATTTGAACTTAATTTTGATTAATCTTTCTCGCTTTTGGAATTTTGATCATAACCATGGTAAAACACTCTACATTCAAGTCATTTTATCCTTATTTTACCACTATTTGATTTACTTGAATAATCATTCTCACTTTTAGAAAGGTACCTCACCCCTAATCCTAAACCTTTCTTTGAAACCCTTGCATATATTCGTTGAGTGAAGCATTTTCTGTGTTTCATGTGCAAAATCTTGCAAGCATTAGAAACGACAAGGTTGAACTTCCACTTAAGACTAGTTTTTTGCGTCTAAGACTAGTCTTTAGGTGGAAAATTCATAAGTTTGGTTATGTTTGATGATATAATTGGGTGAGTGTTGAGAGTGAAAAGAAATTAAAAGAAAGAAAGGTTGTGGAAAGAATGAGATCATAGGGAAAGAAAGGAAAAGAAAATAGCTCTAAGTAAAGAAAAAAGAAAGTTAAGCTTAGTCTCCTCTTGAAAAAGAAATCAAAATCAAAAGCAAAAGGAATTGTTTAGAGAGGCTAAGTGAAAAGAAAACAAAAGAGCAAAAATCAAATGAAGAAAAGTCTTCCCTAGGACTTAGAAGAAAAAGAAAGTAAGAGTGTGGTTTGAGAGTTGTGAAAAGGAAAAATTTAGCCAAAAAGCTTGTGGTGAGCATAAAAGAGAGAGTAAGAAAGAAGAAATGAGAGTGCATCAAGTGAGATGGATAGAAAAATGGATGTTAGAACCTTGTATGCATTTGTTGTTTTTTTTCTTTCTTATTTTTGCATAATGAAGCACTTGTTTGTTTTAGAGTTAACCACAAAATAATTTCAAAACCACCTCTTTACATATGTTTCAAGCATTTTCCTCCAAGCCGAATAGAATTGAACAATTGTCCAATTGCGAGACCGTGCCAAACACCTTAATGAACGTTAAAGAGTTGAATTCTAGTTGATTGCGAGATTTTTTTTAAGTCCCGGGATTAGGAGTAAAAGTTCGATGTATGATGAGTATGGCGAAAGCTTCTTTAGTGATTCTTTTGGATTTGAGTTCCCGCTTTTAAACCTCTTTCTTCGTTTGCATCTTCTTTTTGCTTGCGGACAAGCAAAAGGCAAGTCCGGGGGAGATGATGTTATTGGGTTTTGCATCATTTTAGGCATAGTTTTCTTTCAATCTCATTTTGCACTTGTATTTACCTCATTCATAGTCTTTTGAGTTCTATTTAGCATATATTACATTTTAGAGTTTAGGATAAGCATTTGTGCATTTTGCATTGTTTTCTTAGACTTTCCAGGTGGTTTGGAGCATAATGGAGCTTTGGGGAGCTATGAGAATGGAATGGAGCAAAGAAGAAGAGAAAAAGACGAGAAAGAACACAGGATATTGGTTTCGACCGATAAGACAAACCGATATCCTGTGCATATGGTGTGGGAAGAGAGTCGGATCGAGAATTGGGACAAGGAGGCTGACACATGACAAAGAGTGGTTCGAGTACATGGGTTATTGGCATCAACCGATGGAAGCCACCCGATAGTGCACGCTATTGGACCAAATCGATACAGGAGGCACCGATGGAGAACCCCAAAAAAGGCTCTAGTGCACATTTTACAGTCCACATCGGTCATCAACCCGATAGGGATCAACCCGATAACGCATACATCCGCGTTGACTCCTTCCTATTTCTGTTGACTTTTAGAACTTTGACCGGGTTGACTCGATTTAACTTGGGCTGACCCGGGTCCATTCCCTATGGCTATATATATGTTTCTGATTTAAAAATTTTCATCTTTATTATTTTTTCTTAATCTCTTATTTACATTATGCTTATCTCATATTCTCTTTTGGTTGTTCCTTTAATTATGAGTAAGTAGTCTTATCTTTGGATTATGGGTTTGGTAGATTAGGGGTGTTTGGTGGTTGATGATTGATGATTGATGATTAGGCTTAGATCTTATTAGATTCTTAATTTTTGATGCGTTTAATGCTAGGATTTGACTTGATCACTCAATTCTAGATCATAGGTTATTTAATGTTCGAAATGTGTTTGATGAAATGTTTGAACCAATCTCAAATTAGCTTTTCTTCCTTAGCCAATGAAAGTTGATGTTAGGGTTATTAGTGAACTTAGTGGACTTGAATGTTAATACTTATTGATTATCTAATTTACAAATGAAAGTTTAGCTAAATTAGGTGATTAGTGAAGTGGTTAGTGCCATGAAAGTGGGTTAGTCAAATCATTGTGATCCATGTTCTAGGATTAGACTTAATTAGATTCTTTCATTATTGATTAGTCATCATACTCCCCTTGTCCATTGCTAAACCCATGATCCATTGTTTTTCTCTTGAAAGTTAATCCATTTCTCTTGTTTGATCTTTTATTGCTTTGTCTTTTGATTGTTCTTGTTAATTGCTATTCTCTTGTTTAGTTTATGTTTTTGCATATTTCACTTACGCATTTAGTATTTTAAGAAACTAAAAACTAAACAAAAATTTAATTCCTTAGCTTAATTAGAATCCTCCACCTTAGTGAGTTAGTTCCAAGTTTTCCTTGTGGTTCGACCCTAAATGTACACTACGACGACTATCTAGTGCGTTTGTGAGTATGGATTAGGATTTATTTGAGTATCACAAAAGAAAATACATCAACAAGACACATGAATTATATTTCTGGCAACAGCCAACCCTAAAATTCAAACTTAGAGGAATAAAAGAAATGGTAAAAGAAAAACTATCACAAAGCTGATGAAATTCGTCTAAAATGTTAGAGAAGGCTGGCCACTCAGCAAGAGCCTGCGATATTTTGATCATTTCTAAACAGTTTGCCTCGAACACCATATTATGTATTCTTACATGAAGGATACTCGATATATCCATAAAAGTACTTCCAAGTCCAAGTAAAGGTGTGGTAAACTCCTCATTTGACAGCACGCCCCTACAAGCACCCTCTTGTCGTCTGATTGAATGTAAATCCAACCAAGAACTGAGGTAGGGTTTAATCTTCTAAGATATATCTACTTTTGCACATCGATCTTGTTCGTGCCACCTCCAATGCAACATCTACCTCCATAGACTTCTGTCAATGTCGAGAATTCGGTAACTGCTTATTTAAGATATATGGATGTTCACGTTTGGTTTCCTCAAATACCATTTCATTCATGGCTTCCAGATAAAAATACATTATCTAAGAAAAAATTATATGTTCTTCCATTTGTTCCAGATTTATGATTAGCCTCCAAAGTAAATAGTCTAAACTGTATAAATCGATTCTACTGAAAAGATATTGGGTGCCGACGTCTAGAGCGAAAGAGGATATTCAAAAAATAAAATCATTTATAATAGCCATTTCATAAATTTTTGTTGTATTATTATACGTGCATATATTATATATGTGTACACTCTAACTACAAATACAAGGATATTGTTATATCATCATCCACAAAAGTAGCTGTCTTGCTTTATAGGCGAAGAAAGTAATTAGAGTTCAATGAGTGGAGAAAAACTGCAAAAGAAGACATTTAATATTTAATTAAATAACCTTATATTTATATATAAGAAGACAAAACAACAAATAAAAAACACAAAAGGCATGATTTTAGGGGGTTTTGGGATCTGTAGTTTAATCACACTTATTCTTTGATTTATATGTTAATTATTGAGAGTGATTGATGATTTTTTTTATAATCATATCGCCACTGAGATATGGTCTACCAATACTATTTATATATATATATAATTTGTTAATACATATATTGTAAAGGTATCATGGATTTTTAATACAAACCTTACATTTTTATTAACCAAGTGTTTGTTGGTAGCGATAAAATATGAAATTTATAACAGTTGGAAGGTAATAAAACATATACCATCCATTTTATTTTAAATACGTATTAAGAAAAAATATTAAAAGTTTTAATATATTTTTATAAAACAAATTGTTTATTTGTATTTTTATTAAACATAGGTTAAATTGGATATTTTATCATAAAATTTATATTAATAATATAAAACGACACTTGTTTTAAAATAAAAATATAATCATTGAACAATATTTAATTTAAAATGGAGGAAGTATGTAATTGCTGTAAGGAATGAAATTTAAAAAGACAATCAAAATAAGAGGATGTGTAAATAATATATTAATACCCATATATATCTATACTAACCAACACAAATTATAAAGTACAAATCAAGTTGTGTGGTCTAGTGGTATTTGTATTTTTATTAAACATAAGTTAAATTGGGTATTTTAACATAAATTTTACATTAAAAATATAAAATGACATTTAAAATAAAAAAAATAATCATAGAACAACACTTAATTTAAAACGGAGGAAGTATATAATTGCTGGAATGAATGAAATTTAAAAAGACAATAAAAATAAGAGGGTGTGTAAATAATATTTTAATACTCGTATATATATATATATATATATATATATATATATATATATATATACTAACCAACATAAATTATAAATTATAAATCAAGTGGTGTGATCTAGTGGTAAAAGGGTTCAGGAAAATGAGTAAACTCTTCTAACATGAGTTCGATTCTCTGGGAACACTTGCATTTCGATTTAGTCAGTCGAAATGGTGTCACATTTTAGACCAATTAAAAAATCTGGTGAGTGGATTACTTGAAGGCTACACTAATCCTAAAAGATTAGCCAGATGGTAAAAATCTGGATCACTCCCTAGTTTTTTAAAAAAACACAAATTATATTTAGATTGAGATTTTGCCATATGCACCGTCTATTTTTTTTTTTTTTTTTTGTAACATCATTGTATTTGAAACATTTTGGGTCAGATTTTAGATATTGTAAATCATTATATTTTATACAGTTGTGATATTTTGAATATAACATCTGATATTACGACACACAAAATATATATATATATATATATATATATATATATATATATATATCTGTGTGTGATATTTTGCGCACATTTGATATTTAATTATTTCAGTTTTTAAATCATTTAAATATTTTAAGTATGATACGAAATTACGAGTAAATCTTTGACTATAATTTTTTTAACACAGAAATTTAACAGTGTGTGGGATAAATGATAAAAAGAAATAGTGTTTGCTTAGAAGTATCCAATGATCGAACTAAGCATGAACAGGAGAAAGAAATCACAGTCTTTGTTGAGCTAATTAAGCATTATAACGGCATTTGCAAGTTTCAAAACGGTCCATTATTCCTTGTATATTTATCTCAAGTAGAAATTCACATATCCGAAGACAAATTCACGAACGATTACGGCAGCTTATGTTTTAATGGAGATAATTAATTTCACAAGTCGTGCCAATACGACAATTGTGTCGGCTTCGTTCCTTTTTAAATTGGTTATCTTCTCCTTTTAAAATTAATATTTTGCTAAGAAAAAGTTTGTTTTCTTTGTCCTTTTTACTAAACATTTCTTCTCCCTTTATTCACAATTAAAGGCAAAATAACATTTTATTGAAATATATAAATATAAAGTTAACAAATATATATATATATATAGTATCTCCATTTTCAAAAATACTATAATGCATGGAGATTTTGTTTTTCTTTTAACCTTATTTGATTATCTATGTCATTAAGATGCGATTGAATTTTCAGTAATTCATCTACTTTTTCTTACAGTTAAACGTGATTAATTAGAAATTTGTTAATATAGTGATTTATTAGAAAGTAATTTTCAACAACGTGTGAATGAAAACAAAATACAAAAAAATTCCACATGATTATCTACATAATTAATTGACAACTCTTGAAAAAAATTAAAATAACAATCGACTGCCTGACAAAAATAAATCTAATGACCGAAAATAATACATATATATACACATATATGTATCATATAAAGTAATAATAGACTTATTTAATAATTCTTTAGAAGTGGTATGTTCAATTTAGAATTACATTTTGTAATATCTCTAGATTTATCTTCTACTAAAAAAATATAGTACTGCTTACTTTACAAAAGAAAAAGGAAGCTAATTTTGAAAATTATTGTGGATTGTGATTGTTCAATTATATACATAACTACAAAGACATACGGATACATATCCCACAAAACGTCTCAAAAATCTCTTACGTAAGTAGATGATTGTATCCATGATATACACCTATCTATACTGTTTTGTTTTTAGTTACACTTTTTCATATATTCACTTTTGTGGTACATAAGTACTAGTAGTACACAACCAATCCTAGCTAAAATCGAGTCTAAGAGTTATTACTCACAATATAATTAGTTCGATAGTCAGTCAGTCCATGTTACAATCAAATTTAACCGAATTAGGTTATGTTATTTAATTACCTCCAATTCTAGTCTTCTTAAAGAAATGACTAAAAGTATATAAATAATTTGAGTTTAAAAAAAGTATTTAAATCATTTTGAAAAAAAAATATTATAGGGATGATGGAGGAAGACAAGAAAGAAGAATTTGGTGCTTGGTGTTTGTTTGTAAGCATTAAATGATAAAAGAAGAAGAAATAAGAAACATTAAATAAGGAAGAGAATAAATATGGGAAGAAACGACACATCCTCTCCGACAAAGATTTTTGGAAGCGTGTTCGAAAGAAAACTCAATCCGATTGAATATGAAGGACCAATTTGACTATGGACCAATTAATTTGTAATCTCTTAACATTCCTATATCATTTAACTGTTTAAACCTAAAAAGAATTCCAATTGTTAATTTAGGTTTTGGATATTGTTGGACTAATAAATTTATTAGTCGGATCCACGGCAAAAATCAACAAAAATGAGGTCAACAACGGACACTTCAAATATAAGAGAAGCAGGAAGTACGACTGATGTTAATTCCAAATCCTACGGAATTAGGAGGTCCAATCGACGTTAACTCCAAATCATACGGGATTAGGAAGTCCAACTGACGTTAGCGCTAAATCCTAAAAGATAGAGATTCAGATCTGACATATCATCCTAAGTCTAAACGAATTAAGGTTTTGAAAACGCCTATTAAAAAAAGTTTCAGATGAATAATACACACGAAACAATAGAGCATAAAAACTCTAAATAGCATATTCTCGCCGCTTCAAAGAACGAGCGACAATGAATTCTACAGAGCTCTGATTCCTAGCGATCATACCTTCTTAACGACTTCGGATCCAACAATCCACGTTCGAATCTCTGGAGATCTTTCATCAAACAATCGCTAAGCACTTTTGATTCATTGTAATTCGGAGCGGTTATAAACGGAAATTCATTAATTAATAAAATATGATTATTCATGTTATTCCGTAGAACTATCTCAATTCGAACCGGTTAAGTCCAAACATATATAACTAAAGATCTTTTTTTTTTTAATCTGCGTGTTAAAATAATACTTATATTAAAACCAATAATATCATATGAGAAAGATTTTTGAAATAAGTAAAATTCTTTTATGATTTTAATTGAACAAATAAAATTATATAATTTATTTTTTATTTTATTTTATTCTGATTAGAAATAAATAATTAATATGTATTCCTTATGTGGGTGATGTGTTTGGTTTTTAATCATTTTAGTTGTGTTATAATTTTTTTTGTTATTAAATTAAAAAAATTTAGGATGTCATTTAGTCGTACGTCGAGTATTTTATCCATTTTATATCATCTTTGCGGTATCAAAAGATTCAGATCACATTGAGTGAACTGATCAATTCTTACACTAGACAAATCGCTCATTTATTTCAAACTCAATTTTTTTAAAATCCTCAACTCTGGTTTTTTTTTTTAAACTCTATTTTTTCATGAAAAAAAGCTGGAAGTATTATTATTATTTTCTTTGGTTTTTGAGAGTTGTAACTTGTAAGTAACTGGATAAAGATTTTGATCTCTAACTGACAGTCTGAAAATAATTATTTCATCATTAGAATTTATCCAAATTGTATTATGTACTAGTATTAAATTTTTACTAGTATAACCATAGTTTATGTTAGGATATAAATGAATACCTCCATGTGAATTCTAAGATTAAAATTAGCTATACGACGACTTTATCCGAGTTATATACTTATATTGTCCTTTATTGATCTCTACTGTTAAAGTAATTTTCATATATTAGTAAACATGAATCATGATCATATATATATAATATATACATGTGTATATCTGTATAGTATCAAATTGGAAATGTAGATTGTATCTGCTAGATTATTCATGTAGCTAGGATAAGCAAATAAATGAACGCTATGAGTTCTTTATACGCATCAATTTATCTAGGTGTAAACTACACATACTTTGTATAATTAAGTATATTGTATATTTTTTCTGACTCGTATATTTATGTTTTACAAGTAGATGTAAGGATTTCTTGGAAATTGAAATCACCGGGAAACAGAATATTAGGGATCTCCAAACCCTAGGACATTGACTCCTTCGAGAAATTGGTCTTCTTCCTTGTTGGCAAAAAAAACTTATTTAGGACTTTATTGTTTAATTGATTTTTATACAACTCGTTCACGCTTAAATTACAAGTTCTATTTGTATACGTCATATGACATAATGCCCTCGTCATCATGTGTGAGTGGCAACCTTTTTATTTATTACATCTTTTTTTTTTGTCAACTTTTTTTATTACATTCGATAATTCTTAAAAAACATTTTTCCTCGATTTAAACTAGTGGTGCATATATATAGACATATTTAAATATGCCAGCTTTTATTTTGCCCCACTCTAACAGGGTTGAATAAAGAACGAACAATTGTTTATGTATACATAAATACCACCACAACTAAAACCAACAAAATAAACCATCACAACTATATTTAATCACGCTGAAAAAATATTTTTTTGTTTATGAAAAAGAAGTACATAATCCAAAATATATTTATTTTTAAATATATTAATTTGTGAGAAAAGGCAAAAGTACTTGAATCCAACTAAATATGCAATAATACACATGATGTGATTTATATGAGGAATAGAATGAAGATGTGACTTATAGTAAACAATTTTAAAATTTAAGATTATTTTTGATGGAATTTTTTTTCTTTTTTTTTTTTATTAACCTGGGTGATCTGGATCTTAACATTCCGATGAATTTTTTTATACTACCAAACAGTCGTATTTGTATTTTTATTTATTAAAAAACAATTTTTAAAGCTGATTTTGAGATTTTTTTATTTATTACATAAAAATAAAATTGAAAAAATTTGTATAGTCTTAAAACTGTTATAGTAAATTTTTGGAAAGTCTATTCATATTTATATATTTTTTGTACAACATCTAAATATATTTGTATTTTATTTTACATTTCGCATCAGTTTTATCATCGATTTATTGAAAAGGTATTTGTTATTTTGATCTAACTTCTTCCATACGCTGAAAAGTTTTTGAGAATGCTTTTCAAAAGAAAATATATTACATATATACAAAATCCATCAGTGAGTTTATTCCACAACGAAATGATATCGAGACATATATGTTCTTATCTTACATTTGAACGAAAAATGAGAAAAATAAATAAATAAATAATAGCAACACTTTGGAGAAAAATGTTTTGAGAGCAATTTGATCATCCGATGTAATAAAGACACATACCGACTTTGTGACTCGTTTTTAGGTATTTGATTGGTTAAATACAGAGTTCGTTAAATGTATTTCCATTGTTACGAATACAGAAATCCCTACGCAACACAATTCAGTACTCTTTACGTCAGCAAAAATAGAATCTTTCGTTGAAAAAAATTCAAAAGAATCTTTCTTGTCCTTAATTTTTTTCTATCTTCTTTAATTGGATATGGATTATTGTTGAATACTAATACAGAGAGAATTTTTTTAAAATTGTCACTTTTCAAAAATATCATATTTTTTAAAAAATTTTAAAAATACTATTAAAATAATATTATTTATTCAAAATATTATTTAGATTTAGATTAATTATTTTATGTTAAAGTTTAGTTTTTAGGGTTTAGAATTTGTTAGAAGCCAAAACCATTTTTAGAGTTTAAAATTTTAGGGATAAAACTCTTAGTTAATGGCATTTTTGAAAATGAACAATTCATGATAACATTTTCGAAAAATAACACACAAAAAATTGTATTTTTATAATTGTCCCTAATACATATATCAATCGACGAAACCATTATATTTGAGATGCGACTATGCCAGGTATTAACCCGTTCAAAGCTATATCAAAATACAAAATAATTATTCTATTTACAGTTTTTTAGTTGTTATTAGAAGTATTTATAATTTATATTTCCTCAGTGTTTTGAAAATTCAGTTTTAACTAAACATACTAAAATTAGTTTATCAAAAAAAAATAAACATATACTAATTAAAATTAACTGGATTATTTAAAAAAAAAATCCAATAGCAATGTGATTTTAAAAAGTATAAATGAAATATAATAAAACTATCACTTTTAATATTAGTAACTAGGAGTAAATAAGAAAATTGGATAAAAAAAAACTAAAAAAAAACTGTTAGCTCGGTTAGTACCTACAAATTAAAACCCTAGTATTGGCCCAGAATGTAATCATTGCGAGTTTAGAACTAATAATTAATTTAAACCGTTAGATCAAAGAAGAAATCTTACTAATTGGCAAAAAAAATCAACAAGTTTCAAGAATGATTAAAGATGGATAAAAAGGATAATTAAATTTACATTCGATGAAAAAGGCGGATGCATAGATCATAGATGCAAGACACTTGTGATATACCCAAAACATTTTTTTAGTAATATTTATATATATTCGAAAATTTTATACACCGTATATAAAAATATTCGAATAATCCTTTTTCCTTAATTTAAAAATAATATTTACTTGTTTTTCTCAACTCATGTATTGATTTAAATAATAAAAGTAGCTACCACCTTTCCCTGCCCCACTTTAAGATAAAGCTAAAAGCATGGAAAAAAGCATGGGAAAAAAGTAAATATATGATATAAAATAAATAAATCGAAAGACAAGAAAAATAAAGAACAAAAAAAAGAGAGGAAAAAGACAAAATTAAAAAACTAAAAAAAACCTCCAAAAAAATTAACATCACATGTTAACAAATGAGATCAAATATTAGTTTTGAGTTTTTCTTTCTCTCTCTTTCTCTTCTCCAAGAAAACTCAAACTACTTAAGCTAAAGAATCAAACACTTCTCAAAGTTTCTCCAAAAGCCTTTGATTTAGTAAACACATAAAGAGATCTAGAGAGAGAGAGTAGAGAGAGAAGGTGATGAATAGAGGTCATGTGTTGGAGAGTTCGCCGGTTCAACAGCTGATGGCGGCCGGAAACCCTAATTGGTGGAACGTAAGCGGCGGCATGAGGCCACCACCACCGTTGATGGGTCATCAGCAGGCGCCGTTGCCGCCACAAATGACTCCTTACAACAATTATCTCCGACCACGAATGATGCCGACTCTCTTGCCGCACTACTTGCCATCTCCGGCGACTTCTTCTTCGTCTTCTTCTTCACCGTCTTTGCCTAATAACCCTAATCTCTCTTCTTGGCTTGAAAGCAATGATCTCCCTCCTGAGTCTTGGAGCCTTAGCCAACTTCTTTTGTAATCTCTCTCTCTCTCTCTCTCTATCCCTCCCTCTTTAAGTACATGATCCTAGTAAACTTCATGGCTTTGTTTTGTCATGTGTTGTAACCTAATCTTGATTTCTTTTTGTAAAAAAAAGCTAATCTTGATTTCTTCTTTATTATTGATATATATATATATATATATATATATACATGTGTGTGTGTGTGTGTGTGTTTGTTTGTGAGTGTTTTAACTTTTAAGTATTTTCAAATAAGCAAATCTCATATGGATACTTTTTGTGTGAACGAAGGGGTGGATTGATGATGGGAGAGGAAGAGAGATTAGAGATGATGAACCATCATAATCATCATGATGAACAACAACAACATAGTTTTCAAGGGAAGATGAGATTGGAGAATTGGGAAGAACAAGTGCTAAGCCACCAACAAGCTTCCATGGTGGTTGTTGACATCAAACAAGAGAGTAACATTAACAACAACAATGGCTATCTCATGTCTTCTCCAAACTCACCTCCTAACAAATCTTGTGTTACAACTACAACCACAACAAGCCTCAATAGCAACGACGATAACAACAACAACAACAACAACAACAATAATAATATGTTGGATTTCTCGAGCAATCACAATGGCCTTAACTTGTCCGAAGGAAGACACACTCCTCCGGATCGATCCTCTGAGGTAATTCTTTTTCCTCATCTCTAATATTTCGACAGAATACATAATTTTGTTTTTTTAAATAATGTTAAATAGAGATAAAATAGATAATAGAGAGAGAGAGAGAATTCGGAAATAATATCTAATTTACAAATAAATTGAAAAAGTGAAATCTAAAACGTCATTTAAAAAGAACAGGACAAACCATGTCTTATTTTAAGGTTTGGATCTAAATTCAACACTCAACCAGAAATAAGTTTTGCTATGAATGTTTTTGATTAATGACTAATTGATCTCTGCTTTGTTTTTTTTATCTATATATATAATGAAGTGTAACAGCTTAGAGATTGGTGGGTCTACTAATAAGAAACCAAGGCTTCAACCTTCTCCTTCGTCTCAATCAACCCTCAAGGTATTTGATTATATCAACGAAACTTTAGTGTAACTTATATAACGTTTTCTATACTATATAAAATCTCTCACTGACATCATAATAACAAAACAAAAACACAAACACAAAGGAGAACAGAAGAAGCAAACAAAACAGAATGGGCACAGAATAAGCTGTGTGGTTTTTGTGTTTTGTAACTCTTTTGTTCTTTCTTGTTTTGTCTTCTTCTTCCTTCTTCATTATTCCTTTCTCTCTTTCTTTCATAAAAATTAAACTTATATACTTATATTCCTTATACATTATATATTAAAATTCTTAGAATATGTAAATTTTGAGAGATTTCTAGGGTTTTAAGATGTCTTAGTGGAGAGAATCGTATTAGAATTGGGATTCGATGACATAATTGTTAACTATATACACAAGTGAAAATACAATATTATTAATCACTTCTACTTACTAAGTAAGCACGTTTTCTCTATGCATGGTAATTAGTAAAAAAAATATAACCACACATGCAAATATATAAAGGTTTTACTTTATGCTATTAATTAATTAATTTATGATGATAATTAAAGGTGAGAAAGGAGAAACTAGGAGGCCGGATCGCAGCGCTTCATCAGCTGGTATCTCCATTTGGCAAGGTAAAAGATCGATTTTAATTTAACAAATCAAAATTTTAATATTGTCTAATCCCTTATTAAATCAACTTGTTAATATTATTAATATTGGAGATATTTTTAGTTAATCTAAAATCATTGTTTCTTTTTTTACCCATCTTTTGCAGACTGACACAGCCTCTGTCCTGTCGGAAGCTATTGGATACATTAGATTCCTTCAGAGTCAAATTGAGGTGTGACTCGTCTTTTCTAAACTCTCAATATTCTCATTTTCCTTTCAGCAAAAATAAAATAAAATAAACCAACTTCTAGAAAAGAAAAAAAGTTATTTCCTGATTAGTGGAAATCCGTCTCAGTATGATATGACTAGATATTAACATGTTTTAGTTATAGACTTAATGTGGAATGTGGAAGGGTTAATTTACTAAATAACAAAAAAAAAAAAATTAATTAGACAAATAATTAAGTACCCTAAATCTAATGGTTATTATTTGGTCATATGGACCAATTTTGGTTATTTACCTAATTAATTAAAAAATATGGGTTATTGAACAAATTATTCCAATGTGAAATGGATTTGGAAGACTTAAAAAAAAATTATTTAAATTGTTGTGGAATTGTGGAATGAGTTGTGGAATACTGGTAAAACAAAAAAAACTTTCGTGGAATTGTGGAATGAGTTAAGTTATTTTAGATTTTTTTTAATTATATCAATTAATCAACATGATTTATTCCGTTACTCAAATAAACTAATATCAATAAATGTGTGTAATCAAACAACAATTATGAGATAACTGTTATTAGTGAATTATTAATATATATTTAAGAATAATGTATTTTCAATATATCTATAAACATAAATATTTAATTTTTGACAAAAACATTGTTTACTTAATATTTTCACAATTTTAGTTAATTTATTTATTTTCAAAAATTTCGCTACATTTCGCCAGATTCAGCTGTTAGTATTTAGATTTAAAGTTATTCCGCCATATTCTACAAGAAATCACCAAAAATTCAGTCATATTCCACAATTCTGCCAGAATCAACTATTATCATTTAGATTTAAAGTTATTTCGCCAGATTCCACAAGAAATTACCAAAAATTCAATCAAATTCTACAATTCCGTTAGGATCAGCCGTTGTTATTTAGACTCATAGTATATAAACATTATTACGCTAATATATTCTTTGATCGACGAAATTTTTTTTTATGGATTTAAAACGATGATGAAAAGAGATATTTTTTAAAAAAGAGAGTAAAGATAGTATAAAAGTTTTGTTCTCTCCATGTTAAGTAATATTTGATTGATGTGATTATTTATAAGTATTTATGCTTTTTAAAACTGTTGCAGGCTCTGAGTCATCCATACTTTGGTACGACTGCCTCGGGGAATATGAGGCACCAACAACACGTAAGCACCAAATTTATATATATACATTGTAATTCGATTTTGCGTATATTAACTTTATTAGTTAAATACTAGTTAGCTTCTAATTACTAACTGGATCTCTCTTAATTATGGTTTTGATGAATAGTTGCAAGGAGACAGGAGTTGCATATTTCCTGAGGACCCTGGTCAGGTATGTCCATTTTTTAATATATGTTCTTATGCTTTATATATATAATTATAGTTTATACACTATACTTTTTATTGGATCAATTGAATCCAAATCTAAAAATGTGCACAGCTTTAGTTTCCAATTTTTTTTTTCCTTTTTCTACTGTTTTCTTTAAAGATAAAGTTGAATTAATATTAAAAGATGAAGTCGCCAGCTTTTTTTTAACCCTCTTACATTATTGTAACCAAAAAAAGTTCGTTAAAACCAACAAAGCCACTAAATTTATTTAAATCTCAACTTTTTCTCATGTTTTTCTCTTCATCAAAGTGCATTTCAAATTCCTTTGGCGGGTCTTTCATTATATGCTTTTCACTTAAAAAATTCAATGAAATATTTATTTTTTTTCCAGCCAAAATATCATCAATAGTACATCTTATGTGTCTTTCTGTCTCGCTGTAAATATTGACTCATATTTGTTCACACATATGTGTTACTTTGTTATTAATCAATGGTATAAATCTTTTTATTTTTTTGGTTAATTTCATGCTAGCTATAAATCTCAAATGTTTTTTTTGTGTTATGATATGGTTAAATTAGCTCGTGAATGAGTGCTTGAAGAGAAGAGGAGCTTCGTCGTCCTCATCTACGGACAATCAAAATCCAAATGAAGAACCAAAGATTAAAGATCTGAGAAGTCGAGGTTTATGTCTTGTTCCAATCTCATGCACACTCCAAGTCGGCAGCGACAACGGCGCCGACTATTGGGCTCCGGCACTCGGCTCCGCCGGTTTCCATTGAGCCAATGAAATTACGCCACGTGGAATTAAAAAAATTGATATAACATCACGAGCAGTCAGTCTACTGAGAAAACAACAAATTGAGTTTCCAAGGCTGATTGCTCATGATGCTATACAAAAGTACTTCATTTATAAACTTTGCTAGAGAATTTGCGTTTGGCGTTTGATGAATATGTGTTTAGCGTTTCTTCATTTGATGTGTTATTATCAGGTGATATGAGTACCAAGTGATCAATCATTATGTTTGACCTTTGCCTTAGGAAACTGTTTGTTTCTTGTTTTTACCGGTTAATTGTAATTTTGTGGTTAAGTACTTATTTTCATATACTTCCACGTGGTTTGTATCGTTATTTTGCTATTAATGCTTTATATATCTTGTGTAGAAGATATATAACAGAAATAGTGAAATACATAAATCACAAATAATTTGTCAGAAAATATTAAGAAAACATATAAGCGCTGATGTTTTCATTAATTAATGTGTGGCTCTCACTTTATGTGAAAGATAATAATTAAAACCTAAATAGAAGAAAGCCACTCAAATATAATGAATTTTATTTATTATTAGTGATAATTATTGTACTTCACTCCATTACATGAACGAGAGGAAGATCACTCACAAGAATAAGATAATAAACTAATATTTTTATTCTTCACTTATATAATTCACTTCTTCTCTTTGGCGTGAAGATCATCAAAGAACTTATTAGGGTTGCTCTCAAAAGCAACCCTCGAAATGTGTTGATCTCCGCCAGATCCAGGTGCAACCATTGTTTTAGCAATATCGGGAACGCCACCAGAAACACCGGTTATGCCGCTTGTACCAGAATTCTTGGCTGCATCAGCTTTGGTGTTCTTGGCATCCATGGTTTGATTTTGGATTGAAAACGATTAGAAAATGAAGATTTGGTTGTTGTGTGGATAGTGAAGTGGACTGATAGATGAGGTATTGTGTATTTATACACAAAGTTTTTCACAATGTAACAACACAAAATAATGGTCAAACTCCATGCAAAAATTGGTAACAATTTTCTCGTAATCTTGCGGTGATTACTTGTAGAGCACTCCTCTTATGCCTATATAAGACTTGTGTTAATAACATAACTCTCCACGAAGATTCATAAACTTACAACTTTTATTTCCATCTCCAACATCTTGCGTGAATCTGAAGCCTTAAATTCATGGCCTCAATTCCAAGTGTGTTGCTCCTTTTGGTGATTGCTTAAAGAAGCTTTTGTCTGAAGAACAAACAGCAGCTTGTGTGATTGTAGATGTTCTTTGGTATTTCACTGACATTTTAACCAAAAAATACGGTATCCCGAGGACTATTCTGCACACGGTTAACCTCTCAGCCTTCGCGCTTTTTTAAATTTTCATTTTTTACAAGAGAATTGGTATTTTTATTTTTTTACAAGAGAATTGGTCAAAATTCCAGTCACAACAACCACAAATGCACCAAGCAATGTTAGACAAAGACCTATAAAACTTTGATATGACATAAGACAAATAGGTTCAAGAGCTTCGCATGAATAGCAGATTCTCACCTTATACTACCAATGTTTAAAAAGCATGGCATAGTAATATGATAAATAATCGCATTGTCTTGGCATAGTGATCAGAATTAGAGACCAACTTACTTTAGCATCAAGAAGTAGCATAATTTGTGTTTATCCAGTATATTGTTATGCCTGTGAATGATACAAACTAAATCCACTATTAAGTACACAAGCCAAACTTAAATACCAATTACTTTCCGATTAGTATAACTCGCCTTACTCTAATTTTACCCTGACAAAGGATCTTTAGTGGGAGATTATATAAGGAGGTATGGTTACCCCGAGATAGTTGATGTCTCCATCTGAATTTCAAGTGTGATAAAATCAAATGAAAAAAAAAGAAAGGACATTTAAATCGCATTGAAAAACTATGCATCAGGATTCAAAACTAAAGATGAGGGTTAAATATTCACGAAAACCATAGAAAATTACCTTTTTAGAAACTCAAAACTCGTTGTTTCTTTATGTAGATTAGTTGTTATTAGGGTGTTGGAGACAGAAGCATCAGGACAAGACCCGCTATTTTTCATCTCCAAAACAGCCATGTGGGGGTCGAAACTCGCACAACCAAAACTTGTAAAGAGATTTAGGGATTCGACAAACTTCTATGTAAAGGAACCAAGAAACTGAGATCCAAAGATGGAGATTTTATTCAAGCTATTTTGAAAGCCGTTTTTAAAGTAATAAGCGTTTTGCTATGTCAATTTTCGGATCCCCTTTTCAAAGAGGTACATTGTCTATTTATACACAAATAGGTCGGCTAGGTTTCTTCCTAAACGAGAAAGGAAAACTTCCTTATTCTTCGGAATTTCCTATGTGGTTTTCATGGGCTTCTTTCTTTGCCTCATCGCCTCGGCCCACCAATGTCTTGCGGCTCATTGCCTCATTCTATCTGAGACGTTGGGGTTGTTGCTTTGTTGGATCATCGATGGGCTGGCTCGTCGCCCATTTCTCCTTGATGCCGAGCTAAGGGTTTTGGTTCGCCAACATGTTGGCTCGTCACCGTTCTGCTGGTTTGCCAACATGTTGACTCGTCACCAAGTATTTGGCTTGTCTCCTACTCATTCCACTGCCTAGCCAAGATGTTGGCTCGTCACTTCTTCTTCCTGCTGCCTAGCCAAGATGTTGGCTCGTCACTTCTTCTTCCTGCTGCCTAGCCAAGATGTTGGCTCGTCACTTCTTCTTCCTGCTGTCTAGCCAAGATGTTGGCTCGTCGCACACTTTTCCTGCCTGCCGAGCCAAGTCTGCCTCGTCTCCTTCTGCTTCATGCTGCCGAGCCAAGTTTGCCTCGTCACCATTTCTCCACGATGCCGAGCCAAGTCTGGCTTGTCACCAATTCTTCCTGCCTAGCCAAGTTTGCCTCGTCTCCTTCTGCTTCATGCTGCCGAGCCAAGTTTGCCTCGTCACCGTTTCTCCACGATGCCGAGCCAAGTTTGGCTCGTCACCATCTGCTTCATGCTGCCGAGCCAAGTTTGGCTCGTCTCCTACTCATTCCACTGCCTAGCCAAGATGTTGGCTCGTCACCTCTTCTTCCTGCTGCCTAGCCAAGATGTTGGCTCGTCACTTCTTCTTTCTGCTGCCTAGCCAAGATGTTGGCTCGTCACTTCTTCTTCCTTGCTACCGAGCCAAGTGTTGGCTCGTCTCCATCTTTCTGCCTAACCAAGTTTGGCTCATCGCCTAGCCAAACATTGGCTCGTCATTGCTTGCTTCTGTCGCCGAGCCAAGAGTTTGTGCTTGCTTGGCTAGCATTTTCTCCATACTTAGTCTTATCAGCAGTTGATCTCGACAAGGTGAAAACTGACCCCAATAGTTAGCCCCCCAGCTCGGTAGTATTATTAATAATAGTGACGAGGTGAGAAGTCAAGACCGAGATCAACTATCTTTGGGCTACCGAGCCAGATCCGTGGTGAAGTTGTCACCCGGGCATTGACACATGCCGAGCCAAACTGAGAGTTTTACCGAGGTGTTTTATTTCCGAGCCAACACTGGAGTGTCTTACCGGCTAGTCAACTCATTGACGTACTGCCAAGGTGTTTTCAATTGCATTGCCGAGCCACTTTGGCATGTGACATTTGTTTTTCATTGCGCCGAACCAACACCTTTACCATGTTGCCGAGCCAAATTATCACTAGTTTGACCGAGCTGCTTTGGCTCGTTATATTGCTGTATTGCTTAGATTGTTATTTCGCCGAGCCGTCTTCTTTTGATATGCTGCCGAACCAAGCTGTCATTTGTTTTTGGCTCGGCAGTATCGTTGGCTTGAAGTGTCTCTGTTCATGATTACAACTTTATGGGAACTGTAAGCGTTTCGCATGTCCCCGAGGCTGCGTGGCGTCACGCGCTGTAATTTCATGCTTCTTTATATTCAAACATTTGCCTCTCCTCATAACTCACTTCTCTTCATTTCCGAAAAATCAGGTAGCTCTCTTCTCTCTCCTCTTTTCTCTCTTTTTTGTTTTAAGTAGTCGGCTAGGTTTTCATCGATTCTTCTGTTCCGCCGCCGCCACTATTGATTTTTCCGATCCATCTTCAAGCGTGGCTTGGCGTCTCCTTACATTTTCCGATCCATCTTCAAACGCGTCCGGCGAGTATTCAAATTTTCCGATCCATCTTCATCCGGATCGAGTTATCCTCCTTGATCTTCCGTTTCCGAGCCAAAATTCTTCCCATTGAGTGTTTCCGAGCCAAAAATCTCTTCACTCTTTCTAAGTATCAGCTTTACTCCGAGCCAGAAAAATCGATGTCTCATATCACCGAGCTGGAAGATTCTATTGGTTCGGCAACTTCTGCTTCACTGCTGGGTCGCAAGATGGTTTTATCTCCAGAGATTTCCGAGCCAGCCGAGCCTAGTTCTCCGCAGGGTCAACTGCAAGTTGTTGTCCCATCTCTGATAGACGAAGCATTTGATGCAGAGGCGGATGCCGAGGCAGCTTTGATTCAGAGAGCCCTTGCAGAATTCAAGGCCGAGCCGACAGAGTACATTATTGACGAGGCGGAAAAAATGCGCTTGGAGAGATTGTTTGCGAGCCACCAGGCTAGCACGTCAACGAGGCGAAAGCCTAAGAAAAAAGCTCCCAAGAGACGACCCGACCCCCCTGGTTCGTCTTTATGCACTGCTGAGTCTTTGGAGGCATTAAGGCATTGTTTTAATATCTCAGAGGACGTAGATCTGATTGTTCCAGCCTCAACAGACCGAGCTGAATCTCCACCGCCTGGGTATTTCACTCTCTACGAGAGTTTCTTTTACGGTTGTCTACTCTGGTTTCCGATCCCCAGCTTGATCATCTGTTTCCTATACAAACATGGGTTAGCACCGAGCCAAGTTACGCCTCGTGGGATGCGTCACTTAGTTGGGATTCTGGTTCGGAGCTACGAGTGTGATGCGACTGTTCGCATCTCCCATCTTCGGCAGTTCCTCGAGTTTCAAAAGATTAAGAACTCCCGAGCCTACTACATCTCCAATAAGAAGCAAAGAAAAATAATCGAAGGCTTCCGAAGCAAGGATGGCGACTGGGGACACTATTTCTTCTTCGTTCCTATTAATGATGCTACGGTAGAAGCCGAAAGCATCCATTACGTCAAGTCGGAGTGGGGAGATATTGGTGGGCGAGCCGTAGACCTTTCAGGAGATTTACTAAGTTTTGCTTTGTAGCGAGCTGACCACCGTTTTCTTCTGTGTTTTTGCAGTTCGGCAGATTCTACCACGCTTCCCAGAGGACACGCTTACGCTTCGGAACACACTTGCCGCTAGAAAGTGCCATTGGGAAAGGCATTTTTCCCTAAGAAGAGTCGAAAAAGCCCGAGCTATTTTCGCCGGTGTTGAAGTGTCCGATAGCTCGGAGTCTGAATCTTCATTACCGAGTCCTCCGAGGAGAAAGATGGGGAAAAGATTGACGATCCGTGATAAACAAGCTTTGAAGGAGAAGGAAGAAAAAGAGGCAGCCAGCCGAGCCAACGAGGTAACTAAAGCAATTGAAGGATCCGCCGAGCCAGTTGCCAAGATGCTTGGCCAAACTGTGAGTGAGACCGAGATCCGTCCTTCTACCGAGCCACCAGCTCTTGCCGCCGAAGCTCGAGAAATAGTTTCGGCTCTCGTTTCGGTTGTTAGACCCTCCTCTTCAACACTGTCCCAGCACAGGGAAGGCAAGAAACCTTCTGGCAAACGTCCTGCCTC